>OW121743.1:72559540-73039540 GCA_933228675.1 Stomorhina lunata
AAATTTTAAAAGAAAATTTTTCGATAGAAAAATTTTTATAGAAAATTTTTCGGTATAAAAATTTTTATACAAAATTTTTTGACATAAAAATTTCTATGATATGATATGAATAGAATAGAAAATTTATTCATTATAAAAATGTTAATAGAAAATTTTTCGGTATAAAAATTTTAATAGAAAATTTTTCGGTATAAAAATTTTAATAGAAAATTTTTCGATACAAAAAAAAATTTTTGTATAAAATTTTTCGGTACAAAAATTTTTATAGAAAAATTTTTGGTATAAAAATTTTTATAGAAAATTTTTCGGTATAATAATTTTTATAGAAAATTTTTCGGTATAAAAATTTTTATAGAAAATTTTTCGGTATAAAAATTTTTATAGAAAAATTTTGGGTATAAAAATTTTTATAGAAAATTTTTCGGTATAAAAATTTTTATCGAAAATTTTTCGGTATAAAAATTTTTATAGAAATTTTTCGGCATACAAATTTTAAAAGAAAAATTTTCGGTATAAAAATTTTAAAAGAAAAATTTTCGATATAAAAATTTTAAAAGAAAAATTTTCGGTATACAAATTTTTATAGAAAATTTTTCGGTATAAAAATTTTTACAAAAAAATTTTTCCATATAAAAATTTTTATACACAATTTTTCGATATAAAAATTTTTATAGAAAATTTTTCGATATAAAAATTTTTATAGAAAATTTTTCGGTATAAAAATTTTTATAGAAAATTTTTCGATATAAAAATTTTTATAGAAAAATTTTCGGCATAAAAAATTTTATAGAAAAATTTTCGGTATAAAAATTTTAAAAGAAAAATTTTTGGTATACAAATTTTTATAGAAAATTTTTCGGTATAAAAATTTTTACAAAAAAATTTTTCCATATAAAAATTTTTATACACAATTTTTCGATATAAAAATTTTTATAGAAAATTTTTCGATATAAAAATTTTTATAGAAAATTTTTCGGTATAAAAATTTTTATAGAAAATTTTTCGGTATAAAAATTTTTATAGAAAATTTTTCGGTATAAAAATTTTAAAAGAAAAATTTTCGGTATAAAAATTTTAAAAGAAAAAGTTTCGGTATAAACATTTTAAAAGAAAAATTTTCGGTATACAAATTTTTATAGAAAATTTTTCGGTATAAAAATTTTTATAGAAAAATTTTCGGTATAAAAATTTTTATAGAAAATTTTTCGGTATAAAAATTTTTATCGAAAATTTTTCGGTATAAAAATTTTTATAGAAATTTTTCGGCATACAAATTTTAAAAGAAAAATTTTCGGTATAAAAATTTTAAAAGAAAAATTTTCGATATAAAAATTTTAAAAGAAAAATTTTCGGTATACAAATTTTTATAGAAAATTTTTCGGTATAAAAATTTTTACAAAAAAATTTTTCCATATAAAAATTTTTATACACAATTTTTCGATATAAAAATTTTTATAGAAAATTTTTCGATATAAAAATTTTTATAGAAAATTTTTCGGTATAAAAATTTTTATAGAAAATTTTTCGATATAAAAATTTTTATAGAAAAATTTTCGGCATAAAAAATTTTATAGAAAAATTTTCGGTATAAAAATTTTAAAAGAAAAATTTTTGGTATACAAATTTTTATAGAAAATTTTTCGGTATAAAAATTTTTACAAAAAAATTTTTCCATATAAAAATTTTTATACACAATTTTTCGATATAAAAATTTTTATAGAAAATTTTTCGATATAAAAATTTTTATAGAAAATTTTTCGGTATAAAAATTTTTATAGAAAATTTTTCGGTATAAAAATTTTTATAGAAAATTTTTCGGTATAAAAATTTTAAAAGAAAAATTTTCGGTATAAAAATTTTAAAAGAAAAAGTTTCGGTATAAACATTTTAAAAGAAAAATTTTCGGTATACAAATTTTTATAGAAAATTTTTCGGTATAAAAATTTTTATAGAAATTTTTCGGTATAAAAATTTTTCTAGAAAATTTTTCAGTATAAAAATTTTCATAGAAAATTTTTCTGTATAAAAATTTTTATCGAAAATTTTTCGGCATAAAAATTTTTATAGAAAATTTTTCGGCATAAAAATTTTTATAGAAAATTTTTCGGCATAAAAATTTTTATAGAAAATTTTTCGGCATAAAAATTTTTATAGAAAATTTTTCGGCATAAAAATTTTTATAGAAAATTTTTCGGCATAAACGTTTTTATAGAAAATTTTTCGGCATAAAAATTTTTATAGAAAATTTTTCGGCATAAAAATTTTAAAAGAAAAATTTTCGGTATAAAAATTTTAAAAGAAAAATTTTCGGTATAAAAATTTTAAAAGAAAAATTTTCGGTATACAAATTTTTATAGAAAAATTTTCGGTATAAAAATTTTTACAAAAAAATTTTTCCATATAAAAATTTTTATACACAATTTTTCGATATAAAAATTTTTATAGAAAATTTTTCGATATAAAAATTTTTATAGAAAATTTTTCGGTATAAAAATTTTTATAGAAAATTTTTCGATATAAAAATTTTTATAGAAAATTTTTCGGTATAAAAATTTTTATAGAAAATTTTTCGGTATAAAAATTTTAAAAGAAAAATTTTCGGTATAAAAATTTTAAAAGAAAAATTTTCGGTATAAAAATTTTAAAAGAAAAATTTTCGGTATACAAATTTTTATAGAAAATTTTTCGGTATAAAAATTTTTCTAGAAAATTTTTCAGTATAAAAATTTTCATAGAAAATTTTTCTGTATAAAAATTTTTATCGAAAATTTTTCGGTATAAAAATTTTTATCGAAAATTTTTCGGTATAAAAATTTCTATAGAAAATTTTTCGGCATAAAAATTTTTATAGAAAATTTTTCGGCATAAAAATTTTTATCAAAAATTTTTCGGTATAAAAATTTTTATCGAAAATTTTTCGGTATAAAAATTTCTATAGAAAATTTTTCGGCATAAAAATTTTTATAGAAAATTTTTCGGCATAAAAATTTTTATAGAAAATTTTTCGGTATAAAAATTGTTATAGAAAATTTTTCGGTACAAATTTTTTATAGAAAATTTTTCGGTATAAAAATTTTTATCGAAAATTTTTCGGTATCTAAATTTTGATACAAAAATTTTGGGTATAAAACTTTTAATAGAAAATTTGTCGGTATAAAAATTTTTATAGAAAATTTTTCGGTATAAAAATTATTAATTGATTTTTATAGAAAATTTTTCGATATAAAAATTTTTATAAAAGATTTTCCGATATAAAAATTTTTATAGAAAATTATTCGATAAAACAATTTTTCGATATAATTTTTCGACACAAACATTTTTATAGAAAATTTTTATATAAAAATTTCTATTCAAATTTTTTGACATAAAAATTTTTATAAAAAAATTTTTGATATAAAAGTTTCTATAGAAAACTTTTTTATATATAAAAATTTCAAAAGAAATTTTTTTTATATATAAAAATTTCAAAAGAAAATTTTTTTATATAAAAATTTCAATAGAAAATTTTTTTTATATAAAAATTTTTGTAAAAAATTTGTTGATATAAAAATTTTTATTGAAAATTTTTTGATATAAAATTTTGTATAGAAAATTTTTCGGAAACAACATTTTATTAAAAATTTTTCGATATAAAAATTTGTACAGAAAATTTTTTGATATAGACATTTTTCGATATACAAATTTTTATAGAAAATATTTTGATATAAATATTTCTATGGAAAATTTTTTTTTATAAAATTTCCAATTAAATTTTTTGGTATAAAAATTTCTATAGAAAATTTTTCGATATAAAAATTTTTAAAGAAAATTTTTATATATAAAAATTTTTATAGAAAATTTTTATATATAAAAATTTTTATAGAAAATTTTTCGATATACAAATTTTTATAGAAAATTTTTCGATATAAAAATTTTAATAGAAAATTTTTTGATATAAAAATTTCTATAGAAAATTTTTTTATATAAAAATTTTTATAAAAAATTTTTCGATATAAAAATTTTTATAGAAAATTTTTCGATATAAAAACTTTTTTCTGTAAAAGTTTTTATATATTATATTTTTATATAAAATATTTTTCATATAAAAATTTTTACAGAAAATCTTTTGATATAAAAGTTTTTACAGAAAATCTTTTGATATAAAATTTTTTACATAAAATTTTTTGATATAATCATTTTTATAGAAAATGTTTCGATATAAAAATCTTTATAAAAAATTTTTCGAAATACAAATTTTTATAGAAAATATTTTGATATAAAAATTTCTATAAAAATTTTTTTCATATAAAAATTTCTATTCAAAATTTTTGATATAAAAATTTCTATAAGAAATGTTTTAATATAAAAATTTCTATAGAAAATTTTTTGATACAAAAATTTTTCGATATAAAAAATTTTATAGAAAATTTTTTGATATAAAAATTTTTATAAAAAAATTTTCAATATAAAAATTTTCTAGAAAATTTTTCGGTATAAAAATTTGAATAGAAACTTTTTCGGTATAAAAATTTTGATAGAAAATTTTTCGGTATAAAAATTTTTATAGAAAATTTTTCGGTATAAAAATTTTTATAAAAAATTTTCTATAAAAATTTTTATAAAAAATTTTCTATAAAAATTTTTATACCGAAAAATTTTCTATAAAAATTTTTTTATAGAAAATTTTTCGGTATAAAAATTTTTATAGAAAATTTTTCGGTATAAAAATTTTTACAAAAAATTTTTCGATATAAAAATTTTTATACACAATTTTTCGATATAAAAATTTGTATAGAAAATTTTTCGATATAAAAATTTTTATAGAAAATTTTTCGGCATAAAAATTTTTATAGAAAATTTTTCGGCATAAAAATTTTAAAAGAAAAATTTTCGGTATAAAAATTTTAAAAGAAAAATTTTCGGTGTAAAAATTTTAAAAGAAAAGTTTTCGGTATACAAATTTTTATAGAAAATTTTTCGGTATACAAATTTTTACAAAAAAATTTTTCGATATAAAAATTTTTATAGAAAATTTTTCGATATAAAAATTTTTATAGAAAATTTTTCGGTATAAAAATTTTTATAGAAAATTTTTCGGTATAAAAATTTTTATAGAAAATTTTTCGGTATAAAAATTTTTATAGAAAATTTTTCGGTATAAAAATTTTAAAAGAAAAATTTTCGGTATAAAAATTTTAAAAGAAAAATTTTCGGTATACAAATTTTTATAGAAAATTTTTCGGTATAAAAATTTTTCTAGAAAATTTTTCAGTATAAAAATTTTTATAGATAGACATTGTTATTATTTTAGGATTTAAACATTCAATTTACATTTTTTAGCAATTGTTGACATGATGTAAACTATGTAAACAATTGAAATTTTATGGTTTTTGTAAGAAAAATCTCAATATTTGAGTACTTTATTAAATGTTTCCAATAATTTACATATTATTTACATGATCTAAATCATGTAAACATTTGAAATCTAGTCATTTTACAACTAAAATCACGAAATTTTTTCTTTTTAATACAATTTTTCAATTTTTTGCCAAATATTAACATGATGTAAACCTTAAAGAATTTATTCAAAATTTCAAATTTTATGATTCAAATCTTGATTTTAAGTGTTTGTACTTTATTTCCATAAATATTTGTATTTTTTTTTTTTTTTTTGTTATTTTTTTTTATCATTATTCTTAACATCTTCTCTTAAGAATTCCTTAGAACCACAAAAATCTCTATAATAAATATAAAACCATTAATTATGGCTAAACAGCCGGCAAATATTAATGAATTTTTATCTTTATGCCGAAAATATTCCGGTGCCCATTGTCCAATTATCACAGCTCCCGAGGCCACAAACAAAATAAAGCCAGCCAAATTGAAAAGACAGGTCAAGCGTTTGTCTATACTAGAATTTAACATTTCACCTGTAAATAAATTATTTTACGCAAAAGTTTTACAAAATCCAATTTTTACACAAGAAATTTTCAAATATTACCAATTGTCAGAGCCGAACAAATGATCAGATAACCACTTAAAGTGCCACATATCAACATGGCCTGACGGGTATAGGAGTGATCGGAGATACATTCTATTAAAATTATGCAACTGATGGTAAAAATCTAAGGGAATTTTGGAATATAGGGAAATATTTTCTGGTTTTCATTAAAAAATATTCATATTATTAAGTGGACGTACACTGGTATAAAGATGAGAAGAAGAAGAGAGAAGATTACATCAGCATAGTTTGAATTACACCACAAAGAGGGATAAGATAATACAACTTTTATAGAAAGATTTACTCAGATAAAAGTATTTAAGGACAAAAAGAGAAGAAGGTAATATTAAGGCTTTTAGAAGAAAATTTTATAACTTTAGCTATACAATGTAAAATTGTCCTTTAATTTCTAATTGTTGACATTATGTAAACAATTAAAACTTATAATTTTTATACAAAATGCAGTATTTTAATATTTTTTCACTCATATCTTGATATTTTATTAATTTTAAAGTAATTTTTCAATTTTTTACCAATTATTGACATGATGTAAAAAATGTAAACAATTAAAATTTAATGATTTTTTTAAATCTATTAAGATATTTTAGCTTTTCATATAGTTTTTCAATTATTTACATATTATTGACATGATGTAAACAATGTAAACAATTAGAGTTCTATTGTTTTAAGACTCAAACTGTGATATTTTATTGTATTAATAAATTTCCACTAAAGTAACTATTGTTTACATGATGAAAAGAGTGTAAACAATTAAAATTTTGTGATTTTATGACATAAATTGTAAAATTTTGGTCTTTGAAAAGATTTATTAAGTTTTTAACGTAATGTTGACATAATGTAAACTATTTTAATGTAAACATATGACGTAAACAATTAAAAAAATGTATGTACATATATATCATGTAAACACTTAAGATGTAAACATTTTAAGCCTTAAATTATGATGTTTTAGTATTTAAATTAAATGTTTCAATAATTTACCTATTGTTGACATGATGTAAAAAATGTAAACAATTTAAATTTAACGATTTCGTGGCATAAATTGTAAAAATTTGGTCTTTGATAAGATTTGTTAAATTTTAACTTAATGCTGACATAATGTAAATTATAATGTAAACAATTAAAATTTAATGGTTTTATGACATCTATTGAGTTATTTTAACTTTTGATAGATCTTTTTAATTATTTACATGTAATTTACAAGATGTTAACAATGTAAGCTATTAAAATTCTATTATTTTACGATTTAATTCGTGATATTTTATTTTGTTGATCAAATTTACAATAAAATAACAATTGTTTACATGATGTAATGAAAGTAAACAACTGATATTTTGCAATTTAATAACATAAATTGTAAAATTTCGGTCTTGAAACATTTTTTTAAACGTAATGTTGACATGATGTAAACTATTATAATGTATACATGTATATATGATGTAAACAATTGAAAAATTTATGTATATATTATGTTAACACTTAAGATGTAAACATTATCATGATATTTTAGTATTTGAATTCAAATTTTCAATAATTTACCTATTGTTGACATGATGTAAAAAATGTAAACAATTAAAATTTAGTGATTTTATGGCATTTATTGAGATATTTTAACTTTTGATAGATTTTTTTAATTGTTTACATGTAATTTACATGACGTAAACAATGTAAACTATTACAATTCTATTGTTTTACGACTTAATTCGTGATATTTTATTTTTTGATCAAATTTACAATAAAATAACTATTGTTTACATATTGTAAAGAATGTAAAACTTTGTGATTTATGACATAAATTGTAAAATTTTGATCTTTGAAAATATTTGTTTAATTTTTAACTTAATGTTGACTTGATGTAAGCTATTATAATGTAAACATATGATGTAAACAATTGAAAAATGTATGTATATATCATGTAAATACTTAATATGTAAAAATTTTAAGAAAGAAATCGTAATATTTTAGTGTATGAGTTAAAATTTTCCATAATTTACCAATTGTTGACATAATGTCAAAAATGTAAACAACTAAAATTGAATGATTTTATGAAATCTATTGAGATATTTTAACTTTTGATAGATTTTTTTTAACAATTATATATGTAATTTACATGATGTAAACAATGTAAACTGTTACAATTCTATGATATTTTACAATTCTACAATTCGTGATATTTTATTGTTTTGAATAAATTTACAAGAAAATTACTATTGTTTACATGATGTAAAGAATGTAAACAATTAATATTTATCAACTTAATGACATAAATTATAAAATTTTGTTGTTTGTAAATATTTGTTTAATTTAAAACATAATGTTTACATAACGTAGACTATTGCAATGTAAAAACAGATGTAAACAATTAAAAACTATATGTATTAATCATGTAAACTCATGAATTGTAATTATTTAAAGACTTATGTAAATCATGATATTTTAGTGTTTAAATTAAAGTTTTCAATAATATACCTATTGTTGACATGATGTAAAAAATGTAAACAATTAAAATTTAATGGTTTTATGACATCTACTGAAATGTTTTAACTTTTTACGTAATTTTTTATAATTTATATGGTATTGGCATTTTGTAACCAATGTAATATATTTCCGTTCTAAATTTTTATTGTTTTTATTTAATTTATATTTAAATAGCTATTGTTTACTTCATGTAAAGAATGTAAATAATTTAAACTTGTTGATTTTATGGTATAAGTTATAACATTTTGGTGCTTAAATACAATTTTGAAATCTTAAACTTAATTTTGACATGACGTAAACAATTATAATGATGTAAACAATTTATGTATTTATGTACAAATCATACAAAAAATAATTAAAATTTTGTTATTTTAGAACTCAAGTCATGGTATTTTAGTATTTGAATTGAAATTTTCATCAATTTATCTATTGTTGACATGATGTAAACAATGTAAACAATTAAAATTTAATGATTTTATGACACCTATTTAGATATTTTAGCTTTTGGCAAGTTTTTTAATTGTTTACACAATATTGACATCAGGTAACTAATGTAAATTATTAAAGTTATATTGTTTTAAGACTCAAATTGTGGTATTTTGTTATAAATAATAAAATTTCCCATAATTTAAATATTATTAACATAATGTAAAAAATGTAAACAATTGACTTTTACTAATTTTATAATATTATTTGATATATTTCAGAGTTTAAAGACATTTCCTTAATTGTTTACATGAAGTATGTTATTGAATGGTTTAAAATTTAGAAGTTTGAAGATATTTTATTAGTTTTTTACCTAATCTTAAATTAACGTAAACAATTAAAAAAGAAGAATGTAGTAACAAACTTAAAAGATTTTGTTTGATAATCAGAATAAATTGTGGTTTGTTTACTTGTCAAACCACAATAATTGCTTTAGCATTAAGTGAATTATTTATATCCTGTCAATTTATTATACTTTTACCCCTATACTTGTATTACTTAATTGATTACTAATGTATTTAGTATCATAATTAGTTTTATGTACTTGTTTCTTTTTTCCTCATCTTATCTCAATGTTTTAGCCATAATCTCATTTTTACTTCTATTTTGATTTAATTCCAAAATGAACTCATTTTTTGCTGGTTTATTCTACATTTAATATTATTTACATTTGTTATTAATATCTTAATTTAACTATGACTTCATAGATTTAGAAAAAAAATAAATGTATAATGTTTTTTACAAGCCTAATAACTTATTTTAATTGAATTGTTTGGTCTGCTTTTTACACTTATGGAAATATTTCATATTTGTGACTAAAGTTGTTTTTAATCAACATTCATACAAAGTTTACATCATCATGTAAATGAGTTCATAACCTCATAAATATCAACATAACAATGTTTGTGTAGAATTAATTTATTAAATTCTTTATATAAATTATTATATTTTAATTAACCTTTTAAATTATGACCAAATTTAAAATCTTGAAAAAATTCTATGCGCACAGTGGGATGGTAAGAAATTAAATTTCATAACTTTTTAAATTGATGTAAATCATAAATTTTTTTATTTGCTATTAATCAATCAATTTTAGTCATAGTTTAAATCTAAATTTTATAATTAAACAATCAATAAAATCTAACAATTGTCTCGATATTTTTCATTTGCCCTAACAATAGATAATTTTTTTTATATATAAATTTTTCCACAAAATTTTTTAAAGCTCTTCAAAAATTGATATGACGTTGCAGATATCAAACAAAATCATTCATCAAAATAGTCAGTCGTTCGTTCCAACTGTGTTTATACCTTAAGTCATTTAAGGTATAAGGTCATAAATCGGCGCTAGGCTCGAACGTGGACCTTCCTAACATAAATATTTCTATAGAAAAGTTGACGATAGGAAGAAATTTCTATAGAAAAGTTGACGATAGGAAGACATTTCTATAGAAAAGTTGACGATAGGAAGACATTTCTATAGAAAAGTTGACGATAGGAAGACTTTTCTATAGAAAAGTTGACGATAGGAAGTCTTTTCTATAGAAAAGTTGACGATAGGAAGACATTTCTATAGAAAAGTTGACGATAGGAAGACATTTCTATAGAAAAGTTGACGATAGGAAGACATTTCTATAGAAAAGTTGACGATAGGAAGACTTTTCTAGGCTCGATAGGAAGACATTTCTATAGAAAAGTTGAGGACAGGAAGACTTTTCTATAGAAAAGTTGAGGACAGGAAGACTTTTCTATAGAAAAGTTGACGATAGGAAGACATTTCTATAGAAAAGTTGACGTTAGGAAGACTTTTCTATAGAAAAGTTGACGATAGGAAGACTTTTCTATAGAAAAGTTGACGATAGGAAGACTTTTCTATAGAAAAGTTGACGATAGGAAGACATTTCTATAGAAAAGTTGACGTTAGGAAGACATTTCTATAGAAAAGTTGACGTTAGGAAGACATTTCTATAGAAAAGTTGACGTTAGGAAGACATTTCTATAGAAAAGTTGACGTTAGGAAGACATTTCTATAGAAAAGTTGACGTTAGGAAGACATTTTTATAGAAAAGTTGACGTTAGGAAGACATTTCTATAGAAAAGTTGACGTTAGGAAGACATTTCTATAGAAAAGTTGACGTTAGGAAGACATTTCTATAGAAAAGTTGACGTTAGGAAGACATTTCTATAGAAAAGTTGACGATAAGAATTAATTTCCATAGAAAAGTTGACGACAGGAATTCATTTCCATAGAAAAGTTGGCGATAGGAAGACTTTTCTATAGAAAAGTTGACGATAGGAAGACATTTCTATAGAAAAGTTGAGGACAGGAAGACTTTTCTATAGAAAAGTTGACGATAGGAAGACATTTCTATAGAAAAGTTGACGTTAGGAAGACTTTTCTATAGAAAAGTTGACGATAGGAAGACTTTTCTATAGAAAAGTTGACGATAGGAAGACTTTTCTATAGAAAAGTTGACGATAGGAAGACTTTTCTATAGAAAAGTTGACGATAGGAAGACATTTCTATAGAAAAGTTGACGTTAGGAAGACATTTCTATAGAAAAGTTGACGTTAGGAAGACATTTCTATAGAAAAGTTGACGTTAGGAAGACATTTCTATAGAAAAGTTGACGTTAGGAAGACATTTCTATAGAAAAGTTGACGTTAGGAAGACATTTCTATAGAAAAGTTGACGTTAGGAAGACATTTCTATAGAAAAGTTGACGTTAGGAAGACATTTCTATAGAAAAGTTGACGTTAGGAAGACATTTCTATAGAAAAGTTGACGTTAGGAAGACATTTCTATAGAAAAGTTGACGTTAGGAAGACATTTCTATAGAAAAGTTGACGTTAGGAAGACATTTCTATAGAAAAGTTGACGTTAGGAAGACATTTCTATAGAAAAGTTGACGTTAGGAAGACATTTCTATAGAAAAGTTGACGTTAGGAAGACATTTCTATAGAAAAGTTGACGTTAGGAAGACATTTCTATAGAATAGTTGCTGATAGGAAGACATTTCTATAGAAAAGTTGTTGATAAGAAGATATTTCTATAGAAAAGTTGTTGATAGGAAAATTTTTCTATAAAAAAGTTGTTAATAGAAAAACATTTCTATAGAAAAGTTGCTAATATGAAGACATTTCTATGGAAAAGTTGTTGATTGAAAGACATTTCTATAGAAAAGTTGATGATAGGAAGACATTTCTGTTAAAAAGTTGTTGATGGAAAGACATTTCTATAGAAAAGTTGATGATAGGAGGATATTTCTATAGAAAAGTTGTTGATAGAAGGACATTTCTATAGAAAAGTTGTTGATGGGAAGACATTTCTATAGAAAAGTTGACGATAAGAAGTCATTTCTATAGAAAAGTTGACGTAAGGAAGACATTTCTATAGAAAAGTTGGTGATAGAAGGACTATATATGCAGATATTGATTTATGTCACATATATCGTAACGAAGTTCTGTATAGAGCTTTCCTTCTATATTGGTGTAGGGTATAAATGTTAAAATTAATAATAATATAATTAATATTACAAATGCCCTTTATTTCACGATAAGTAGTTAACTAGACAACTTTATACCTTTAACAATAAAATAATTTAATAATAAATTTCCATCATAAAAATTTCTATTGAATGAATGGCGCTTTGTCTTATCATCGAAATCAAACAAATGCGAATTGTCGAAAAAATAAAATCACCCACCATCTCAAAAAAAATGTATTTAATTTATTAACAAATGTCAAATACAAAAGGAAATTTTTGTAAATTAAATAGACAAAAAATATTTAATGTTTATTTAATAAAGAGAAAAAAAATATGATAAACAAATAAGCGAAAGATTAAATATTGACTGAACAACAACAACAGCCAAAAAGAATTGATGTTTTAATTATATTTATAAGAAAATTTAATATAAAAGATATAAATTAAGGGGATTCACAAGTTGTCTTATCAGATAAAAATATATCTGCATAAATTGCATAAAGTCATACGATTCAATACAAAATCTTTACTGAAAATATTTCATATTTGTTTTAAAATTACAACTTTACTATAATACAATATGATAGCTTCTGTTGTGAATCCCCCAATTATAAAATTTGTATTGTATTTATCAATATCTTAAGCTGCTGTTCCCAATTGGTGGCAGACACTTAAACTTAGCAGGAAGAAATTTTTTCCATTGTTTCTTGCAAATGGGGGGTGTCATTGTCCCCCATTGTTAATTTTGAATGTAAACAAAACAGTTGGGTTAAATAGACAAAGAAATTCATATACATATATGAGGCACCCAACCAAAATGAAATTATTACGTAACTTCGAAAAGGCTAGACCGTTTTCAATAAAATATGTGTTGAATTTGTGACCTCTCCATCTTACGGAAGTAGATTTCGCATTCATGATGAACTTAAAATTCGTAAATCCGTATATGATCTACATACCTTCTATAACAGTCACGGACAACCAATTCATTTTGCCATAACACATACATAACACGCAACAAGTAAGAAAGTGCTATAGTCGGTTGAGCCCGACCATACGATACCCTTCACCACTAAGGTCAAAGGTGTTCTTTTTCCTGTATAAACCCAAATATTTGCTAAAGTTTGCCATCATACAAACATTTTCTCAAAACTTATATATTTAAGCTGTTTCCGTCATTTGGACTTATATGAGAGCTAGGGTCAAATATGGACCGATTATCTCGAAATTTGGCAAATTGATTGCTACAAAAATTATGTATGCAAAAAATAAACTTAAAATTCTCATTATCTTTAGATTTACGAGCGTTTTAGTGATTTTTGTCTCATTTAGTTCGTTTTGACAGAAGAGTTTGTATGGAAGCATGGTCAAATGTGGACCGATTTCAACGAAATGTGGTACAGGGATTTCAGTTTACATAAGCAGTATATAATTTAAATTTCATGAAAAAATATTGATATTTTTGGCCAATATATCAATTCGGAGAAGTGGGACCTATGGGAGGTACCATAAATATTGGACCTATTTTGACGAATATCAATAGCCATGGTCCCACTATCAATTATCTGTGCCAAATTTCATCAAATTATCTTAAGATCTTAGTTTGATTACACGGTTTATATGGGGGTCCAGCCTGCCAGCCTTCCAGCCAGACGGACGGGCGAACGGACTGACATTGCTAAATCGACATAGAAGTGATTCTAAGCCTATACTACAAGGTGGGTCTAAGACAAATAATTTTATAAGTTACATATAAAAATGGGCTTGGACATTTTTACGGGTATGGCTGCGGATATCATAATGTCGGGAATTTTGATCTTAGAGTAACCGCGTACATTTTTTATTGTATATATTAGAAAAAAGATAAAAGCTTTAGGAATTTTAAATTTCATACAAGAGACTAGTCAGTTAAAGATCTTTGTTGAATAAATTTGGATAGGACCTAGGGAAGTTATGCCGACCGAACCTCTATACAAAAAATATACATTTTTGTATAAGTATTTACGAAAGTCTTAAAAGTAAAGTCTTTAAATCGTCGATTACCGTCTTTAGCAAAAATATGTAGGACCTAAGCGGGGTTCTTCTACTCCAATATAAAGTTTCAACTCAAAAAAATAAGAAAATACATCGAGAGCCTATATTTAATACCGGCTTTGAACCAAGTAGAATATTTATAAGGCAAAATATCCAAAATATTTAATACCTGACAACATTTTTGCGAAAAACCTTATGCAAAATCTAGGTCTGCTAGACAGTTAACCTATAAAACCAAGCATTCTGCTGTTTTGGTACCAAAGATATCCAATTTTTCACTTCATTTTTGGTAGCATGCTTAGAAGCTCAATCATCGAAGTAACAACTGAGACGGTTGTCCACCTCGTTTATCATTATTCAGCCCGATCTTTAAAATGTTCATCAGTTTAACTTTATTCTGCACGATTTTTTATATCTCTCGAACATAAACGTTCGTCTAGAAATCCTTCATTTCTATCCCTTATATGCACCACAAAGGAACCATTTATAGGACCCAAGTTACGCCTAAATTATCTATGTTATGCTAGACTCCTAAATCTTAACAAAGACTTTGTTGTCTTATATAAAGACTCTGTAGTCTTATATAAAGACTCTGTAGTCTTATACAAAGACTCTGTAGTCTTATACAAAGACTCTGTAGTGTTTTACCCAACGGAATCTTCATCAGAGTAACTTTATTCTGCATGATTTATCAGATCTCTCGAACATAAACGTTCGTAAAATGGCCATATTTATAAATCATTTATATCTATCCCTTGTAATGGGTGTTTTTTTTAGAGGTATAGAACTTCGAATTGAAATAAAACACAAGAAAATCGTTTTAATGTCCATCAATTTGGCTTTATTGGAAGGATAATTTTATGCCATTAATGTTTAAATATGATTTCGGTCATGTGGCCGCCGCGGCTGGCTCGAATAAAGCCAATTCTACAGGTCCAGTTTTCAACTACTTTTTCGAGCATATGGGGCCGTATGTTGGCAATAACGCTTCCAAGTCCCCTAACGTTTCTGGTTTGTTGGCGTAGACGAGCGACTTCACATATCCCCAAAGAAAATAATCCAAAAAATCAAATCGCACGATCTTGGTGGCCAATTGACTGGTCCATTCCGCGAAATTATGCGCTCATCGAATGTTTCCTTCAATGAATCAATTGTGACGTGCGCTGTGTGGCATGTAGCGCCGTCTTGTTGGAACCACAACTCATCCACATTCATGCCATCCAATTGGGGAACAAAATAGTCGGTTATCATGGCTCTATACCGGTCTCCATTTATGGTAAATAACTGACTCTCCACCATTATTTCGGAAGAAGTATGGCCCAATGACTCCACCAGCCCATAGAGCACACCAAACAGTCAGTTTTTGTGGATGTAATGGCGTCTCAAGGGTCTCATGTGGATTCTCTTCACTCCAAATGCGGCAATTTTGCTTGTTGACGTAGCCATTCAACCAAAAATGAGCCTCATCACTGAACAAAATTTTGCGATGAAAATCAGCATCGAGATCAATCTCATTTTCGGCTTTAATTCTTGCACAAGCTGGATCTTGTAAGGTCGCAAGCCAAGATCTTTGCGCAAAATCTTCCATAAAGTTGATGGACAAAGCTCCAATTGCTATGCACGGTGGCGAATCGATTCATTCGGGTCCTCTTCAACACTTTGCTCTACAGCGGCAATTGTTACTTCGGTGCGCACTGTTCGACGTCGCTGCGGATGCGTATTATCACATAGAGTAAACGTAGTGCGAAAACGATCCATGGTTAACCGAATTAATTGCTCTGATGGACGATTATGTCGACCATAAAATGGACGGAGCTTGCGGTAAACTTCGCGAACTGAACCATTATTTTCGAAAAAAATTTGCACGATTTGCAAGCGTTGTTCTTTTGTCAACCTGTTCATGATGAAATGGCAAACCAAACAAAATATTAATCACTTGACAGCTGACAAAATGGCCGCCAGTTAAAAAAGTGATGCCAACTTAAAGTTCTATACCTCAATAAAAAACACCCGATATGTACCTCAAAAGAGTCATTTATAAGAACCAAGTGATGATTAAGTTACATGTGTTATTTTAGACATCTTAATCTTACATAAAGACTTTGTAGTCTTATACAAAAATAATGAAGTCTTATACAAAGGCTCAGTAGAGTTCACCTAATGACTTTGGAGTCTTATATAAAGACTCTGAAGTGTTATAAAAAGAATCTGATATCTTAAAAAAGACCCTGGAGTCTTATAAAAAAAAGCGTTGAAGTCTTATAAAAAGATTCTGACATCTCATACGAAGCCTCTAGAGTTTGATTTAAAGACATTAAATACTAAAATAAAAATACTATGGAGCAGAAAAATTTCACCATTTGAGTTTTCCCGCGAACAGTGACAGAAGTTGTGATTTTCATACATATAATTTGTTATTTTGCTGGCCATCATTGCTCTGGGAGGTTACTGTGTATCTCGATTCGAAAGAAAAACTGTTCGAATTTATATAGTTAAAGAATTGTGTTTCGAAAATATTTTCTTTCGAATCGAAATACGCAGTAACCCCCCTGGAGTCTAATGGAAATACTCTATAGTATTAGCCAAAATGTCTGAAGTCTTATACGAAGACTCTGGAATCTTAAATAAAACACTCTAAGCTCTAAATAGTTTAAAGTCTTTTACTCAGACTCCGGAGTCTTCTACTAAAATTCTAATGCGATAATAGTGTCTTATACAAATACTCCAAAGTATTTTACTGAGACTCCGAAATCTTCTACAAAAATGCTAATGAGCTAATAGCGTCTTATACAAAACTCATAGGCTTGGGCTTCGGAGTCTTTTACTGAGACTCCAAAGTCTTACTCTAAAACTGTAATGCGCTAATAGCGTCTTACACAAATACTCTTAAAGTATTGTATTTTACTGAGACTTTGGAGTCTTTTACTTAGACTCCGAAGTCAATTACTAAAAAGCTAAAGAAAAACAAAATCTCATTACTTCCCTTTGTAGGCATAAAATCTCTAGGGTGAAAAATTTTGCTGTTTAACTAATTTTTAGTAAAAGGTAAAACAAAGGTATAGTTTCGTCTATTATTAAACATAAGAGCAAATAATTTTGTTTATAATAATAAATATCTAAAGTAAACACAAACTTCCCTACCCAAAAACAGGACAAAGTCATGACAGCTTTTAAACAATTTTATGGGATATTTGTATACCAGCTACTTAATAGCAAACAAAATAAGTAAATATTAACATTTTTATTCAATTCCATATTTACATGGAAATTATCAGATAATTGTCAAAAAAAGATTACCTACATTCACAGAAGTGAAGTTTACACAATGTGCAGATTATGAAGTATCAAAGGGTCAAATTTGTGTGTATGGGACCTCAAGTGAAAAGGTATAGATTTATTGTTATACGCAATAAACCCTCCGATATATCACATAATACTTTTCGTCCCAATTTCTTATGGTCATCTACCGACAGTGTAAACAGGCCCTCAAATACTTTCCTAAATATTTCCCCACATTTAAGCAACCCAAATTACATTAGCTAATTTCTTTAATGTTTATTTAATCAACTCATTATCTAACATTTATACCTTTCACATTATCCTTGTTAATGATGATGGAATATTCTGGGTAACGTTAATGACACTCAACAGACAGGCGACACTGACACAGTAGCAATAATAATGATATTGACACTGACAACAATGTCAGCTATTTTGTCAATGAAAATACAAATATCCATAAATGTTTAACCTAAGATAAGGTGTGTTACAGTTTCGAGGTAACATAGCGTTAGCTAGAATGTAAAATGAGTGAAGATTCAAAAAGTATGACTATAAGACTCCAGAGTCTGACTATAAGACTCCAGAGTCTGACTGTAAGACTCTAGAGTCTAATTATAGAACTTCAGAGTCTGACTTTAAGAATCCTGAGTCTGACTATAAGACTCCAAAGTCTAACTATAAGACTCCAGAGTCTGACTATAAAACTCCAAAGTATAAATAACAGACTCCAAAGTCAAACTATAAGACTTCAGAGTCTGCCTATAAGACTCCAGAGACTAACTATAAGACTCCAGAGTCTGACTATAAAACTTCAGAGTCTAACTATAAGACTCCAGAGCCTGACTATAAGGCCAAAATCTAACTATAAGACTCCAGAAACTGACTATAAGACTCCATAGTCTGACTATAAAACTCAATAGTCTAACTGTAAGAATCCAGAGTCTAACTATAAGACTCCAGAAACTGACAATAAGACTCCAGAGTCTAACTATAAGACTCCAGAAACTGACAATAAGACCTGGAGTCTATAAGACTCCAGAGTCTGACTATAAGACTCCAGAGACTGACTATAAGACTTCAGAGTCTAACTATAAGACTTTAGAATATGACTATCAGACTTCAGAGTCTGACTATAAGACTCCAGAGTCTGGCTATAAGACTCCAGAGTCTGGCTATAAGACTCCAGAGTCTGACTATAAAACTCCAGAGTCTAACTTTAAGACTCAATAGTCTGACTATAAGACTCCAGAGTCTGACTTTAAGACTGCAGAGACTAACTGACTATAAGGCCAAAGTCTAACTAAAAGACTCCAGAGTCTGACTATAAAACTCCAGAGTCTAACTATAAGACTCCAGAGTCTGACTATAAGGCCAAAGTCTTACTATAAGACTCCAGAGTCTGACTATAAGACTCCATAGTCTGACTATAAGAATCAATAGTCTGACTATAAGAATCCAGAGTCTAGCTATAAGATTCCAGAAACTGACAATAAGACTCCAGAGTCTGACTATAAGACTCCAGAGTCTGACTATAAGACTCCAGAGACTAACTATAAGACTTCAGAGTCTAACTATAAGACTTTAGAATATGACTATCAGACTCCAGAGTCTGACTATGAGACTTCAAAGTCTAACTACAAAAATTCAGAATCTGAGTGTAAGACTTCAAAGTCTGACTATAAGACTCCAGAGTCTGACTATAAGAATCCAGAGTCTGACTATAAGACTCCAGAGTCTGACTATAAGACTCCAGAGTCTGACTATAAGACTCCAGAGTCTGACTATAAGACTCCAGAGTCTGACTATAAGACTCTAAATTCTAACTATAAAAATCCAGAGTCTGACTGCAAGACTTCAGAGTCTGACTATAAGACTCCAAAGTCTAACTATAAGACTCCAGAGTCTGACTATAAGACTCCAGATTTTGACTATAAGACTCCAAAGTCTAACTATAAGACTCCAGAGTCTACTGACTATAAGGCCAAAGTCTAACTAAAAGACTCCAGAGTCTGACTATAAAACTCCAGAGTCTAACTATAAGACTCCAGAGTCTGACTATAAGGCCAAAGTCTTACTATAAGACTCCAGAGTCTGACTATAAGACTCCATAGTCTGACTATAAGAATCAATAGTCTGACTATAAGAATCCAGAGTCTAGCTATAAGATTCCAGAAACTGACAATAAGACTCCAGAGTCTGACTATAAGACTCCAGAGTCTGACTATAAGACTCCAGAGACTAACTATAAGACTTCAGAGTCTAACTATAAGACTTTAGAATATGACTATCAGACTCCAGAGTCTGACTATGAGACTTCAAAGTCTAACTACAAAAATTCAGAATCTGAGTGTAAGACTTCAAAGTCTGACTATAAGACTCCAGAGTCTGACTATAAGAATCCAGAGTCTGACTACAAGACTCCAGAGTCTGACTATAAGACTCCAGAATCTGACTAAAAGACTCCAAAGTCTAACTATAAGACTCCAAAGTCTATATATAATGCTTCAAAGACTAACTATAGCACTTCAAAGTCTGACTATATGACACCAGAATTTTCGTATAAATACATAAAGAACTGTAACATAGGCCCTTTGTCATTTCAGTTGACATTATCTTTTTTGTCTATTCCAATTTTTTTATTATATTTATACCTTAAATGTTTGAACAATAAATTATATTCAAAAGAATTCTATTGAAAAGAAACACTGAATAACTGACGTAAATGACTAGGTGTCGCAGGCAAACAAAACAATTGTTTAAATTGATTAAATATTTAATCGAAACGGTAATTAATCTGTCAGTGCGACAGCATTATTAAGTAAATAAGAGAAAAGCGAAATAAATGAATGGCCTAAATGCAAATTAAAAAAAAATGTCCCAAAATGTAAGAGACTCCAGAGTCTCAAGCTCAAAAGTCAATCGTTTGTAAACGCACAACTCTAGAAAAAATACAACGGCGTTAATTTATAACAATCAGGCGGCAGTCAGATATCATTGTAAGAAATCGAATTTCAATAATTTTGTTTATGTTACGATGCTTATGTAAATACATTTCTGCACAACAAAAATACAACGGCGTTAATTTAAAACATCCAGGCAGCGGTTAGATGCCATTGTTAGTCATCGAATGTAACTTCTGCGTTCGGCCTCTAAGTATAGAAATTCTTTATTTCTATCCCTTGTATTCACCTAAAAGAAGCCATTTGGACCCAAGTGATGCCTTAGTTACGTATGTTGTTGTAGACTCCTTAATCGTATACAAAGACTCTGCAGTCTTATACAAACAAAAACATTGAAGTCTTACACAAAGACTCAGTAGAATTGTTTACAAGGACTCTGGAGTCTTATATAAAGACTCTGAAGTCTTAATAATATCTTTATATTATAAAGTCTTTGCATAAATCGTATATTAAACCGCTATTGTCTTATTCGCTGGATTACGTCTTTTTATCCAAATCGGATTTCTTAGATGAAGTCAGACTTTGCAGAAGATTCTATTCTTAGAATCATGATTCATATACATAGACTCTGCACAAATTCAATTATTAACAAGTAAGAAAGCGCTATAGTCGGTCAAGCCGACCATACGATACCCTTCACCACTAAGGTCAAAGGTGTTATTTTTCCTGTATAAAGACAAATATTTGCTAAATTTTGCCATCATACAAACATTTTCTCAAAACGTATATATTCAACCTGTTTCCGTCATTTGGACTTATATGAGAGCTAGGGTCAAATGTGGACCAATTATCTCGAAATTTGGCAAATTGATTACAGTTGTTACAAAAATTATGTATGCAAAAAATAAACTCAAAATTTTCATTATCTTTAGATTTACGAGCGTTTTAGTGATTTTTTGTCTCATTTAGTGCGTTTTTGAAGAAGAGTTTGTATGGGAGCTATGGTCAAATGTAGACCGATTTCAACGAAATTTGGTACAGTGATTTAAGTTTACATAAGCAGTATCTGTTTTAAATTTAATGAAAAAATATTGATATTTGTGGCCAATATAGCAATTGGGGAAGTGGAACCTATGGGAGGTACCGATTTTGACCAATTTCAATAGCCATGGTCCAATTATCAAAAAATTATTTGTGCCAAATTTCATCAAATTATCTTTAGAATTGCGACCTGTAGTTTGATTACAAGGTTTACATGGGGGTCCAGCCAGCCAGCCAGACGGACGGACATCGCTAAATCGACTCAGAAAGTGATTCTAAGTCTATTGGTATACTAAAAGGTGGGTCTAAGACAAATATTTCTATGCGTTACAAACATCAGCACAAACTTATAATACCCTTTCCACCTATGGTGGTGAAGGGTATAAAAATTATTTCCTAATTTCCAACTCATAAAATTTAAGTGTTGCCAATTCGAGATATCTTATCAATTTCCAAAGTTGTCTCTAACAAAAGATTTTTTTTTTTTTGTTTTAAAATAAAAATGTTTAGCAAATATGATTTATTTTTAAATATTAACTAAATTAACACTTAATTAAGTTTTAATTCATAGAATAACTAATCTCAAGTGGTTTTCAAAATGTTTATTAATTAATTTGTTCTAAATAAATGATGATGATACACTTAACTAAATAAGTACTCGTATTATTTTCATTTTAAAACGATTATCTGCAACACTTGTTTCAATATTAATCTCAAGCCGACGTATCTATATTTTAATACTAATTATCAATAAAAATAACATATTTTGCAAACTTTAATAATATCAAGTTTAGCCTAGAATCTTTTTCTTTTTTTGCAAATAAATATTTATCTAAAACTTTTTTTAGTCGCACGTTTTTCTCGCCGGCTAATTAATAAATTTCAAAACAGACATTTTTGACAGTTAAGCCTTGAATGTTTATTTGGGAGTTTGTTGTATTATTTTGTTTAAAATAAAAGACTTAGTAGAATTTGTATTTGGATTTCAAAGTCTTTTTTTATGATTTCAAGGGTATATACTTTTAATTCTTAATGGATTTCACAACATTTTTTTGTTGTTGTTTTTAAAGCATATGTGCTTTACTCTTAGTCTATCAATGACAGCTTGCCGCCTGGATGTTGAAAATTACCGCCGTTTTTTTCACTGTTTACCTCTAAAAAATCTCAGTACATTACAACCCCTAAACAAAAATATATCGATTATAACGCAGACAACATACACAGCTGGAATAATATAAAACTTAAACTTCTGAAAGCTGCTGAAAGACATCTTAGCCACAAAGCAAAATTAAACCTTGGATGTCCGATTGTATATATCTTTTTGAGAAGCAAAAAGTGGATAAAGGCTTACTATGATGTGTCAAGCTTTGAACTCTTGACAAACAAGTGGACAATATACCAAAGGAGGCCCAAACAGCGGCTACTACCAATTGTACAAGTGATCTCTCTAGTGTTTCTAGTTGGAAATTACAGGAGCTATCAGAGCTCTTAAAAACTGCTAAGGCGAAGGCAAATCATACTTAAATACATTAAACATCATCACAAGCAGACTGAAATCAGCCCCAGAACCAGAACGCCGCTGTGAACAAGCTGGCTTTCGCCCAAGCCTCACCATGGCTTAAAAGTCGTGGAGTAAAATTAAGCGATTATCACAAAATAGATACGAATGGAATACCTAAAAATACTATAGAATTACGTAGTCTAACAATAAGACTTTAAGACTCTAGAGTATGACCAACGCTTTGGAATATACCTAAATAGAACTCAGAAAAAATTCCATATTCTATAAATGTGGCTTGGTGCTAAAAGGGCCAATGTCAAAAAAAATAGTTTTAAGAAAATTTGATTTCAATTTTTTATTATACCCTTCACCACCATAGGTGGAAAGGGTATTATAAGTTTGTGCTGATGTTTGTAACGCATAGAAATATTTGTCTTAGACCCACCTTTTAGTATACCAATAGACTTAGAATCACTTTCTGAGTCGATTTAGCGATGTCCGTCCGTCCGTCCGTCCGTCTGGCTGGCTGGACGGCTGGCTGGCCGGTTGGCTGGCTGCACCCCCATGTAAACCTTGTAATCAAACTACAGGTCGCAATTCTAAAGATAATTTGATGAAATTTGGCACAGACCATTTTTTTGATAATGGAACCATGGCTATTGAAATTGGTCAAAATCGGTCCATTATTTATGGTACCTCCCATAGGTCCCACTTCCCGGAATTGCTATATTGGCCACGAATATCAATATTTTTTCATGAAATTTAAAACAATTACTGCTTATGTCAACTAAAATCACTGTACCAAATTTTGTTGAAATCGGTCCACATTTGACCATAGCTCCCATACAAACTCTTCTTTAAAAACGCACTAAATGAGACAAAAAATCACTAAAACGCTCGTAAATCTAAAGATAGTGGAAATTTTGAGTCTATTTTTTGCATACATAATTTTTGTAACAACTGTAATCAATCTGCCGACTATAGCGCTTTCTTACTTGTTTTTCATATAAATTCATAGTAACATTGCCCAGAAAAACCCTTAAAAACCCGTTCAAAGTCAAGTCAGAGAGCCGAATAAAAGATTGTAAAGAAGGGAATCTAAGGCAAAGATTAACTCAAAACAGCAAAAATTGACATTGGCCCTTTTAGCTAAATCCACAGATATGTTCTGACAAGAATACTCTATTGTCTCTATTAAACTAAGGAATCTAACAATAAGATTACTTTCTAACTAAAAGCCTGCATAATCTGAATTTAAATATCTAGAGTCTGACTACAATAAGATTATAAGACTCCAAAGTCTTAAGAAAACACTTTAAGGTATATATACAGAAATATGGTTATAATATTTCAGATTATAACAGAGTCTATCCATATAAGAATCCAGAGTTTAACTATAAGTCTCAAAGACATTATGATTTTGAGTATAGGGCTTTAAAGTATGACTGTAAGTTTCCAGAGTCTGACTATATTACTTAGGAGTACGTCAATAAAACTGCAGAGTCTGACCATATTACTCCAGAATATCATTCCAAGACTCCAGAGTCTAAAGAAAAGTTTTCAAAGTATATCTTTAAGGCACCAGTTTCTTAACATCGATCTCTAGATTCTGGTACAAAACTAATAAGTCCGACTATAAGACTTCACAACCTTATTATAAAAATCCAGAGCCTAACTGTAAGGCTCCAGATTCTGCGTTCAAAACTAAGAAGTCTAACTTTGAAGTTTAATAGCTAGAGTTTGAGTATATGTATATAATATGACTAATATTTCAACAAAACTCCAGAGTCTATTAATATAAGAATCCAGAGTATAACTAATCTCTAAGATATCATGATTTTGAGTTTTTAAAGTCTGAGTAAACGGTTTTAAACTATGACTAAACTATGAATTCCAGAGTCGAATTGTATACCATAGATTACGGCAACAAAACTGCATAGTCTGACCATAATACTCCAGAATCTAATTGTTGGTCCCTCGATAATATAACTTTATAGTTTGAATATTGGACGTCAGAGTCTTTCTAATTGGTTCTCGGACTCCAGTGTCTGACTATACTCCAAAGTCTTACTATAGGTCTCCAGAGTGTGATTTTAAAACTCCAGAATTGAAAGATAAGCCTTTAAAGTACATATGACTTCAAGACTACAGTTCTCAGTACGGAACTAATGTGGGATTTATATAACTCAAGCGGCAGACGATTGAGTGAAATTTACATGTGTTTTGTTATTGTAACAAAAACAAAATACATGTAAATTTCACTCAATCGACAGCCGCTTGAGTTATATAAACCCCACATAAAAAGTTTTGCCACAAGACTCTACAAACAAAGTATAAAATTCAGAGTCTAATTACAAGTCTTCAGATTTTGAGTATATATAAGTATGGCTATAATATTTCAGATTTTGGCCTTAAAACTACCGAATCTATAAATATAGAGTCGTCTTAAAAATATCATGAGTCTAAGTATAAGACTATAGCTATAGGATTCCAGAGTCGGACTATATTACATAAGAGTACGCCAAAAAAAAACTGAGTCTGACTATAATACTTCAAAATCTTATTAGCCCTAGAAATTGACTATAAGAATCCAAAATAAAGTTCGATAATGGGACTCCAGAGTCTGTCTACAAAACTCCTCAGACAAATTGATTGAGAATAGACATCAGAGTATTTGAGAATAGAATAGACCGCAGAGTATAACTAATGTTCTTCATTTTTTAACTTTAAGATTCCAAAATTAAGACCCTTACATGTGTTCCTACAATAAGGATCTTATGAAGCGTGGCCAATGCTTCGTTAGAAGTAACTATGAGACTACAATATTATTGCTTTCCTCTTTCACTAATAAGAATTTTATTAAAGTTCGTGTTGTGTATGTGAATATGTGTATGTAAAAACACCGATTGGTACTCGGCTCCTATGTGCTTAGATTGTAAAGCCTTGACCCAGATTCTAACTGCGTGTTTTTAGATATAGGTCATGATTATATTGGTAAGATCCAAACGACTTAATATAAGACTCCAGAGTCTAAAGAAAGACAACGGTCATTTAACATATGAAGGGGTGAGAAGCAAAACTCGCTCGTTCCATGTTTGCAAAATTTTGGTAAAATGCAAAAAACTTCCTACAGCTTAATAAATGATCCAAATGAGTTGAAAGCTACTAATTCTAAAACATTATGATATTTCTTTATAAAGGCATATAGTTTACAAAATCAAAACTCCTTAAGTAAGGAAAAATAAAGTTTTGAAGTTTGGAACGAACGAGTTTTGCTACCAATTTTCGAAAGGAAACAGTTTTGCTACATTTCATATTGGAACGAACGAGTTTTGCAACTCACAGTAACCCATCAGTAAAACAAATCATTTAACTTCACTATATTTTTAAAGGTAAATTAATTTATTAAAATTAAGGAAACTTGTTAAAAGTGAAAATGAAAATTATTGAGTTCTTAAACGGACAAAGAAAATGCTTCAATCTCATCGTACTCCTCGTTATTTGCCTCCACGTCGTGATCATCATTGTTGTCATCTAAAATCGAAACATAAAAATCTAAGATTTTACTTTGTCTCCAATTTTCTCCAAAGTGGTTGGACAAAAGGGTTCCAATATCTTTTTTCTTTTCAGGTTTTATCCCTACATTTATGGGAAGTAGTTTTGGAATGATTTCTTTGATTTTCTTTCCATGTTTCAAGAATGTTTTAGGATCACACGAATTCACTTTATAATTAATCTCCCCTTGCAAAGTTAGTAAATTTCTTTTCTTTTCTATGATTATTCGCTTTGATGGTTTAAATTGAAAATGCAGCTGACCTGGTGCTTTCACTACAGAAGCTACAGCTGTTTTCCAGTCATATATAGGAACCTCGCTGCCAACTTTTCGTACCGTACAGAATTCGCTAAAGATATCCCGGTATTCATTTGGCGTTATTATCGTGTCTTTTCTTCTGATTTTTTTTTCAATCCTACCAAAAACCCTATCTGGAGGAATAAATGAGTGCCCTACTACAGGATAAGTTATTGTAATTTTTTTGCATCTTCGTGATTCAGACAAAAATTTGGAGAGCATTCCTATAATAGTGATGTTTTTATTTTGGCCTGGGCAGCCATCACAAAAGAGTTGTATTTCCTCAATAGCTGACAAGTCTTTATTTTTTAGGTGATAGTATAAAATGGAAGCAATTTCATTTGATCCCTTATATCTTTCGTTTTCGCACCATGTGTACGAATACACTGTTTGAGGGTTTTGTGGACTAGTAGACTTTCCCTCACAGATTGTGAAATTAAATAGATAGAGTTGTCTACTATAATACGCCGACTGGTCCGGAATCCGTGGTAATACTAAGTTTTTTTGACAGTCAAAAGAGAGCCTTAAGACAGATGGACCTTCTTCTTTTTTTAGCATTGTATAAAAAGTACTAGATTTCTGTACTAGATATCTCTGTGCCAAATTTCATCAATTTATCTTCAAAATTGCGACCTGTACTTTAATTACAAGCTTTTCATGGACAGCCAGCAGGACGGACGGACGTCGTTAAATCGACTCAGAAAGTGATTCTAAGTCGATCGGTATACTATAGACAAATATTTCGGTGCGTTACATACATCAGCACAAACTTATAATACCCTCTCAATCTATGGTATAAAAATGAGAAAGTCAAAACTCATTGTGGTGGTTTGTCTCACTTCAACCAAGTAACGAACGAGTTTTGCTACAGAATATGGAACGAGACAGTTTTGGAAATAAATAATAAATGGAACGAACGAGTTTTGCTACGAACTGCAATTTTAGGACATACAAAAACATAGAAAAGGATATGACTTGATGCAGTCTGTATATGTATCCTTATAAAGAACCAAAAGAACTATCAGAATCTATTGTTATCTCATTTTTTTTAATTCTGGAACGAGCGAGTTTTGGAACTCACACCCACATATGACTCCATAGTTGGGGATTATCAATCAGGTTTGGATATCCAGAGTCTGGGCATATATTCGAGCTATAGAAAATATTTAAACAATTAGATTTCTATCACTCAATCGTTTTAAGTCATTATTAGCAATTTTATTTAATTTAAATCATTTTTTAAATAAACAATAAACTGCAGGTAAAATATTTCCCATTAGTCGGAAGCATTGTTTACATATTCTTTGGACATAACTCAATTTAAATATTGGGAAATTTTAAAAATGCTAAAAGCATTTTTAGTTTATTTATATAAACATTTAGATGTTGATATCAAAACAAATCTAACATTTTGATATTGAAAATTCAGAGTCCGAAATTCAGACAATTGCAGTAATTGAATGATAATAATAATCAGGGGAATGATAAATGACATCATCTAAAAAAGCTGAGAATTAGTTTATATTTTTTTATAATAAAAATAATTAAAAATATTTTTTTGTATAAACAAAACCAATGACATCTAGTGCAATAAAACTCTTAATGAATTTTAATTTTTCTGGAATTGTATAAAAAATGCGTGCTTGGAATGTTTAAATGATTAAACGAGTAATCAATAATTGTAGAATGTCATTAAAAGTTTTAATTTAAACAATTACTAATGAGGGTTGCAGTTTTTTCGTTTGTAATTTTTTTAATTGATTATATGTCTTAGAGTTGTCGGAGGGAAAATCCTTTGGTAAATATAGAAATTTACTTTTTTGTTCTATACTTTTGTTTATAGAACTTGTTATCAGTTAAAATTTTAAGGGAAATATGATAGTACATACTCATATTAATCACGAGACAAAATGGGGTCTTACAGAGAAATTGGATAGCCATATTTTCTTGAAGAGTTTCTATTTTCATGCAAAGTCATTGATTTTGTTATAAATATTACAAAATTGTTTGATTTTTAACTTTTTTTATTCTTAGATTTTTTTGAAAAAATTTTAAATTTTTGAATTTTTTTCGGAAAATCTTCGTGGCCTCAGAAGTTATTTTGTAAAAATTTTATTATAATTTTATTTGTTCAAATGTTGATAAAAATTGGAAAAAAAATTTTCAATTTCAAACTTAAAATAACAAAGATATATAGGTTTGTGTAAAAATACTCAAGTTTCGAAAAATATAAAATAATTAAGAAAAAATTTAAAATATAAAAATGATTCACTAGAACTTTTGTATGTGGACTATATATAACTAAAATAATTATATTTATTATAAAAAATCCATTTTAAATTGTTTTTCTTAATCTTTAAGAAACTTAATAAACATATTATTTAAAATTTTAAACTCATTTTAATTCGAATAATTTTAAAAGAAATAAAGTGGGGTCTAACGAAGAAATTGGGAGCCCATATTTTGATGAATAGTTTCGATTTTCAGTACAGACATTGGTTTTGTTATAAAAGTTAAGAAATTGTTTGATTTTCAACTTTTTCTTATTCTTAGATTTTTTTTGAAAAAATTTTAAATTTTAGAAATTTTTTCGGAAATTTTCGTGACTTTAAAAGTTGTTTTAAAAAAATTTTATTATAATTTTGTTTGGTTAAATGTTAATAAAAATTGAAAAAAAAATTTCAATATCAAACTTTAAACAACAAAGATATATAGGATTTAGTAAAAATACTCAGGTTTCAAAAATGTAAAAAAAATTAAAAAAATTGAAATTATAAAAATGATTCACTAGAACTTTTGTATGTGGACTATATATTACTAAAATATTTATATTTATAATAACAAAATCCATCCATGATATACTTAATATTTAAATTAAAGCTTAAAGCTCATTTTAATTCGAATTATTTTAAAAGAAATAACGTAGGGTCTCACAAAGAAATTGGGAACCCATATTTTGATGAATGGTTTCGATTTTCAGTACAGACATTGATTTTCTTATAAAAGTTAAGAAATTGTTTAATTTTTAACTTTTTCTTATTCTTAGATATTTTTGAAAAAATTTAAAATTTTAGAAAACTTTTCGGAAAATCTTTGTGGCCTCAGAAGTTATTTTGTAAAAATTTTATTATAATTTTGTTTGTTTAAATGTTGATAAAAATTGGAAAAAAAAATCTTCAATATCTAACTTTAAATAACAAAGATATATAGGTTTTAGTAAAAATACTCAAGTTTTGAAAAATTAAAAAAAAATGTTAAAATAAATTGAAAATATAAAAAATGATTCACTAGATCAAATGTATGTGGACTATATTTATATTATTGAATTTTTTTATATTAATGATAACAATATTCATATAATAAAACTTTTCTTAATCTTTAAGAAATTAAATATTTATAATATTTAAATTTTTAAACTCATTTTAATTCGAGTTATTTTAAAAGAAATAATTAAAAATTATTTGCTCTTATCACCCAAGACTTTGCTATCATCATCATACAATTTTGGAATAATTTCAATTTTATTCTTTATTTGTTCACAGATGACTAATAACTGGAGTACATACAGCAAAAGTTATAAACAAAATCAAAAAAATAAATAAATAAATAAAATTTACTTAGAAATTTTCATGTAAAATTCTAAGAAAATGAGTAAATGAAAATAAAATATGAAACCATTTAAATATGAATTTCACGCATTGAGACACGTTCTTTGGGAGGAAACTTCTAAAAATAGCTTTTAAATCATTATTAAATATTTTAGATAAATTGAAAATAAACAGGGAATTTTTTTGAGCAAATAGTTGAAAAGTTACAAAATGAAAACTGATAGTGTTCAATATAACAACAGATAAATTGATGTTAATCAAGTTAACAATGCCAAAAGTTATTATAAAGTATTGTCTAGTTAAAATTCATTATCAACTTTAATTTAGTTTCCTTAAAAATCTATTGAGTTTAAAAATTCTCCAAATAACATCCAGCACAAATGTCTAATATGTCGTCAAAATTAAGACATCCAATGTTCAACATAACAATAGGTAAATTTATATACATTAAATTGACAAAACCATAGTCATTCTGAAGTGTTATTTAGTTTTCCTGTAAGTCCATTAAATCTACAATAAAGGTTCAAAATTTTCTAAGGCATAAAGAGACTTATATAGAATTTTGAAAAAAAAAGTCGTGCTTATCCGGTATGAGCTGGAAATTTTTAAATCGTTCGATTTCTGATATATTTTTAAGATTATTATCGGTTATTTCCCTAAAACAAATTAAAATTTGGGCTTAAATTCTTTTGACTGATGTCTTATCTTTCATTTGGTTTAAATTTTTTTGTGGAAATGGGGGAAATTATCTCAAAAACATATCAGAAATCGAAGGATTTGAAAACGCTCGATTTCCAGCACATGCCGGTATAACAGTAATATTAAAGTCGCTGTGAGACTTACGGATTTGTTTCGAAAGTAAAACGATAATTCGATTATTTAAGATCTTTTTTGAAGAATCAATTATTAAAACCGGCTTTTTCGTTATAGAGATATAAACGATTAAACATTAGCTGTTTCTATTTGAAATTAGTTACAGTTAGAGTATTAAAATGTCGATACTTTTGACTACTCGATTATACTCAATAGATTTCAAGTATTGATTCATTACTATTCGATACTTTAAGGGCATTTTCTTACCAGGTTTTTCCGGTGGGAAACTTGAGTTAAAGTCTTGGGTATTGAACAAAGACATTATTTTACCCTCTGTTCTTTTTACTGCTCTTTAATCTGAAAATCTCATAGCGTTAAATCTTAAATCTAAATATGTAGCTTAGGTTAGGTTGAAAAGATAATGCCAGGGGAGTGGCATCTTCACCCGGAGACCTTTCAGTCCATTGTGATCCTTTCTGAAAGTATATGATGATAGCGGAAAAAGAAATAAAGAGAAGAGTGAAGTATCTAGATACTGTAAGAGATAGAGAAAGGGAGTCGTAGAGCAGAGAAGTGTTATCTAAAACGCTACCCTTGGGAGAGAGAAATGTCTATCTAGGCCATCTGAGTCCCAATATAAAACCTACAACGTCAGTCAGTTCGCACTGCTGTATGTCGCACAGTTCCTCGTGAAATCTATTACCTTAAAATTTAAGTGTCTAGTTTTGGAGCATAGGAAAATGACAGAAGATGTATTCGACCGTGTTGGACGAATCCGCTTCCGATCATAGTCTGAAAATGTCTTGAATTGAACCATCCAATCTATTTACCTAGAATTCAGAGCGCAATTGCCAGTTAGAAAACCTATGCATTTCCTAAGACTGGTTCTGCTAAGACCTAGTAAAAACTTGATCTTGCGTTTATTAAAGTCGGGCCATAAGGTCCCAGATATTGTGCAAGTGGCCAAGTTATGCCAGTTCTTAAAGTCGGGCCGTAAGGTCCCAGATATTGTGCAAGTGGCCAAGTTATGCCAGTTCTTAGCTGTTTCCTCACCGATCCAAGACTTGATGCCCATAAAGAGGTGTCATATACTTGTTGATATCTCTGTCACCGCGAGCATCAGTTCCTGGCTCGAGCCATGTCTTGCGATTTCGTCAGCAGTTTCATTGCCTTCGATGTCGCATTGACCAGGAACCCAGCAAAGTCTTACCCTATATTTAGCTGACAAATTGATGATAGCTAATCTACGCTATTTGACTAGTTTTGAGGTGATATAACATCCTTCCAGGACTTTTAGAGCAGACTGGCTGTCAGCGTAGATTGTCACCTCGCTATCTTCAGGAATGCTGTAAGAAATAAGCTCAGTGGCTTTCAGAATGGCAAAGATTTCTGCCTGAAATACACTACACTCATCTCTAAGCCTCTAAGATTTCCTAATATTCTGATCCTTTAAGAAAATACCAGCACCAGTGCCGATTTTCATTTAAGAGCCGTCTGTGAAGATCGAATTCTCCTCAAAGAGCGATTGAGGATTATCCCAGATGGTTCTATCAGAAATAACGGTCTCTGGTACGGAACTAAACAAAATTTCCTTGACTAAGTATGCAGCCTTAATAGACAGCTGCTCCCTTTATAAATAGATCCAAAGGGAATAGAGGCAGCATCACGTCTAAGGCCGCCTGAGAAGTGCTCCTTAGGGCATCAGTGATACCCCCTAAGTCCTAACTCTACCCCATTAAGTACAGGAAGTTTCTAAATTATCAACCTTGTACCTCCTGGTGAATGAAACTAGCTCGATTTTATCAGGGTTGACTCCCAGTCCTTTGTCTCTGGTCCAGGAGCAGAGGTCTCCTAGTGCCGATTCCATGATTTCACTGATTGTATTCAGGTATTTACCTAAGATCACCATAATCTCAAGTTCCGAATCAGACTCAAGCGTGACATCCACCAATGACTGACTGGTCCCGGTGGAGAGGGAAGAATCCAGTAGGACTTCTGTCGTTCCCACTATCCTCTCTAGGTCCGCCAGTAGTTGTCACTCCTGCCGGAAAATGTCCGAGTCGATATCGCTTAGAGTTAGTTCGTCAATATCGTCCTTTCCTACCGTGTCCTGTATGACCCTGAAACTATGTTTCAGAATAGTCCCGTCAGTGTCGTTTTGTTTTTTTATTCTTTTGGTTTTTTGTTTTTATATTATTTGTTGAAATTTTGAATCCTACGAGTTTGGGGGAAAGTAGGTCACCCACATTATAGCCCTCTTTAATGTGGGAATGACAATTAGTATTGTAGGGGCATCAAGGTATCCACAGAACACCGTTAAGACACAGTCTCCTAGGGAGTTGACTGTGCAATTCAATCCGAAAGAAACTGCACTCGAACCTACACGCTCAGAGAGATTTGAGAGCAGGGTTACCCCCCTGGTAACCCCCGACTGCGAACCGAAAAGCCAATAGGCACGGTCATCGCAATAACACCGGGGCTTAAGGGAGGTAGTTTCAAGTAGTACCGACTACTACCTGTTTGCTATGCGAGTGATACCTCCCTTACCCCCACACGTGGTTGGGTAATCAGCCACTCAAGCGGTGACTGGTTTCCCACCCACATGCGAGAGACATTTCCCTTTCCACCACCTGGGGACGCGCCCTCTAGGGACTAGGTTCCTCCGAGTGGAACCTAATCCCTTAATGTTTTATAGTTTCAGTTTTTATATCAATTTTCTTTTGTTCCAAGGAGGACTGTAGGCCCCGAATTACTACAATAATTTTTGAAATAGTGGTATTAATTTTTTTTGCTCATCTCAAGTAAACATAACTCTTGAAGTATTTTGCATTCTTCCAACGATGGTAGTTGGACTGGGCGCTGTATGCAGTATGGCAACGTTTGCCTCAAAAACCTCTCTGTGGAGGTAGAATTTATTTGTTGTTATCACAGCTGCATTTAAGTATATTTTACTGAGAAATACAACCCAAAAAGTATTGCATACTTACTTTTGGTTATCGAGTACTCAAAAATGTACCCGGTATTGAGTACTCAGTACCCAAATACTCAATACTTTTACAACTCTAGTTACCGTGGCATATTCTTTGTCTTGGATAAGTAACCGGTACTTATTAGCATTTATAACAACAATTTAATTTTAAAATAATAACTGGAGAAAAATTTATTTAGGTTAGGTTAGCCAGTCTGATAAAAAAAAACATCAATTAGGCTATAAAGTTCGTTGTGTTTCCACGGAAGCGAAAGGAATCAAATCCATTAAGCTAACAATAGCTATAGGTTTTTTCGACATAAGTCCAATATAGATCAAAATTATGAGCATTTTTTTTCATTTAGTGAAAATAATGGAAAATATTAAGCATTACTTTTTTATAACACTATCTACTATTTTAAAACACTATCAAGTTCCGACAGGCGGCGCCACTGAAAACTACTTAAAGTTAATTAAATCGTAAACTGTGCATTTGATCATGCTATAGTCTTAAGCAAAGTTTTTACGCATGGGCCGACTAAGGTTTCTAAGTTCATATGAACAATTTCCTACAGGTGGCGTCACTGAAAATTACTTAAACCGTAAACTGTGCATTTGATCATGCTATGATCAAATGCGCATGAGCCGACGAAGGTTTCTAGGTTTGAATGATCATTTCAGATAGGTGGCGCCACTGAAAATTACTCAAAATTAATTAAATCCTAAACTATGTATTTGCTCATGCAAAGTTATTATTCATAAGTCGATAAGGTTTCTAAGCTGGTGCGACTGCTTTTCGCCAGATAGCGCCACTGAAAATGAAAAAAATAAATCGCAAACTGTACATTTGATTATGTGTTGATCTGACAAAATCTATAAAATGATTCAAAATTAATTGGATATATGTGTAATGTATTTCATTCAAATATATTAGCTTGGTAGCGCAGCAAAGCGCGCAGGGTACAGCTAGTTCTTTAAATTATGTCAACAATTATGCTGATAGTATTTACTCATTTGTGAAGTCGTTACTTTATCATGATTAAATTTGCGTTAAATTTGGTCTTAATTCCTCGCCATTAACAAGGTGTGGTGGTGGTATGTGACTTGTATTTTAAATCTATTGCGTGTTTATTTCAAATATTTAATATCATTTCACCTACAATGTTAGGCTAATTTCAGTATTTAAAATGACAATGAATCAAATGCCAAAAAACATGGTCAAAAATTTATAACTTTTCATTCATGAATTTCAAAAAAAAAGTTTACAAAGTTAAGGCAAATAATATTTTGGCTATTTATGATACATTTGAATAATTAAGACAATTATTTCAAATTTACCTAAGGTCTGTTTTTTAATTTTTGGGTAAGTTCGGACAAATAAGAGTTATTTAGGTGCTACTCTGTCAAAAAACAAAGCTTACGCAAAAGTACGAGTATACAAATCACCAAAATTTAAGTACACAAAATGTCTGTGTAGTTTTAAGTGTGAGAAGAAATGAAATTACTCTCTCAGTTAAGTAAAGACACAAACCAAAACAGAGTACGGCAACACATTTTGGTGAGTTTTGGGTAACTTCGGAATGGTTTGGGTAGTTTCGCTATCGTACGGGAACACAACTTTTATTTGTGTTCCAAAATATTCCATTAGCAAATTCAATTATTTCAAAACTCAAGCATTTAAATATAAATATTCCATACAGTCAGACATACTTTACTTTGTACTTAAAATCAAAATTATTTATTTATTTTTCAAATAAATAACAATTATATTACAAAATATTTGCAAAACTTTTATTTCTTGATAAAATTTCGAGTGTAGCTTTAGTTTTAAAAGTGTTACTTTAACTGCCCAAAATACCATAAAAAGATAAGTAATAAATTTCATTACAATTCTTCTCAAGTGTTTGGCACTTGAGATATATTAACGTAAGGGATTAATTTGTTGTTCAGATTTTTTTGTTAATATTATCAGGCCATATGCTATTTTTACAAAGAAAAAAGATTTTTCAAATATTATTTACAAGCACTTGAAGTTAGTAATTGTTTTAATCAGAGAATAAATTTTAAAATTCGTAATAAATAAACGAGTTTTTAGAAAATTTATGACTTTTGGAGAAATTATTCCTAATTATAAAAATTACGAAATAGGTGACATTAAGTACTTTTATCGTTAACAATAAAATTGCGCAAACTTGCGCATATTCCAATTAATAAGTTTTATTGCCTTTAGTCTAGTGCAATTTTGGTTTTTAATAAAATTTCGAAAGGAAATGGATTTAATGGATTCAATTTTCTTATTTCAATTTTTTTTTTAATTTTATTTAAGACGTACTTTTAGATAAAAATTTGTATTTCAAAATTAAGCAGGTTTAAGCAGAAAATAATTAATAAATATTGTTTTTCATACTATAAACTAATTTTGTTTTGAAATCTAATGGTAGCAGGCACGGGATTTCATTTTTGAATCCTTTACAAAATTAATAAAAAAGAAATACTAAAATTCCTAAATTTCTTAATAATTTTAAAACTGCGCAATAAGTTTTATTACCATTAGTCTTGTGCAATTTTGGTTTTCAATAAAATTCAGAAAGAAAATGGATTAATTGGATTAAATTTTTTTATTTTCCAACTTTTTTTCAAACATTTTTTAAGACTTTTTGATTAAAATTTTTATCTGAAAACTAAGCAGGTTTAAGCAGAAAATAATTAATAAATATTATTCTTTATACTATAAACTAATTTTGGTTTTGAAACTTAATGTTAACAGACAAAGGATTTAATTTTTGATCCCTTAAAAAATTAAAAAAAAAATTTAAAAGTAATTTCAAAATGTTAAAATTAGCCTTGGAATAAATCATGAAAAATCTGCTCTATTTCAAAATAGAGCCACCTTAATCTTCTTATACAAGAACACACATCTTCGATTCTATAATAAAATCTATTTTTTTTTATAAAACAAGTAAGAAAGTGCTATAGTCGGTCAAGACCGACCATACGATACCCTTCACCACTAAGGTCAAGGGTGTTCTTTTTGCTGTCTAAAGACAAATTTTTGCAAAATTTTGCCATAACGCAAATATTTTCTCAATACTTATATATTTAAGCTGTTTTCGTCATTTTCATCAAATGTGGACCGATTATCTCGAAATTTCGCAAATTGATTACAATTATTACAAAAATTATTATTCAGATTTACGAGCGTTTAAGTGATTTTTGTCTCATTTAGTGAATTTTGACAGAAGAGTTTCTATGGAAGCTATGGTCAAATGTGGACCGATTTCAATGAAATTTGGTACAGTGATTTTAATTTACATTTGTTTTAAATTTAATGAAAAAATATTGATATTTGTGGCCAATATATCAATTCCGGGAAGTGGGACCTATGGGAGGTACCATAAATAATAAATTCAATAGCCATGGTCCCATTATCTAAAAAATGATCTGTGCCAAATTTTATCAAATTATCTTTATAATTGCTACCTGTAGTTTGATTACAAGGCTTACATGGGGGTCCAGCCAGACGGACGGACGGACATCGCTAAATCGACTCAGAAGGTGGTGAAAAGGGTAGGTCTAAGACAAATATTTCTATGCGTTACATACATCAGCACAAACTTATGATACCCTTTCCACCTATGGTGGTGAAGGCTATAACAAAAAACTATAAACCCCTGTTACTTCTTTAAATGGCACTTAAATGAAAAAACTGATTTTTGTGCAAGATCACTTTGGAAAATAAATGCCCGGAAAGATAGCTTTAATCGGCTTAAATATTTTTATGAGTTACCAACAACACCACAAAGCCAATATTTCCCACCGATTGTGGTGCAGGTAAAAAAATCAAATTTTTAAATTTCTTATTAATTTTGAAATTGCGCAGATTTGCGCATACTCCAATTAATAAGTTTTATTGCCTTTAGTCTAGGGCAATTGTGGTTTTCAATTAAATTCTAAAAGGAAATGGATTTAATAAATAAATTTTTGTTATTTCCCAAAATTTTTTTTTTTTTTAAATTTTAATGACTTTTTTTAGATAAAAATTTTTATCTCCAAATTAAGCAAGTTTAAGCAGAAAAAAATTAATAAATATTGTTCTTTATACTATGAGCTAATTTTGCTTTTAAAATTTAATGTTAGCAGACAAAGGATTTCATTTTAATTTTCCTTAGAAAAATTAAAAAAAAATAAAAAAAGAAAAAATTACTAAAAGTAATTCCAAACTAAATAAAAGACTTTTCAAATTAGCCTAAGAATAAATCAAGAAAAATCTGCTCTATTTGAAAATAGAGCCTCCTTAATCTTCTAATCACACACACACACACACACAAATCTTCAAATCTATTTGAAAATGCGTGTTTTTTTGTGATTCGGAAATGATGTCATATTTTGCCGGCTCAATGTTTGTTTGTATGTCTTCTTTTGTTGTTTTGTTATTTACTTTTTACTCGTAAATTTTTTCACCTTTAGTTTATTTTTTTTTCTAAATTAAACATTCAATACACATTTGAATTTGAAACTGGTTTTCAAAACCATAACAATAAAAATTAAAATAAAATAAAAAAATATAACAAAAACGAAATTTAAGTATCAGAAGTTTCAATTAATTTCTGTCTGTTGTTGTTATTCTGTGACAAATTCTTGAATATAGAAGAAGAGTACATACAAATTCTTTTCAATATTTTTGTTTTTTATTTTAATTTAATTCTTAGAATTTTATTCTATCCGGTTTTTTTCAAGATATTCCTTCACTTTCCGCTTTTGGTCATTTGAGAGGCTTTACGAATTTTTTAATGCGAAAACTAATTAAATTAAACTTTAGTTTTGCTTGAGAATTTAAAGATCATGAGCTCAGTTTTTTGTGTGTTCATTTTCAATTTTGATTGATTTGTATTTCTGGAGGAAATTCGGTGATCATGACGTCATTTTCACTTTCATGACGTTTAAACTTTTTATTTTATTCAATTTCTAAAAAAAAGTTAATTTCTTTAATTCATTTTAAATTGGGGATTGCATGATCACCAAAAAGAAATTAATGTTAATTGGTTAATTTAAACAGATTAAATTATATTATTTTTGAAAAAATAGTTTTTTGATGGATTATGTCAGACGCATCAAATTTTATTAATAGAAAAATTTTCACATATAAAAACTTTCTTTCGAGTTTTGATAATTAATAATGGCCGCCAAAATATCATAAGGAATGTATTATAGTCGGTCTAGCCCGACCGTATGATTAACTACTGAGGTCAAATAAGTTCCAATAGCTTTTCACAAAATTTAACCTTTTGAGCCACATTTGATTATGAAAACGGTAGAAATTGAATTTTCTTCCAAAAAAAATTTATAAAATCTTCTATTTTTAGAAAGGCTATTCCATTGATTTTATCATATCTTTGGAACGGGTTATTCAATTTTGTTAAAAGTCTCTGAATATAAAGTCAATAAAATTATCTTGAAGTTCTTCTAAAACATGTTTTGTATACATTTAACGGATTTGGAGTTATGCGTACTTCAATGTAAAAAAAATTGTTTTTATAACAAATTTAAATTTTTTTATTGTTCAAAAATTTATACAAAATCGAAATTCATAAAAAATTAAATTTTTTTAGCTAAATTTGATTATAAAAACGATAGAAATTAAATTTTCTTCAAAAACAAAATTTATAAAATCTTCTATTTTTGAATCAATGGAGTAGGATTTTATCATATCTTTGGAACGGGTGGTTTGATTTTGTTGAAAGTTTCTGAATATAAAGTGAATAAAATTATCTTAAAGTCTCTTTAAACATTTATTTTAAATATTTAAAGGACTTAAAGTTATTCGCACTTTAATGTGAAAAATTTTTAAAAATTTTACTTTTTTTTTATTTTTCAAAAATTCATAAAAAATCGCAGATATCAAAAACCCACCATTTTTATGACTCGATCTTAAAGCTGTAAAAATTCCGAATAAAAAAAGTCTTATTTCCAGAAAATCCATGAAAAAATAGTGATTTTATAAACAATTAAATAAAAATACTCAATTTTGTATTAAAGCCATTTCCGTCATTTAATCTTATATGGAAGTTGGGGTCAAATGTGAACCGATTTTCTTGAAAATTTGCAATTTGATTACAGTTTATACAAAAATTGTAAGTGCCAGAAATAAACATAAAATTGTCATTATCTTCAGAGTTAGGAGCATTTTGGTATTTGCATTTAAGTTGATTTTGTCAGAAGCTCTTGTATAAAAGCTATAGTCAAATTACGGTCATGGGTCTTTATACAATCAAATCTTGGTTCTTTTATATAGTCCAATTGTGGGTGTCAAAACGTGAGTCTTTATATAGAAAAATCGTAGGTTTTTATATAGACAAATCGTGGGGTTTATATAGTCAAATTGTCGATTTTTATAAAGTCAAATCGTGGGGTCTTTATATAGTCCAATCGTGGTTCTTTATATAGTCAAATCGTGGATCTTTATGTAGTCAAATCGCTGGTCTTTATATAGTCAAATCGGGAGTCTTTATAAAGTCAAATGGTGGGGATTTATATAGTCAAATCGAGGGGTCTTTCTACAATCAAATCGTGTGTCTTTATATAGTCAATTCGTGGGTCTTTATATAGTTAAATCGTGGATCTTTATATCGTTAAATCGTGGGTCTTTATATAGTTAAATCGTGGGGTCTTTATATAGTCAAATCGTGGGTCTTTATATAGTCAAATCGTGGGGTCTTTATATAGTAAAATCTTGAGTCTTTATATAGTCAAATCGTGGAGTTTTTATATAGTCAAATCGTGGGTCTTTATATAGTCAAATCGTGGGGTCTTCATATAGTCAAATCAAGGGGTCTTTCTACAATCAAATCCTGGGTCTTTATATAGTCAATTCGTGGGTCTTTATAGAGTTAAATCGTGGGGTCTTAATATAGTCAAATCGTGAGTCTTTATATAGTCAAATCGTGGGTCTTTATATTGTTAAATCGTGGGTCTTTATATAGTCAAATCGTGAGTCTCTATATAGTCAAATCGTGAGTCTCTATATAGTCAAATCGTGAGTATAGTATAGTAAAATCATGAGTCTCTATATATTCAAATAGTGGCTCTTGATATAGTCAAATCGTGAGTCTCTATATAGTCAAATCGTGGGTCTTTATATAGTCAAATCGTGGGTCCTGATATGGTGAAATCGTCAGTCTTTATATAGTCAAATAGTGGCTCTTAATATAGTCAAATCGTGAGTCTTTATATAATCAAATCGTGGGTCCTGATATGGTCAAATCGTGAGGGTTTAATCGTGGGTCTTTATATAGTCAAATCGTGATTCTTTATAAAGCCAAATCGCGAAACTTTATATAGTCAAACCGTGGGTCTTTATATAGTCAAATCGTGGGTTTTTATATAGTCAAACCGTGGGTCTTTAAATAGTCAAACCGTAGGTGTTTATATTTGGAATTTTCGTAGTTTTACGATCTTCAAGTAACGATGGTAAATAAAAAAAAATATTTTTTGACATTGCGATGCGAATAACTCTAAAACCGTTGATTACAAAATAAACTTGTCTTAACAGGTCTTGAGGAAAATTTTGTTCCTCTTCCCTTGGTATATTTTCCAATAAAATTGGAGGTGTCGTTTGCAAGATATTGTTAATTAACAAGGACAACTTTTTCAATAATCCCGATTTTGTACAACAAAAATATTTTTTCTACTAATTAATGAATTTTTAAAAATGGAAAGCTTATATTTTTTGGAATATTCATAGCTTTATAATTCCCGGGTAACGAAGGTAAGTTTTTGCCATTTTCGGTTTTTTATGAATTAAAAAAACAGAAAATTTAAGATTTTGTCCATTGAGATGTTAATAACTCCAAAACCGTCGGACACATATAAAGCTTGTTTAACAGGCCTGAAGGGACATTATGTTCCTAATCTTTTGGTGTATTTTTCAATCAAATGGAATGAGTCGTTTTCTGGATATGGTTAATTAACTAGGACAACCCGATTTTGCACAAACAAAATATTTTTAACATTGTAATGCGAATAACTCCAAAACCGTGGATTATACACAAAAATTGTGTTAGTGTGTTTTAAGGGCAATTTTGTTCTTAACTCATTAATATAAATTTCTAGAAAATTGGACAAGTCATTTTCAAGATATGGTAAACTAACTAGCACAACCTCCTTCAAAATTCAGATTTGGCACAAAAAAAATATTTTTTTACATAGCGTTGCAAATAACTCCAAAACCGTCGATCGCAGAAAATAATTGCGTTTACACGTCTTAAGCATAATTATATCCTTAATTTGTTGATGTATTTTTTAAGCAAATTAATTTAATCGTTTTCGAGCTATGGTTAAATTACTGGAACAAACTCTTCAAAAATTGCAATTTTGCACAAAAAAAAAATATTTTTAACATTGCGTTGCGAATAACTCCAAAACCGTTGAAGACACACAAAACTTTTGTTTAGACGGCTTTAGTATAATTATATTCTAAATTCATTGATGTATTTTTTAATAAAATATGATATGTAGTTTTCAAGATATGGTAAAATAACTGGGACAAGCTTTTCAAAAATTCCAATTTTGTACAAAAAAATATTTTTAACTCCAAAACCGATGATTACAACAAAAACTTCAGTTAGCAAATTTTAAGGGCAAATGTTCTTAATCCATTGGTGATTTTTTTTTAAGAAATCGGACAAGACGTTTTCAAGATATGGTAAACGAACTACGATAATCTCTTTAAAAAATGTATGAACAAATTTCAAAATAGTTTAACTTGAATGTAGTTTTGGCTGTTTACCAATTTTATCCTATATTGTTTCTTCGATTTACTTCCGCAGCTACCGAATGCTATAGATCTGGACCCCAAATCTCAGGTCTATTTTAAATCGAATTATAAAAATTATTTTATGGTATCTTTTCAAAATCACTTCTTTCCGAGGAAAATTTACTAATATTGAAAATTTTTACTCAAAGATAAATTTTCTGAATTTAAATTTATTTTCTTTCAAAAAAATTTCGTTCCAAATATTTTTATATAAACAAAAATGTTTGTTATGAATCTTTTCTTAAGAAAAATTTTGCATTTTTTTTATATAATATTTTTCTCTATACAAAGTTTTTCCAGAAAAGTTTTTGCTTAAAGCAAAATTTTCGTTATTATAATTTACCTTTAAAAAAAAATTATTTACATTTTTTTCTATAGAAAATTTTTTGTTATAAAATTTTTTCTTTACACATTTTTTTAAAGAATTAATTTCCGTTAACACTCTTTTGAATTTTTTTAAGCTTTATTTGAGCTTCGAGTTGCTAAATTATGAAGTAGGTAGGGAAAAATATTTAAGGGAAGTTGTCAGGGTCACTCACAAATTTTATAGATTCAGGTATTAAAAAACGATTTTAGCATGAATTTGAAAATAATTTAAAAAAAAATCGTTCGAAGGTAAAAACGTTCGTAAATGATGTCAATCCAAAAATGTTAAAATAATATCAAATTTTGGTCACAAACGACTTAATAAACTCTGAGGCATTATTCAAATTTGGTTGTAAAATTATGGTCGAATGACCATAATATGTTTCTCAGGGTAAACGTAAACATATTATGTTTATAATAAAAAAATTTTAAATAATTAAATTCACAGTATGAACTCATGACTAATTAACTCTAAAATATTTACATATAATACAATTTTGCATTAATTTCAAATTATTTTTGTTATAGTTCAAAAAAAGTCAAGTTTGTAAAGAAATGCTAGGAAAAACAACACAAACACACAATTTTTCTTTCCAAGAAGAAAAATTTTTCAGAAAATAAATTAAAAATATTATAAACAATTTTTGAACTATAAAAATTTTAAGAAAAAACAGATGCACAGAAAAGAAAACACTTCAGAATTTCAGACAACAAAAAATTTGTTTAAACCAAGAAACAACATTTATGAGTTTTCCATAAAATAATTGGAGAATTTAATAGATACAAGTAAAAGCAACAAAAAAATAGTTTATAATTTTTTTTTTAATTAATTTGTTTATTTATTTTTGACTTTTGTCTGTCTGGATTTTTTTCTATTTTTCAAAAACTCACCAATTCAATAATTTTCAAAATTAAACGATTGTTGAACTGCATGTTTTTGTTTTAATGTATTTTTTTAATTTTGATTTCAAATTAAACCGCTTATTTGTTGCTTTAACTTTTAGCTTTGCGAAACGACTGAATTTCTTGTATTTCCAATTTTTTCATTCAAGTTTTTATTTTTTCTAACAGAAACAATAAAAATGTTTCTCTCTACTTTATAGATACTTTTGTTTAGATACAAAGAATATAGGTTAGCTTCATGATAAAGGCAACATTTGTTAAGCAACATGATAAGCAACAAGTTCGTTGGCAACATCAGTTATCGAATATGTTTATAGAGGGAATTTGTAGCAACATTTACATGGAACACATGAAATAAAATGTTGATAAACATAGGTATACACTTTGTGACAAGAAAACAGTCACAATTATTATACGGAAACTTTTTTGCCAGAAATATTTGTTATAGAAAAATTTTCTAATAGAAAAATTTCGAATGAAAATTGTTTCCTAGAAAAATTTTCTTATACTAGATGAAATTCTTTGGAAAAATTTTAGTTAAAATTTTTGAATAAAAATTTTAAGTAAAATTTTTGAAAAAAAAAATTTTAGTTAAAATTTTTGAATAAAAATTTTAGTTCAAATTTTTGTAAAAAAAGTTTTAGTTAAAATTTTTGAGTAAAAATTTTAGTAAACAAATATTTTCGAAAATTTCGAACACAACTTTTTTTGCAAAAAAATTCGAACAAACAAAATACTAAAGTATTGGTAAAAAAAATCATCTAATAGAAAAATTTCACTTTGTGACAGTCACAAATATTTTTATAAAAAATTCTTATTCGTTTGCTCATACAGAAACTTTTTTGTCAGAAATATTTGTCAAAGAAAATTTTTCTAAAAAAAAATTGAAATGAAAATTGTTTCCTAGAAAAATTTTCTTACACTAGAAGAAATTCTTTGGAAAAATTATAGTTAAAATTTTTGAATAAAAATTTTAGTAAAAAAATATTTTCGAAAAATTTCGAATAAATTTTTTTTTTTTTTGCAAGAAATTCTAACAAGCTTTTTTTTATAAAAAAATTAAAATATTGGTAAAAAAAAATTTCTAATAGAAAAATTTCGAAATTTATTTTCTAGAAAATTTTTCTTATTTTATTGGATTCAAATTATAGTAAAAAAAAAATCAAAAAACTTGGCATAAAAAATTTACAAAAAAAATCGAATAACATTTTTTTTCATAAAAAATTCAAATTTTGGTAAAAATTTCGGATGAAAATTTTAGTAAAAAAAAAATAAAATAAAAATTCGAAATAAAATTTTTTTTATAAAAAATTAGAACAAAAATTTTTTTTATAAAAAAATATAAATTTGGTAGAAATTTTTCTAATAGAAAAATTTTGAATGAAAATTTTTCTTATAGAAAAAACTCTATATAAAAGTTTTAGTTAAAAATGTCGGACTAAAATTTTAGTAAATAAAAAATTGAAATATTTGGAATAAATTTTTTTTTTTATAAAAATTGGAAAAACAATTTTTTTATAATAAATTCGAAGAACAATTTTTTTATAAAAAAATTAGGAGAACAATTTTTTTTATAAGAAACTTGAAATTTAAGTTAAAATTTCGAATAAAAATTTTTCTTATTAATTTTTTTTTCTACAAAAAATTTCTTATAAAAGAAATTCTATAGAAAAGTTTAAGTTAAACATTTTTGATTAAAATTTTAGTAAAAAACTTTCAAATAATTATTCAAAAAAAATTCTAATAAAAATTTCTTTTATAAAAAATTTAAATTTTGGCAAACATTTTTATAATAGAAAATTTTCGAAATAAAACTATTATATAAAAATTGTTTTTATCAATTTTTTATCAAAAGAAATTCTATGGAAAAATTTTAGTTAGCAAAAAAAAATTCGAATAATTTTTTTTTTACAAAAAATTCAAATTAAATTTTTTTTATTTCAAATTCGAACAGCAATTTTTTTTTTTATAAAAAAGTTAAATTTTGGCAAAAATTTTTCAAAAAATATACAAAATTCTCGTGATAGTAAATATTTATTCAAAAGAATAATAAATTGTCTATTACATTAATAAATAAAAATAGTAATAGACTGGGATTAAGTGCGAATATTTTTTTATTTTTCTAATAAAAAAATTTCGAATGATAATTTTTCTTGTTGAAATTGTATTTATTTAATTTTTTTTCTAAGAAATTTTTCTTATAGAAGAAATTCTATGAAAAAGTTTTAAGAAAAAAAAAATCGGATTAATATTTTATAAATTTTTTCGAATAAAAATTAAAAAAAAAATTGAACAAATTTTTTTTTTTTGTATAAGAATCTAATAAAACTATTTTCTTATAAAAAATTTTTTCTATTAATATTTTTTATAAAAAAAAATTTTTATATAAAAATTTTGTATAAAATTGAAAAAAAAAGTTTTCCTAATTTTTCTTAGAGAAAAATATTTTTCTTATAGGAAAATTTTTTCTTTAAAACAAGTTTTTAATAAATTTATTTCTTATAGAAAAATTTTGGACAATTATTTTCCTAAAAAAACAATGCGGATAAATATTTCATTTTAGAAAAAATTGTTTTTAATTAAATTTTTGAAACTTTTGATATGAAATATTTAAAAAAGAAACTTTTTATTTGCAAAATTTTCAGTAAAAAGTTTTTATATGCAAATTTTCTATAGAAATTTTTTAAGAAAAATTTTCTAGAAAATAAATTTCGAAATTTTTTTATCAGAAGATTTTTTTTACCAATATTTTAATTTTTTATAAAAAAAAAAGTTTTTTTTATTCAAAAATTTTAACTATAATTTTTCCAAAGAATTTCTTCTAGTGTAAGAAAATTTTTCTAGGAAACAATTTTCATTCCAATTTTTTTTTTTAGAAAATTTTTCTAAGACAAATATTTCTGACAAAAAAGTTTCTGTATGAGCAAACTAAAAAGAATTTTTTATAAAAATATTTGTGACTGTTTTCCTGTCACAAAGTGAAATTTTTCTATTAGAAGGAGAGTAAGGAAAGTTTTTTAAAAATAATTTTTTCTTATAGAAAAATTGTCGTTAAAAATCAAACCAAATTTTAGAAAAAAAAAATCTAAATTTTTGAAACTTTTGATATGAAAAATTTAATAAAGAAACTTTTTATATGCAAAATTTTCAGTAAAAACTTTTTATATGCAAATTTTCTATAGAAATTTTTTCTAAAAAAAAATTTTTTTAGAAACTTTTTATATCAAAAATTATTTTCTATAGAAAATTAAAAATTTTCTTTAGAATTGTTAATACGAAAAATTTTCTTTAGAAACTTTTATATGAACATTTTCTATAGAAACGTTTTATGTGAAAAATTTTTGTATAGAAACTTTTTATATGAAAAAACTTTCTATAGACATTTTTTTTTTTAAATATCTTCTATAGAAACTTTTTCTGTGAAAAATTATTTTCTATAGAAATTTTTTATACGAAAAATTATTTTCGATAGAATTTTTTAATAGGAAAATTTTTTATAAAAACTTTTTATATGAAAAATTGTCTATATAATCCTTTTTTTAAGAAAAATTTTCTATAGAAAATTTTTATATGGAAATTTTGAACAAAAAAATTTCTTATATTTTTTTTTTTTTTTGTAAGAATTTTACAAAAAAAAATCGATCAATATACAATAATTTTGGATAATAATAAGTTATTATTATTAAAAATAGAATGTAGAAAAAAATAGAATATAGAAAAATTTATAAAAAAAAAAAATATATTGGATAAAGAAATTTATTATAGAAAGTCTTGGATAACAATAAATTTGAATAAAAGTTTTTCTGAAGTAAAAATTTCAATAAAAAAATTTCTTATTAAGAAACATAATAAAATGTTTGATATCTCATAATTTTCGAGGAATGGTTTTCACTACGATCCATATCCATTATACATATATTTTTTAAAATAATTTAGAAAATTAATGTTTTTCGAAAAAATTGTATAGAAAAATTGTATACCTCAAGTAATGCCTTCATTCCCAATTCCAACGCAACAATGTTTCGCAACATTTTCATATTTATTGCGTAGTTTAAGTTTGGTCTGGCATTAGAAACTTCTATATATGACACATCCAAGATATGTACAACAAAGTGTGAGAACCAAAGCCACTAGAAAAGGCAATTACATTCATACATACAATGTATTTACAATGGATCTTAAATATTTATGACATCACAACATAATAAAACAACAATAAACACAACATTTGAAACTAACAAAAACAAGTAAGAAAGCGCTATAGTCGGTCAAGCCGACCATACGATACCCTCACCACTAAGGTCAAAGGTGTTATTTATCCTGTATAAAGACAAATATTTGCTAAATTTTGCCATCATACAAACATTTTCTCAAAACTTATATACTCAACCTGTTTCCGTCAATTGGACTTATATGAGAGCTAGGGTCAAATGTGGACCGATTATCTCGAAATTTGGCAAATTGATTACAGTTGTTACAAAAATTATGTATGCAAAAAATAAACTCAAAATTTTCATTATCTTTAGATTTACGAGCGTTTTAGTGATTTTTTGTCTCATTTAGTGCGTTTTTGAAGAAGATTTTGTATGGGAGCTATGGTCAAGTGTGGACCGATTTCAACGAAATTTGGTACAGTGATTTAGGTTTACATAAGCAGTATTTGTTTTAAATTTCATGAAAAAATATTGATATTTGTGGCCAATATAGCAATTCCGGAAAGTGGGACCTATGGGAGGTATCATAAATAATACACCGATTTTGACGAATTTCAATAGCCATGGTCCCATTATCAAAAATATTATCTGTGCCAAATTTCATCAAATTATCTTTAGAACTGCGACCTGTAGTTTGATTACAAGGTTTACATGGAGGTCCAGCCAGCCAGGCAGCCAGCCAGACGGACGGACGGACGGACATCGCTAAATCGACTCAGAAAGTGATTCTAAGTCTATTGGTATACTAAAAGGTGGGTCTAAGACAAATATTTCTATGCGTTACAAACATCAGCACAAACTTATAATACCCTTTCCACCTATGGTGGTGAAGGGTATAAATATACATAATTTATTATGTTCGAATTGAATGTGAAGCCAGAAGAAAAAGAAAAGAAGTTTAAGTGAAAAGAATGAACGAGCAAGAAAAAAAGTACAAAAAAATATTTACGCATAAAAATCATCATAAAAGGTGGGTTAAGACATTTCTAAAAGTTGTACTCCATCTTTATACCCTTCACCACCATAGGTGGAAAGGGTATTATAAGTTTGTGCTGATGTTTGTAACGCATAGAAATATTTGTCTTAGACCCACCTTTTAGTATACCAATAGGCTTAGAATCACTTTCTGAGTCGATTTAGCGATGTCCGTCCGTCCGTCCGTCCGTCTGGCTGGACGGCTGGCTGGACGGCTGGCTGGACCCCCATGTAAACCTTGTAATCAAACTACAGGTCGCAATTCTAAAGATAATTTGATGAAATTTGGCACAGACCATTTTTTTGATAATGGGACCATGGCTATTGAAATTGGTCAAAATTGGTCCATTATTTATGGTACCTCCCATAGGTCCCACTTCCCGGAATTGCTATATTGGCCACGAATATCAATATTTTTTCATGAAATTTAAAACAAATACTGCTTATGTCAACTAAAATCACTGTAACAAATTTTGTTGAAATCGGTCCACATTTGACCATAGCTCCCATACAAACTCTTCTCTAAAAACGCACTAAATAAGACAAAAAATCACTAAAACGCTCGTAAATCTAAAGATAATGGAAATTTTGAGTCTATTTTTTGCATACATAATTTTTGTAACAACTGTAATTAATCTGCCAAATTTCGAGATAATCGGTCCACATTTGACCCTAGCTCTCATATAAGTCCAAATGACGGAAACAGGTTGAATATATTTATAAGTTTTGAGAAAATGTTTGTATGATGGCAAAATTTAGCAAATATTTGTCTTTACACACGAAAAATAACACCTTTGACCTTAGTGGTGAAGGGTATCGTATGGTCGGCTTGACCGACTATAGCGCTTTCTTACTTGTTTTGAAAAGAAGTTTTCCTTATACTTTTACGGAACTTAGAATAAGGGTGAATTGGAATTTCTATGATTAAATAAAAAAATGAACTTTATTGCGTTGCATTTAAAAAAAAAACAACAGAAAACCGAAATATTCTTACAAAACTTAGTTTAGAAGTTAGAGTAATAAAAAAAAATTTGTCTTACAGAAAAAAATAGTACATTATAAAATCTTTTTGTTATTTATATTCGAAAAATTATTTATCGCGAAAAGTAAAGATCGCATCGAATCCAAACAGAACACCATTGACAATAGCCAAAGCAGCTTTTATTAGAGCCAAATCTCGGGTTCGTGTACGAAATGAATGTTCCCAGGCTTCAATGACAAACACTCCAGAGGCTATGAATAAGGCACAACCCATCATACTGAAAAAGATGTCGATCCGCCGGTGAACTGCGGCACGCATTAGGGCGCCTGAAAAAAGATTAATGTTTGAAACAGGTACAAAGCAGAGATTTGTTAAAATTTACCAACAAATACTCCAAATAAGACTATGATGTAGCCAGCAAATGTACCTGTGGCCAATAGTGAGGCCAATATATCTCGATCATCGAAACTGTAGTAATGCAGCACCAGACAAGCCACTGAGAAACCCTGAAAGGAAAATAGTTTTAAAGTATTTTTTTTATACCCACCATCAAAAAGAATAAAGGGGTATATTGAGATTGTCATTACGTTTGTAATTTCCTTAATATTGGCTCAAAAACCAAAAGCGACATCTGTATATTCTGAAACCTTATGAAATTCTAAGACGATTGAGCGATGTCCGTCTGTCTGTCTGTCTGTTGAAATCACGATAACGCCTAAACGAAAGGAGCTAGCTCACAGAAACTTAGTAAAAATATTAATTTCTGGGAAAAGTTTGGTATTAAAATTAGGCAAAATCGGTTAACATTTGACCTTAACTCCCGTATTACCTCGCCTAGGCTAATCGCCTATTTGCTAATAAATATCAAACTATAATAGCTATGATAATAAAATGTGGTATATAAAAGTTTTACATAAGCCCTAGGCAGCATATAAAATTTCATCAAAATCGATTCACATTTAGCCATAGCTCCCATACAAAATACTTATGAAAACAGCCTAAATTTCACCTAAAATACACTTAAATGCCAATAATTCTAAAACTATAACAGATACAGGGTGGCGCAAAAGTCGCGAAGGGATTTGAAAAATTAATAACTTCTCTAATTAAATTATTATTTCTTTTTTTTTTTAAGGACTTCTAAAATAAATCTGGGAGATTAATTATGAAAGGTTACCACATTATCCAGCGAACCAAAATCATAGAACTTTATTTTGAACATCATCAACGATCAATAATTCAAACTCAACGAGCCTATCGTCGTCATTTTAATGTGCGGAATTCACCATCCGAATCAATGATTCGACGCTTAGTGACACGTTTTCAGGAACAAGGCTCAGTGAGGAATCTTCCACGAAGCAGAAGACCACATTCTGTTATTAGCAAAGCAAATATTCAACGCGTTCTGGAGAGTGTTGAGGAGAATCCTGAAACATCAACTCGAAGGCGCTCTGCTGAGCTCGGCGGTCTTTACGCTGAATATTAAAGGGAAATTTACATCTTTTCCCATACAAGGTGCAGTTAGTGCAAGAACTAAAGCCATGAGATGCAGTTTGCTTCCCCCCTTCGGTCTTTTTTGGGCCACCCTGTATAACCACTTAATTTAGCACAAAGAAGTTTTATATCAATGCCAGCCGGTGTACAAAAATTTGTCACAATCGGTCATCATTTGACCATAGCTCCCATATAAAAAACTTACGGAAACACAAAAATACAAAAAAGAAAAGGGGGTTTATGCCCGTCTGTCCGTCAGAATAGCACCTTAATGAAAAGAGCTAGAGGGACAAAATTTTATAAAAGTATTTTAGATACGTTATATAAGTTGTGTACTGAAAATTGGCGAAATCGGTTCACATTTAGTTAGAACTCCCATATAACCCTGCCCCGGGAATCAAATATCTAATCAAAATATCTATGACAACTAAATTTAGAACAGAGAAGTTTTATGCAACTTTTGGTCAGTATGTCAAGTTTTATAGGAATCGGTCCATATTTGACCATAGCTTTTATATAAAAACCGCTCCCGGAAACCACTAAGATACCACAAACTATTAAATTATAATTTTTATATAAATAACAGCCAGTATATAAAATTTTGATAGCAATCAATCAATGTTAAGTCCAGACATTTTATACGGCAGATGCATTAAGAACTTTTAACAAAATATATGGACCTGCACGACGAAATGTTTTTAATGTCTTATTAACGTAAAACTATCTAGGGAAACCACTTAGATACTTTTAAATGTTGAACTATAAAACTACTGAAACCGAGTTTAGTCCAAATATTTTACCAACAATACCATGTTGAACAATACCATTTTGAATTAGCTGCACTCTCGTAAAACTTGATGGTTGGTATATACGATTCGGCACAGCTGAATATAACACTCTTATATATATATTTAGTCCTTTAATTCCTGGTGGAATATAGGGCCTCAACAAATGTTTTCCATGTAAGTTTATCGGTAGTCATCACTTTCATCTCGTTCCATGATACACCCAACTCCCTCAGTTCGTTCTCAGTTTGGCGTCTCCACGTGTTTGCGGGTCTACCAGACCTCCTGGAACCTTAAGAATTATATTCAATAGCTTGACGATTTATATCAGTGGCCGCTTTTCTCAATGTGTGCCCTAGCCAGCCATATTTTCTAGTGCGTATGCTTATTTGTAGCGGGTCCTGAGCGGTGCGCAACCACAAGTCTTCATTAGTGATTGTGACGGGCCAGAAAATGTTAAGTATATGTCGTAGGTGCCGATTAACAAAAGCTTGCAGACTGTTCATCTCACGGCTAGAAATATTCCAAGTCTCAAAACCATATAGGAGCACGGCTTTAACATTGGTGTTAAAAACTTTTATTTTGGTGGTAGTCTAGATATTTTGAGATCTCCAGAGTTTGTTTAGTATGCCAAACGCTTGCTTTGCTCTGCGTAATCTATTTTGAATGTTTTCTCTACTGCCTCCACTTTTTAAGATAATAATCCATGGTAACAGAAAGTTTAAACTTCATCAATGAATTGTCCAGCAAGATAAAATTTGGCGTCATTTTGTGAGTTAATTTGGAGTTTGGATTGCATGCTTGAGAATCGATGAGAGAACAGACACACGTCATCGGCGTAATCGATGTCATCTAGTCTATCGTGAAGACCTCACAAGATACCATGTTGCCCAGTCATCGAATTACTCATAGCAGTGGGGATAACACACATCCCTGACGGACTCCAATCTTAACACTAATGGGCTTGCTCTGACAACCTTCATGGAGAATGCAGCAAAACGCCTTATTGTAAAGCTCTTTTATGAGTCGTATGATCTTCTCGGGAACTCCTTTGCACATTTAAAATCAATAAACAATAGGTAAAGGGGAGATCGCCATTCAACCGATTGTTCACAATAACCCTAAGGTAATTGATGTAATCAATACAGTATTTATTCGGTCTAAAGTCTGCTTGTTCGCGTCTAAGCTGTGGTTCAACAATGGACGCTATGTGACTGTGCAGAATATGGGCTATGACTTTATTGACCAAATTAAGATGAGTGATACTCCTCCAGTTTGAACAGTCATGCAAATTCCCTTTTTTAGGAATTTTTTTAATTAGGCCTTCTCTGAGTACGTTTGACAGTCTTTCGTCCGACCAGTATTTTATTATCAAAGGCTTTAAAAGCTTTGTGAATAGAGCTGTATTGGCTTTTAATAATTTAGGTGGAATTCCATAAGTACCCGCAGACTTTCCACATTTTAGGCGTTTAATTGCTGCAGTTATTTCTTGAGATGTTGCTGGTGCTATGTCAAAATCGTTATTAGCATTATTACTGTGACGCACAGGATCGCAATCACATATTTTACAAAGTTCAGCCGGATTGACTGACAGTAGTTTTTCGTAATAACCTTCCCATAACTCCATCTGTTGATCTTTGGAGTAGATCAAATTGCCCTGCTCATTCATTAGTGGCTTTGAATTATAGTGGTTGTGACCAGCTATTTTCTTGCTGATTCGATAAAGGTCCTTGGATCGACCCGAATATAACACTTTTACTTGTTAGATATAATTTTTGAACAAGTGGTCTAAAAATGATTTCTATCAATGGCATGAAACTAAAAAATATGTCCAGTTCCACAGAAAACAAAACGTATTTATTGTATTTAGAAATGAGAAATGACCTTTATCATAACCTTATTTCCCCATGAAATATACCACCTTTAATTAAATACGTTTTAATTCTAAAAACTTAACTTCAAACGACAGTGAAATAAGCTATTCTTACACGCGCACCTCACTAGCTTTTCATAAGCCCTCAATCTATAGAGTAAGTTGTGGTATTGTGTTGTAGGTTGGTAATGTGGTATAGTCACTTTTTTTCGTAAACAGACAATATGAAAACAGTGGAAACACTCATAATAGTTTGGTGTTGTCAGAGAATTTCTGGAAGTCAGTCAAAAAAAATCGATTTTGTTTCTAATCGACTTTTTTAGATATTGTAACATGCCGATACAAATATTACTAATTTCTTCTACTTTTGCCTACATATCTACAAGACTACCTTTTCTTTGTGAACACCCTATTTTTCATTTTTGCTACCTCCCTAATATTTTCAAATAATATGAATAAAATTCTTATATAGTCTATATTTGTACCAGCATAAGTATTCTAGTACTCAACACTATAGGGGCGAGAACTAGTAGATAACACCATAGTTAGCTGATCGAGAGCCGAAATTTTTATCTTATCGGAGTATTAAAGTTAGCCGATCGAGAGCCGAAGTTTTTATCTCATTGAAGTATTATTTTAACCTTTAGTTAGCCGACCGAGAGCCGTTTTTATCTGGTCGGATTTATTGCCGTAGGTAGTCATTATTAGTCGAAGTACTTATCATTGAATCTACTTAGCCTACCTACAATCTCGTTGGATTGTAGCTAACCAATCGGATCATTATTTCATAATATCTTACAGTTAACCGAGACCTTGTAATTGACCAGATCAATAGTCCGAAGTATTCCGTATTAAGTCATTAAGAAACGTCTGTACTCTAAATTGAGCCGGAGTTCTAAAAGAACTAGGCAAATTTACCATTGAGTAGTGCGGATCGTAAGATCAAAGCTCGTATTGTACAAACTAAGAAGTTTCTTGAGCCGGAGTTCTAAAAGAACTAGGCAAATTTACCATTGAGTAGTGCGGATCGTAAGATCAAAGCTCGTATTGTACAAACTAAGAAGTTTCTTATTACATTAACCTTGATAAGCATAGCCCTTTCCCAACGACTCACGAAGATACCAAGCCGCCCTATGGAAGCAAAAGATATTAAAGGAAGCAGACCTTTGTTAAACCTGAACAGACTAGGCAAACCTCAGCTGGGAAATTAAGCTGCATTACAGTATACATACATACATTGATTGCTGGTGTTGCTAGGTCAAAACGGAATTTCTATTACTTTTGCCAGCAATACCGAGTTAGATCCTAAAAGGTGTGCAAGTCAAGAAAGGCATGGCTAAAAGAAGAAAAATGAAGAAGACAGTCTTAGCTGATGACCTACCATTGATCTTTCCATCGAGTGACGTTTGCAGAAGCCATCAATAATGCTAAACCATCTTAAGCACTTCGCTCTGAAGGAATTTCAATGTTGATGTATAAAGGCCTTAATATGTCTTACCACTTGATTGATACCCGAGGTATGAACATTAGGTGGAGTGGTGTCAATATTTAAACCTGGGAAAAGTTCGAACCAAGGAGAATAAAAACGACCAATTTTCTTACTGTCACCTGTTCAACTACTGCCGTCACCACAAATGTATATCATGGCCTTAGCCAAAAGAAGACATGTAAGCTCACAGTAATGATAGCCCTTGACCTGTCCAAAACATCGACAGACATGTATCCCTCCATGAAGACAACTTAAGTTCAAATATAAGTTGCAAATTATATGTGTGGCCGGAAGTCATTTGGGGAGTTTAGAGACAAGAAGTCAAATCTTGAAAATTAAACAAGTGCTCTAGCCGATTTAGTTTTACTTCTACCTTTCTAGACTCATGGAACCCCCCGAAGGACTAAAACTAATAACATATACAGATGACTGCACCATCATGGCAAGGGGCAATAATATCGACGAGCTTTACCATAACATAAATTCTTATCTTCGGGACGTAAAAAGCACCGTTAGGAATCTGCAGCTAACTCCAGCTTAATTCATGGGCAATACTCTTCACCAAATGAAGAAAGGAAATATCGTTGGAACTGTCTTAGTCGACGATTTAAAAATATCGAGGAAAACTCATCCCAAAATATTGGTAGTGATATTTGGCAGCTTTTACTCGTTCTTAGCACATGTTACTGTAACTTGCGATACATTTTGCACTCGCCGACAACACTTGGGGAAAAAACAAAGAAGTAATACTTGCGGTCAGTTCCAAATAATGCTAAACCCGTGTGAACTCAAAGTGTGAGCGAAACGCAGTGGAAAAAACTCTAGACCTGCCAAAATGCAGTCCTCTGAACATTAGCAGGCTGCTTTAACATGTTCTCAGAAAGCCATTTTCATGATAAAACTATGGTACTACCACTTAAGAAACATAGCGAAATGCAAGGATGTTCTTTCGGAGGGGTCATCCAGTAGTCCCAAACCTATTGCAGAGTCTGATACGAGGGTATTACTTGCACAATATCAGGAAAATTTTGCACACTTAATGTGGAGAAACTCCGATCTAGATTCCTTATGGACCCACTTTACCGAAGCGGAGCTTCATTTGAAACTGTACATAAAGGAGTCACTTGATTAACATTATTTGGTCTCCTGGGACTGATTACATACAAGCTACTACATCTGATTAAATTGATATCGATCTATGGGATCTCATTTTGCAAGTTCTTAATAAATCCAGGTGTAGAGGATCTTGTACCTCACTTTCTTCTTCCGTCCTTTTTAATTGTGGCATTTATATTTATAAATACGATTATTTCAAAAAGTTATAAACAGTACAAAGGCGGTGGCGCCGTTAAAATTATCGTGCGGATTTTTCAGTCGCGATTTCGCAGTGGTCGAGTGAGCATTGGGAGTTTGCTGTGGAGACACGTTTCAAGAGTAGTGATTCTTACGTGGGTGATAAAGGGGATGTTGGATACCAAGCAAAGGTTCTGATTGGCCTTAACTTGGTAAACCCAGATTTATATTGCTTATCCTTTATCTTCTCCTCGTGGTATCACTTGGGGAACTACGTTAATACAAGACTGAAGCGAATGGAATTTTTAAATATGCTCGGCCTTTGACCTTAACAGGTTGTTAATAAGGTTGACCTTAACATGTTGTAAGTAAGTAATGATTCTTACATAATTTCCCGACAGAGTATAAATTTAATTAGTTCGAGTGTGCAGAGACTCCGCGAAACCGCTTTTGCTGTGAATATCCTATGGCCGGGAGATTGAAAGCAGTTTACGTGAAAATGCGCTTCTTTTATTACGAAAAAGGGCCGCTTGACTGGTACTTCAAAGAGCGATTATCAAGTTCCATCCTCCTAAAAATCGCATCGTTCGAGAACTGAAAGAAAGTGACCTTGATTGATGGCGTTTTCGAGCTGTATATCCCATTTGCCTTATCCACTCATGAGATAATTGAACCATTTTTTTCGAAAATTCTCGAGGCCAGACAACGAAACATATTCGGTCTAAGGTTCTAAGATAATTGTACTTGGTAAAGTACAAAAATGCAGTGTCTGTTTAACATGTTGTCACGGCTGGAAGCGGGCGTCTGTTTCGGATCGAGCGGCTCGCTATACAAACGTGGCTAATGTTTTTGGACTCATCACCCATCGACTTAGCACTTATATTTCAAGAATGGAAAGAAACAACATTACAGAATATACTATTCCAAGGAGAAATCGCCCTGCTATGGCAGCTGGCACAAGAATTCTATTCAAAAACATTATGATGAATGAAACCAATTTGCTCCACTGGGAGTCAAGGATAACAGAAGAAGAAGAGAGCTCATACATCATACTATTTGCACACGTGGTTTCAACAGGATGGGACTACTGCACACACAGCTAGAGCTTCGAAGACTTTGCTTCCTTAAAATTTTACCCAAAAACTGAACAGTCGCTTTGGGGATATCCCATGGTTACCGAGGTCGCACGATCTAACTCCCATGAATATTTTTTTATGGGGCTACCTCAGTGAGAGGGTTTATAATAACAGTCTCCAATCTCTTTTGATATAAAGGGAAATATTCGTCGAGAAATGAGCTCAGTTAAGCCAAGTTTACTGCAGCGTATGGCGCAGAACACAAGGCTCCGGTTTGAACACTGCGACGGAAGACATCTGGATGACATACTCTTTAAACAAAAATCCGCATTTTCAGTTTCTGAAAGAGGGTCTAGTAAGAATTAAACTATATAATTATGATCATCTGGAATTTTTTTCATAATGCAAACGATCTTTACATGAGCATTTTTAAAAAACAGAAAAGCTGGATATATAATAAAATCGATAACAAAATAAAAATGTCCTTTCCGAAACACATGTTTTCATCTCACACATTTCTTGTTCCCGAATTACAGTAAAATACTTGTAAAGTCTTATTTAAGGGAACAGATCCAGTTTCAATGGTAATCCACTCCGAAATTTCACAATGTTATCTAAATATTTCGTTTCTGAGCATTTACTTTATAAAGATAATTACCAATTCCAAAAATTTCACCAAATTTATTCGTCCTTTACGTTCACCGTGTGACATTTTGTTGCACTACGATTTTCTACCGAACCAATTAATATTTGAACTAATTATTTATATATTTTTTTTGTTTTTGTAATAATCCTTCAACTTTTTATATCCATATCCTTCCGTTGAACAACCGAATATGCAATAAAATTTTCACCGAAAAACAACAACAACAATTTCTAAAACGAAATCCGTTTAATTAAAGACGATTTCCGTTCGTAGGTATTCAACATGATGGTTGTTAAATCACAACTGACAAACGTCCCGTTACACGAATAAAAGATCTCTAAGTGATTGAGTTATGCTAATTTAAATTTTATTTTTTACAACAAATTAACCAACCGATGGCAGAGCCCGGCTATGGACATCGAATGCACTTAAGAATCGTGTAATATTGGTTGTGCTTGTGGATGTTCGAGTTTCCCACCCACAGATGAACAACAGATTTAAACTGAATTATGAAATTATAAAACAATTAATTAATAATGATGCAGAGTCAAAAAGGAAATATGCTATTCTACACTCGGAACACTTTTCAACTTGAATTTGGAATTACGAAAAACAAAAAAAAAAACTCAGAAAAAACAGACATGAAATTCTCAAAATTCTACTTTTCGTAACGATAAAAAGATCATAACAGTTGGCTGAAGAGGCGGCGATCTTGAGGGTATGTTCAAAATGATACATAAAATTTTATAATTATGATAAAATTTATGATTAATCCATTTTCAAAATGTAAATTGTTGGTGAGAAACGACTTGATAATGCTTTACGAAGTAATTTGATCATTTATATCGGGTGGTTAAATTTCAAGGGCCGATGTTGATTTTGAATAAAACACAAACTATTTAGGAAATTATTGTAATTTTATTTTATTATGATATAATGGTATTACTCAATTATGTATGGAACAAAATATCGGCCAAATGGGCGCCTAGACCACGGCGGCACACCTCCATCCGATGGTCAAAATTTTCGATGACCCTGAGGCATAATGGAGGTTCTATGCCGTTAATGTGCCCAATTATCTCATAATTTAGCTCTTGAACTGTTGCTGGCTTATCGACGTACACCTTTTCTTTCAAATAACCCCAAAGAAAAAAGTCCAACGGTGTCAAATCACATGATCTTGGCGGCCAATTGACATCGCCATTACGTGAGATAACACGGCCATTGAATTTGTTGCGCAAAAGAGCCATTGTTTCGTTAGCTGTGTGGCAAGTGGCACCGTCCTGCTGAAACCACATATCGTCCAGATCCATATCTTCCAATTCGGGCCATACAAAGTTCGTTATCATCTCACGATGGCGAAACACCATTCACAGTAACTGCCTGACCGGCCTAATTTTGGAAAAAATACGGCAATTGTTGGGCACGACGACGAGTTGAGGTGGACGGCTCTTCAGCCACACTATCGCGAACAGCAGTAATATTTTCTGCAGTACGAGCATGCACTGGTGTTCTCACATCTTCTACAGACCGGTTTGCTTGAATTTTTCCATGATTTCTGCGATTGTACGCACATTTGGACGATCAAATTGACCAAAAAAATCACGAAGTGCACGATATGCATTTTTATTTGAACGCCCATTTTCATAATAAGTCTTGATAACTTTAACACGTTGTTGGATTGTGTATCTCTCCATGGTTCAAATTGAGTAAGTCTGAAATAGAGAAATGTCAAATAAAATTTGGAAAAAAACTTGGCGTTTAGGTGTGGTTCACATTCAACATCGGCCCTTACAATATAACCACCCTTTAGATAGTAATCCTTTATAGTATTTAAATCGCTCCCCTAAAAGCATTATGCAGATTTAAAGTGATCTGTAAAGAATTCTCAATATTGATATAATTCTGAATTATTGTACACCCTACACCACCAATCAAAGCTAATATTGTCTTATCGGGCGATTATTTCTAAATTCGATCTTGAGATCGTACAGCATGCCTCTTCCTCAAATGTTGTACGATCCAAGTTATGTTCTTAATTGATATTCCCCATTCCATCATAACTATAACATTAATATTAACCAGAGAATCCGTAAAGATCTGCTCGATCAAGTAGTTAGCTTGGAGAATTGATCATTTTAAACCTGAGGACAACATATCCCCTAGTTTGAACATAATTAAAATCACCTCTCATAGCCCGTTTTCGAATAAAAAGATCGGTTGATCTGATTATTAAAACGAGAACTAACGCTCCAAAGCCTTTTAATATGTCTCTCTTCCTCTTTCAAACTTAACCAGGAAATCATTATTGCCACTTCTTAAACCAATCAAAACTGAGATTCTTTACGTCCCCATATACTCGTTTATGTTTAAAACAAATTCTGGGACTATATCACACCCTACAAGATCAATAAATACTGAGATAGTCTATTCGGAAGATACTCTATAAAAACGATCTTTACATAGTCATGAGCTGCTTCTTCCCTTTAATTCATATTTCTGGTTCCCTATTAAGGTCCAGATCGATCAAGGAGTTAGCTTCGTGAATCTGTCAATAAAAATCTGAGAAAACCAATTCCCCCACTTTGAATAAATTAAGACCTTTTCTAGTACCCCAGATCTGTTCCGATTTTTAAAGCGATGAGAACTTATGCTTTGAAGTCTTTTGCAGTGCAAATTTGCTTTTGCCTCTTCTCTCTCCCCTTCCCAAATAAAACGAGGAAATCACACCCTACACGATCAATCAAAGCTGAGATTAACTTATCGATTCTCTGTAAGAACGTTCTTTAAATAGTTCCAAGCTGAAAATTAAATAGTTCCAAGCTGAAACCAGCGGTTTTGTAAGGCCCTGCTAGATCAAAGAGTTAACTTTGTGAATTGAGGATTTGAGGATTATATATATATAATTCCCCGACAACATTCCAATTAGAACAAGGGGTACTTCTCTCAGACAATGAGCAGCATCCGATCCTCCGAACGGCAAATGCATTAGTTAGAGAAGTTTTACATAGCCTAATACTCAATAACCAGTGGATAGCTGAGTTATGAGGTTAACCGCTGCTTTTTTTTAATTTATTTTTTTCGAGTGGGTCTGGCGGGGATCGAACTTGGGACTTCTGGTATGCTAACCTGATATAGCAGGATGACTAACCTGCTATACTACGGCGGATTTGAGTATTACCCCTACTTTAAACCTCCTCTCGTAGCCCATTGTCGATCAGTGTATCCTATTAAAAAAAAAACGATAATATCTAATGTTCCGAAGTCTTTTTCGGTCTCTCGCTCTCTCTCTCCCCCTCTCAAACTTAACAAGGAAATCACAATACATAGTTACCTCTTTATCCAATCGAAAGTGGATCGGCTTCCCATCTTGAGTAGTAGTGCTACTCATCTTCCAACTCCAGATGAACAATTAGTAAGTTGGATCGAATACTTCAAGTCAACATTTAACAATTCTATCGGATTAACATCACTGAAGGCAGTGCATAATGAAATCAGCCATGGCAGTATATTTATTGGAATTTTAGACAATTCACCAGCAATAGATGAAGTGAAGAACGCCTTTGAAAACCTTAAAGGCAAAAAGGCCCTGGGCAATGACAATATATCAGCCGAAATACATTCATGTGATATTGAAAGATCAGCGAGATTGTGGTACCCATTTGAAATGAGGAAGCTATGACACTAGTAAAAATTCCAAAAACTCTTAACTACAGGAAAGCCACACTTCCTCCAATACCGAGCAAGATATTAAGTCGAGTAATTTTGAACAGAATATCCCAGACAGTCTCCTCTACACTCTGTAAAAATAATTTTGGGTTTAGGGAGAAGCGCTTTTGTATTAATATAATCAACCCTGTAAAAGTAGTATTAGAGCAATGTAACGAATTCCATACCACCAATTTTATTTTTGTGAACCGCTGTGGTATAGCAGGTTAGTCATCCGCCTAGCATACCAGAGGCCCAAGTTCGATCCCTGGCCAGACTCACTTGAAAAAATAAATTTTCAAAAAAAGCGGCGGTTCACCTCATAACTCAGCTAGCCACTGGTTAGTGAGTATTAGACTATGTAAAACTTCTCAAACTAATGTATTTGCCGTTCGGAGCCGGCGTTAAAACGTAGGTCCCTTTCAATGAGTCTAAAAATAGAATCGGATACAGCTCATTGTCTGAGAGAAGTACCCCTTGTTCCAATTGGAATGTTGTCGGGCAATTATATTATATATATATTTTTACCTAGCATTTATTGACTTTATGCCGGCCTTCACAGTGTCAATGAGAACTATCCGTACAGATTTTTAGAAATCGTAAAAATGCCAACTAAAATTTTAACTTAATTCGGGCAATGTACTTGAATTTTAAATATCGAGTTCTACACTAGTCAAATCCGTTCGAAGTTACTACTGGAGTAACGCATGGATTTATGTATCTTGACACCTATACTTTTTATCATCATCACCGACATCGTAATGCGCTGGCTCTGAGTGGCAGATGCAATATCCAATGGACAAGTTTAAACAACTCAAAGAGTTGGAAAGCTCAGGTCATTAGGCAGCTGGGCTAAAAATCAATATTTCCAAGACAAAGATAATGCCAGGAGGCTATGGCGCGAAACCGTCGCCACATATGACTTTGGATAACTAAGATATTGGATGTGTAGGTATCTTCATTTATCTGGGAAGTTTAGTATCTACAATAGGTGACGCTATCGTGGACATTGTATCGCGTATTAGTGAGACAAAATCTGCATTCGGAATTCTTCAAACTATTTGGAAATCTCGGCAAATAAGTTATGAATATACAACTCGAATGTCAAGTCTATCCTGTATTACGATTGGAAATGCACAAATGTCATCGATATGCGCCTGCAAACCTTTGCCAACAAATGCTTACGGCAAATCCTTAATAAATGGCTACCGAATCACATAAAAAATGAAGATCTACTAAACGCAACAAATCAAATACCCTTTTCTATAGAGGTTTATCAGCGGAAATGTCAGTGGATAAGCTACACACTTCGAAGGTCAAATATCAACATTGCTTGCCAAGCGCTTCGTTGAAATCCACAGTGAGGAGGCCATCGTGTTGGCACATCTGCTAGAACGTTCATTAGGTCAATTGTTGCGGAGTTGGAAGCAGCAAGTTATTCATGGATCATGGAATGGCGTATGGTTGAGGCTTCATTGGGAGTCGAGGGTAAAAGAAGAAGATAATATTTAGCAATGTTGGGTGGGTAACGAAAGAAGAGAGATCCCAACATTTTCCTTTTTTGACAAACTTCTTCGCTTTCATTTATAATTTTATAGTTTTGGTTATTCCATTCCTCTCTTTCTATTGCCGATTCTGGCTATAGCGTACAATAGGGAAACCGCGATGCGAATTAGCAACATTCAGTAAAGAAGCACTGGAGTTACTTCCGAATACTCATTTTCTAGGCTGTTACTGAAGAAGTTGAAACCGATTGCAAATTTGCATTGGCTATTAGTAGTTCACCCGGATTGGACATGATCTCTTCTCGATAACTACAAACGATGGCGGATGGACTTAACATATATCCCTACTATGTGGACGGAGTTTAAAGGCTTCTTTATTCAAAAGTTGGCAAACATTCGAATATGAAACCGAACGATTTTAGATCTATTAACCCCTTGACGTATCAATGTGCGCAACGAAGTTTGCTTCCAACTGTTCGCAAACAAGTTGCACTAAACAAACCGGTTTTGATGCTTAAGAACAGTCGCACAACGAGTCAGACTCGTGATAATCATGTTAGGCACATAAATAGTACCACGAGTCGGACTCGTGATAATCATGTTAGGCACAGAAATTGTACCACGAGTCAGACTCGTGGAAATACGTCAAGGGGTTAATATGTTTTCATTTCTCTTGAAGGCATTGCAGAGACTGATTGGGGAAAATATTGACAAGGACCTGTCGTGACCAGACAGGACCAGCAAGCTGACACAGCTCTTCACGATTTGGGGGGATTCATTGAAGGTTCACTTGTCAAAAAAGAGTATACTACTGATTATCAGAATGCCACAATAACATCACCTAAGCAAAACCTTAGGCAATTTTTAGAGGGACATGATCCCATTTTCACTGAGCATGGACGGTTTTATAGGTATCCTTTCTAATTGTTAGTTCGCTACAGCCTATAACTGACCGAAACTGGAATACAAATTTCATGTATAAGACTGTGATTCAAACTCTATTTTGGAGCTTCTCGCCGATCGCAGAAAATTATCATTTATCAAGGAATTCGTTCCCGAGACTTGAATTTTCTTACGCAATACACTTCTAGATGTAAGAGCTCATCCCTTCGTAGTCGATTGGCCAGTAGACCTAACAACACACTACAGAGAAAAATTGTTCTTTTGCTGTACGGTTTGTATGTGGAACTCTCTCCTCGTAGAAGTTTTCTCTACCAGTTGCAATATAGGAAAGTTCAAATCAAATGTCCTTAAACACCTTTTTTCATAAATTCAAACTATTTTCATAGATCCAACACAATGTTTTGCATAAGTAGGATTCATCCCCTGGCTGCTGATCCTAAATTAAAAAAAAAGTTTAGCTGGTAGTTGGATCAGAGCTATACCAGTGATCGTAATCATTTGGAAGATCTTTTAAGCTTTGACTAAATCGGAAGAGGCTTCTTATTCTGATGGGAACTTAACTTCTCACAAGATCTTTTTGATGCGATCAAATATACTAAAATTTTGTCACTTAAATTAAAGTCCATAGATCAAATTTGTTGTGGAAACTTTTAACTCCACTACAAGATCATATATACACTTTTAAGAAGGTCGAACATTTTGTAATCATAAGCTTATAATAATAATGATAAAGATGTAGGGCTCTTTTACTACCCCCTACTACACAATATAAGTACTCAAAACCACTTGAGGAAGTAAAAGTGGACAACGAGACGGGGAAATCCCCTCCCAACTTAATTAAAATTTGCAGCATACTACGAGATCAGATCAGCAGCAGAGCATTCTCGTATGCGTAAAGGCAGATGATGTTTTGTCGTTTTTGCTCCAGAATAATCACAAAATTAAAATGCCAATTTATAATCATGCAACAGTTTGTAAATTCATTAAATTTATGAATGATTATACGCATTTTTCTGCGTTTGGGAACCAAAGTAAATAATAGAGAGATGATGAATGATTTTTTTTTGTAATAACAGCGCAAAAGAGTTCTATGAGAATTAGAACTTGAAGTGGTGGCGGGAAAAGAGATCTTGTGTTTTAGGGATTGTGGGCTGGTATGTAGAGCATTTCACTATTTTCTAATGGTCGATCTTTTGTCTTGTGTAAATGGAAATTAACCTAGATTGTAAGATCATTAATAAATTACTAACAGTTCTTATCATTTATTATCTAATAAAGAAATTAGCTTAGAAATCTAAAATTAAATAATTGCTTTGAAAAATGGGGTCAAAAACATACTAGAGCAAATTTATAAAAATTATGTAGAGGGTGTTCATGGAAGTATAGGAAACGAAGTGAAATAAACGTATATGGTCTTGAGTAGAAAAGACTAAACCAGAAAATCGTCTATCTAAATCAATGGTAGCGTTACATTAATTAACTGATGTAATGGGATGCAGTTGTTGCATGGCGTCTCCAGCTAACAGGTAAGAACTGTATCCAACTCCTACTCTAACCTTCTCGTGATACATCCTGGTAACCTGAGCAACCTAATTGAAGATGCGGTAAACAATCCTTGTGGGATTCTAGGTTGGGTCTAATATGAAATGGACTTATATTAGAGCCATTCCAACGTATTTGGTCTAAAGGTCTCAGATAATTGTACTTGCTACAGTACGAAACTGCAGCGTCTGTTCACCATGTTAGTCTCGGATGCAGCGGCTCGCTATGCAAACATGACACCCATAGACTTACGATGTTTCTAGCATGGAAAGAATCGACATAAAAGAATATACTACTCCAAGGGGTAATCATGCGAGAAATCCCCCTAATACGGCAGCTGGTACAAGGATTTTGGAAGTGCCTAATAAATACAAAAACATTCTGATAAATGAAACTAATTCTATCTGAAGATATCGGCCTATTAAATCAAATATAGGCGTGAAGGAAAGCTTAAAGTTTGCGCCGTGGAACGTGGAACGAAATTGAAAAATTAGAACAGCTTTGGCGTGAAATATCGCGTTATAAAATTGACTTGTTGGCGGTAAAAGAAGCAAGATGGACAGGGCAAGGGGAGGTACGGAGTGAAAATACTATGTTTCTTCACTCGGATCGCCCGGATGGCGAGAACCATAGTTGGGATGCGGGCTCCTGATATCAAAAAATTGCAAAGACCATGATAGCATGTTATTCTGTGATAGCATGGTATTCAGTGGCAATCAAACTCAAGACAATAAAAATACTTGGATATCGCCGAACGGCGTTACAAAGAACCAAATTGATCATATTTCGATCAATTCTATGTGGAGATCACCTTTACTTGATGTACGCTCGAGGCGTAAAGCAGATATAAATAGCGACCACTATTTAAAGTTCGATTTAAAATAGCGGCTCTGAGGTCTGATACGGCAAAAGCTGATGGGAAAATTGATGTAGGAAAATTGTAATAGGAGAGATGTGGAAATGCCTTTATTACTTCCATAATTAGAATCGGCTTCCAGATGCTATTAACAACAACGACGCTAGTATTAACAAAATATCTAGAAGTGTCATTCTAAAGTACAATGAGGTTGGTCAACAAACATTAGGATTTAAAGATCATAAATGGAAATTTGGCTCATCCAAACAATTTTAAATGAAAACGGAGATGTTGAAGTGCTCCGTACAACATACCGTGCCCTATCCAAAAGAATAGAAAGGGTCTGCAAGGAGGAACAAAATATTGTGGATTGATGAACAAGCAATTCAAGCTGAATCAGCTGCAAGTATAGGCGTCATGAAGACCAGTCCCATATTGAGCGGAACTCTTCTTTCGGATGAAAAATTATATAATACGCTGGATGGAACACTTCATGTCGACATTAAACAACCCTATCGGATTAACACCACTAATGGAAGTGTATAATGAAACCAACCATGACAGTATATTCATTGGCACTTCAGACAATCCCCCAACAATACAAGAAGTAAAGAACGCCATTAAAAGCCTTAAACGCAACAAGGCTTCGGGTAATGACAATATCTCAGAGGAGATGCTTTTATGTGATCTTGAAGGATCAGCGAGACTTTAGCACCCATTTGTACATAAAATATGAAAGAAACTCTGCCATCCTCCTGAAATGAAGGAATACTAGTCTAAATTCCAAAAAAAGGGTGACTCTAAAGATTACAAATACTACAGGGGTATAAGGCTTCTTCCAATTCAGAGCAAAATTTTAAGTGCAGTTTTATCTACATTGAGCAAAAAACAGTTTAAGTTCAGAAATCTTGTGTTGACCTAATCAACAGAAATCTTGTGTTACCTAATAACAGAGATAATAGTACTACAGCAATGTAATGAATTCCGCGCCCCATTCACTTAGCGTTTATCGACTTTATACAGGCCTTTGACAGTGTCAACAAAAGCTATCTATGGAAAATTTTGGAAAATCGTAACATTCCAACGAAAATTATGAACTTATCTCAGGCATTGTACGTGGAATGTCGAATCCTACACAAGGGTAAAATGTCAAATCCGTTCGAAGTCACTACTGGAGTAAGGCAAGGACTTTTTTCCTTGTAATCGACAATATAATGTGCACGACTTTGAATGGTAAACGCGGTATCCTACAGACACCCTTTAAACAATTCTAGGACTGGGAATATGCTAATGACGTATGTCTTCTAAGCGAAAGCTCAGAACACCCTCAAGAAAACACCAACGTTATCACTGTTAAATCTCGGCCAGCTGGGCTGAAAATCAATGTTTCCAAGACAAAGATTAAATATGTAGGCTTTGAAGCAAGCGGATGAAGCAATGTGGATAACATGGTTATTGGATGTGTAGGTACCTTCAATTATCCGGAAAGTTTGGTATCTACGAGAGATGGTGCCGACGAGGATATTGAATCGCGTATTAATAAGGCAAAATCTGCCTTCGGTATTCTTAACAACAACTAAGTTACGAATATATAACTCGAATGTCAAGTCCATCTTGTATTACGACTGCGAAATTTGGAAACGCACAAATGCCATCGATATACGCTTTGCAAACAAATGCTTGCGGCAAATCTTTAATATGATGTGACCAAATCGCATAAGAAATGAAGATCTACTAAACGCTACAAACCAAATCCCTTCTTCTACAGAGGTATGTCAACGGAAATGGCGGCGTATAGGCCACACACTTCGAAGACCAAATACCAACAGGAAACGGCCGTCGTGTTGGTGCACCTGCTAGAACGTGGGGAAGGTCAATTGATGCGGAGTTACAAGTAGCAAACTATTCATGGAATGATGTATGCCTAACATCTCGCGATAGAGTTCGATATAAAAGTATGGTTGAGGCCCTATGCACCACTGGGAGTCAAGGATAACAGGAGAAGATTGTGTGTTGTGGGATACAATCGACCAAAACTTGTTGATCTTTAACTGAAGCGCGAGTATTACGAAAAAATGTGCGTAGTTTAGAAACAAGATCTCTAATTTCGTTAGTAATATCGATAGAACATTGAAACATATCCCACATTGCGACGATACTTCAGTGGATAAAACGAATTGGCAACTCCAATGTCCCCGATAATCACCTTAACCTTCTCCTTTACGCTGTCAAAAATCTCCAAAATAGACTTTGAAAGCGCGAGTATTACGAAAAAATGTGCGTAGTTTAGAAACAAGATCTCTAATTTCGTTAGTAATATCGATAGAACATTGAAACATATCCCACATTGCGACGATACTTCAGTGGATAAAACGAATTGGCAACTCCAATGTCCCCGATAATCACCTTAACCTTCTCCTTTACGCTGTCAAAAATCTCCAAAATAGACTTTGAAATATCAGCCCATACATGATAGTTGTATTTGACTTAATAATACTTAGTACCTGGTTGACCGAGCCTTACTCGGGGCTTTATGATAAGCATTTTGAGGCAAATTTTAAAGTATTTATATATTTTATTTTATACAGTTACAGTTTAACTCATTTTGAGTAATTTTGGAAATTGGTCATACCAACAGAAACCTCCGTCGACTCATGCGCAACAACTTTGCTAAAGATTATAGTCTGATCAAATGCACAGTTTACGATTTAATTCATTTTGAGTAGTTTTCAGTGGCGCCACCTGTCGGAAATTAGGCTCACCAACTTAAAAACGTTCGTCGGCTTATCCACAACATCTTTGCTAAAGAGCATAACATGATCAAATTCACAGTTTATTATTCTATAAAGAACATACATACAGACAAACATTCATTTGTTTTAAAGTTATAACATTACTAATTTTTTTCCTCTTTTTATCCCCTAATTTCAAAAAGTTCCAAATACATAATTGGTACTACTTTGGTACCAATTGAATTCGGTACATTTTATTAAAACGCAGTTACATAATTTTCCTATTCATATTACTTTTTGAGATGTTAAAATATCAGTTTATCCCTTTTTTACTTATTACCAAATACGTGTTCAATATTTCTTTCACATCTATTGACTGCAGTACAAAGTTCCTTTTTATATTCTTTAGTTTAAAAAATAAGAGTGGGTCAAAAAAGTACCGAAAAAACTATTTTCACCCTTTTTTACATAGTTTCAAAAAAGTACTAAACACCTGTCCGCTTATTTTCATAGCTGTTAAAAACGTAATTTTAATTTTGTTTTTATACGTATTTCTTTAGGAGATATAACGTTTTCGATTTTTTCCCCTTTTTACCCGTTTTTACCCTCTTAGAGGCAAAGGTTCCAAAAGTCTCTTCTTATTCGACCTATACATCAAAAAAGGTACCTACTGTCCAAATTTTATCAAAATCGTTAGAGCCGTTAGCCATTCTCTCAGTGTAAATATTTCAAATTTAACGTATTAAACGCTTAAAGCTTTTCATAAAATATTTATGAAATTGTAAAAGTTCTTCTGTATAAGAGATTTTTAACGCTTTATCTTTCGCTCTCCGCTCTCTCTTGGAACTGATAAAAAGACTGAAAATATTTTTAATTTTAAAGCAGTTTTTCTACAATAGTTTTGTAATGGAATGTAATAAAATACTTTACTACAATCATTTTGTCGTTAGTTGTATTTACGTCCAAGTTTACAGAGGTTACATCGAGCAAGTGCTTCACCTTTTTTCAAATCCATAAAATTTGTAATTAATTTAACAAAATGCCTACAAAAGTCATGGAATTAATAACTCTGGACAATGAAGTTCTAAAATCGTATATGTTTTGGTCTGGAGTTTTGGTGTTGAAAATGTTTGCCATGTCAATTCTGACGGGTCTGCAAAGATTTAGAACAAAAGTGAGTAATTAACTTAAATTTCTTGGGAATTTTAAATTAATTTTAATAAAAATATATTAGAATATTTAATTAATTGAAAATTGTTATTATAAATTGACTTAAACATTATGGTTTCCATTTATTTATAGAGTATATAGAAAATTATTTTCAAATAATAATTATAAATGCGTTTTGCATACTTAAATATTAACAATTATATCGATTTATCTACAGGCTTATTCCATTTTGAAAATTGTTTGTCTCCGATACTCGTAATAACAATTTTGAATTAATGTAATTACTTACTTTGCGACAAGTTTTTAATGGAATTATTATTTATTTCTTAATCTCTCTATGTATTTAGTGTCTGTCTTATCTATAAAGTATGTACCTATTTAATATATAGTATAGTATTTTATGAGGTTTAATAAATTATTTGAATGATAGTGCATTTTGGTTCTAATATAGCTAATAATCAAATATAATTACATTGATTGCATCTCTTCGAACTTGTTGAACAGCCGTTTATGTTTTTGGAAAACGAAACAGAGATATCAGGGCCCACATATAGGGGGAATTACTTAGTACCACAAATGTTAAAAATACAGTAAAGTTTGAAATTTTTAAGCAACAAATAAAATCATTTTTAAAATCTTAGCATCTGAAATAGTTCATAGTCGAAATTCATTTTTCTATCACTAGCAAAACTTATTTCCGTTTTAATTTCATCACTTAAATTAAGAACCGCCGTGGTATAGCAGGTTAGTCATCTGCCTAGACCCACTTGAAAAAAAAATAATTTTCAAAAAAAGCGGCGGTTTACCTAATAACTCAGCTAGCCACTGGTTATTGAGTATTAGGCTATGTAAAGCTTGTCTAACTAATGCATTTGCCGTTCGGAGTCGGAGTTAAAACATAGGTCCCTTTCAATGAGTCTAAAAATAAATCGGATAGTACCAATTGGAATATATATATATATATATATATATATATATATATATATATATATATATATATATATATATATATATATATATATACAGTGGTGGTCACGCATTTAGCACAAATGGTACCTGTTATCTCTTATAGGAAATATTATGTCCAAATTCAATTTTGTTTACTACTTTTTTTTGTAATGTATTACACGTGATGCGAAGATGAAGTCGTATTCCTTTTATATACATATTTTTTAAAAATTATATTTATTTTTGCAATTATTTAAAACTAACCCATAAAAAATACTGGACATATTTTTAGCACAAATTAAAAACAATATTTATTAAAAATCAAAAACAAATTATTAATTTAAATTTCTTTAAAAAAAAACCTAATATTTTGTAGGATATCCTTTATTTTGTATAACTGCCGCACATCTTTTAGGCACACTCTTCACAAAAGCCAGGTATAGCTCATTTGGGATAGCGTGCCATATTTTTTGGATTTCCGTCCATAAATCATTTAAGTTGTTAGGTTTTACGCTTGTTATATGCTTCTCTACATCATTCCAAAGATTCTCAATAGGATTGAGATCCGGAGATTGAGCTGGCCATTTCAAAACACCTATTTGACTCTCCTCCAAGCAACACTTCACAGTACGTAAAGTGTGTTTAGGGTCATTGTCATGCATGAAGCGCCAGCTAGGTGGCACCTTTGCCTCTGCTTATGGTATAATGATATTGGCTAGAATATTTTTATAAACGTATTGATCCATACGTGTGTCAATTTTGTGTATGGGACCAACTCCATTCCCTGAGAATGCAAGCCACACCATCACATTTCCTCCACCATGTTTTACAGTCTTTGACGTATACTTTGAGTTGTGCTGCATGTTCGGAAGATACCATACATATCACTTTCCATCAGATCCAAACCTGCAAAACTTTGATTCGTCGCTCCAAAGTATGTTTTTCCAAAAATCTAATGGCTTTTCCAAATGCTATCGGGCGAAAGAAATTCGTGATTTCCAATTCTTTTTTGACACATGTGGCTTGTGTTGCACAATACAGCCACGCGAATTTTTTTCATTAAGGCGTCTTTGTATCGTTCTGTCGGAGACATCAATACCGTATTTTGATGACACTTCACTATTTATTTCACTGGAGCTCTAAAAGGGTCGGCCACTGACATTCTATGTATTAAATAATCCTCTTTTGTTATCGTTTTTCTTGGTCTAGGTACCCGTGAACCCTTTTTAATTGTTCCGTGTGCTTTTATATGGCTCAAAGCATTATATACCATCTTTCTGGAGCAATTTAAAGTACTTGCTATTTCACTTACAGGACATCCTCTCGAATTTATTTCACAAATCACCTGTCATTGCATATCTGTGCACCATTTATTTTTGACCATGTCTAATAAATATTTTATTTATTTCTGAAAAACCTTCAACTGTACACAATATGATGAAAAACTTACCAAAAATTTATTAAAAATTCAAAAAATAACAGAAATGTAAAATGTTTAATATTTGTGCTAAAGTTGTGTCCAGCTCCAATAACGTATTACCAACAAATAAATTATATATGAAGCAATTGAAGAAAGGGAATAACAAAAAGAGTAACGGGACTTGTCGATCACACCATAATCTACACATCGTGGCAAAAAAAAAGAAAATTATTACTCCAACAGAAAAATATACGGTTTTGAAAAACAACGCATAACCAGTGTGCTAAATATGTGACCACCACTGTATATATATAATTCGGTTGCAGTAGCTTTATATTTCAACATTTAAAAGTATCTTAGTGGTTTTCCTGGTATTTACTTTGAACATAATTTCGTCTCATAACCGGTTATAGTCACATTACATTAATAAGCTGCTAAATACTTTTCGTTGTGCTTAATAGTTAGGCCAAAAACGTTGGTAGTAATACGGCAGGTCCATACATTTTGTTAACAGTTCCAAATGCATCCACCGATATAAAGTCTACACTTAACATTGATTGATACCTATATAATTTATATATTGAATTTACCTCCAAATCTTTTTGATTGTAGATATAAAAAGGGGATGTTATATATATAAGAACTATAATCAAATGTTGACCGATTGTCACAAAATTTTACACACTGGCTGGTATTTATATAAAGCTTATTTTTGTAAAATTTAGCTTTTAACTGGCCTTTACTACATTTTTTTGGTTTCCAGGAGTGGTTTCTATATGAAAGCTATTGTCAAATATGGACCGATTCCTATACAATTTCATATACTGACCAATAGTTGCATAAAACTTTTCTATTCAAAATTTAGTCGTCATAGCTATTACAATTGTATTCAATTTATCAGTATTCATGTGTTTCCCGGGGCGGGGTTATATGGGAGCTCTAACTAAATGTGAAGCAATTTCATCCACTTTCAGTACACAACTTCTGTTACATATCAGAAATACTACAATTTTGTCTCTCTAGCTCTTGTAGTAAAGGAGCTATCGCGCTTTAATCTGATGGACAGACGGACATAAACCGTCTTTTCTTTTTGTATTTTTGTGTTTCCGTAAGTTTTTTTTTTTTTTACCATTAATTTGACCATAGCTCCCATATCTACGGTCAAATTGTGACCGATTGTAACAAAATTTGGCACACTGGCTTACATAAGACTTCCTTGTGCTAAATTTAGTGGCCAAAGCTATTACAGTTTATCATTTATTGGCATTTAAGTGTATTTCAGGTGGAATTTAGGCTGTTTCCGTAAGTTTTTTGTATGGGAGCTATGGTTAAATGTGAACCGATTTCGATGAAATTTTATATGCTGCCTAGTGCTTATGTAAAACCAAATTTTGTCATCATGTTGTCATGCTGTCATTTATCAGCAAATAAGCGATTAGCCTAGACGAGGTTATACCGGAGTTATGGTCAAACGTAAAACGATTTCGCCCGATTTCAATACCAAAATTTTCCAAGATATGAAGAATATGTATGCCAAATTTCAGTAACCTATATATTTTCGTTAAGGTTTTATCGTGCCGACAACAGAATGGAAGACGGACACACACACGGACATCTCTCAATCATCTTTGAATTACATAAGGATTTAGAATATATATCCCTTTTAGTTTTTGAGCCAATATTAAGGAAATTACAAACGCAATGACAATCTCAATATACCCCCCATTCTTTTTGATGGTGGGTATAAAAATGTCCGGCAAATTTAGCCGCAAAAGCGCTACCTAAACGGTGTTAATAATCATTCATAGTTTGTATGTTCTAAAAAGTTGTTTTATGAGATATTGGGTACATTTTTATTCTTAATTGTTTCCTTGAATTTTGAACGGTTTGCTACCTATGGTACTAAAAGGAGAAAAAAGATAAAAAAAAAAATAAATTTTGTTTTTTCTTTGTGATTCTGATATTCAGGATGAAGTTTTTTTGATTTGATATGTTCACAATTTTTGTTCTTTACGACAAGAGGTAGAGCTTCAATGCAATCAAAATTCCAAACGATTTGCAAGATATGAGCCTGAGAAAATGATTACTCCCAAAATCTTTGGGGCCCTTAAAAAAAGAAGGATGAGTTTGGGCAAAACTGGAAGACACTAGTATTTTTGGTCTTTTATCACGTAGAAGTGTCCGTTTATGGTTATTTATTATTTTGTTTTTTGTATTGCAATGTCTGTTCAATATATTCAGATTTAGGAACTTTTTTTCCTAAGTGACTATGGGAGCTATAAACCGATTTCCGCAAAATTTTGTACTGTGATTTTTGTTTATATAAGCCATTTTTTCTAAATTTCATGATAATATGTACTAAAATTTGTGCCCAAAATCTTAATGCCGGAAAATGACCCCTATAGGAAGAATACAAAGACAATTGTTTGGGAGGTATCTCAAAATGTTGAACGAATTTGTTTATTTTTAAAAGACTTTGTCCTTGTTGCAAAAAACTTGATGTACTTTTTGGACCATGAAGGTAAATACTCGACGTTTTTCACAAAAAGTAGTCGGTCATTTTCGGCCAAGGTTCGCTTCTTACAAATCAATTGAGTTCGGTACAACCTGTACCTCCGATATTCTATGTCGGTTTGTTATCTTACTGTTAACATATGAATGCGACGCCAAAAGAGACCAAGTAAAATGTAACCCTTAAAGCAAGACTTCTAAAGTAAAGAGTAACCCCAAAAGAAAGACTTTCCAACCCCATCTTTGTAAAATGTTTTTAGTATAAATTAAAATTTGCTATCAAAAAAATTAAATGTTTTATGGCTGCATATTATAAGAGTTGATTGATAACCTGTACCTCTCTGAAGGTGTCACTTTTTTTTTGATGTCCTGAAGGATTCTTCCGTGTTAAAATCCCCAGGCCAAAAGAAGCAAAACAAAACATCAAAATTTAAAGCCTTCTGCACCTTTCATATCTACGCTTTATCTTTCCGTTAAATAAACCACAAACATTGAATAATATTTGTAAATTTTAACTTAGTATGACGAGTTAGTACCACGGTATCAACAGGTTTTAAAATATACCAAAAAAAGTACAATTATACCATGTTTGCCATCTCTGATTTCTAATCTAACTCTAATCTATTCGCTTTCAAAACAATATTCTCTTTATAAGAGCGATCCGACAAATACCGGCCGGCTATTAAATATTTACTTGTTTGAAAAATATTATATGTATGTGAATGCAAGTATGCATACTCAATTATATACAAGTATATGAATCGAAAAGCTCAATACACACTTATATATAATTGTTTTTAAACATATACATAAGTATTTCTATATAAAAAGTTAAAAAGTACCCAGTAAGATAAGTGTCAAACGTTTGAAATATGATGACTTTTACATTTGATATCAAACGTTTTTTTCAAACTTGTTTCAAACCTGAACAGATGTTTGAGATTCACATTTATTTTCAAATGAAGGTTCATTTGAGATCAAACGTTTGAAAAGTGATAGTTTATCAATTTGAGAATAAAGGTTATTCTCAAATCATTATCAAACGCTAAGATGATTTGAGAATAATTTGAAAAATGGTGTTATATAAATTTGATATCAAACCTTATTTTAAAGTTTTTTCAAACTTAAAAAAAAATAATGTTTAGGATATTTTAATGGAATGGCATTGCATTTCAAAGAAATTCGTTATTTCTTGCGGATTTTTTAAAATTGATCCATATTTGAAATTATGGAACAGTGGCCAATTTTAATTGTGTTGTCCCTTTACTAAATTTCATCAAATTATTTTGATTAAAAATACAATAATATTCATATGCATAAGTAAATTTTCATTGTTTCTTAACATTTTTTTTGTTACCTAACATTAACATGAACCGTTTTCAAAAACCAAATAAACAAACTCAAAAATATCAAAAATACAACGCCATTTTATTTATGTTCCACATGTAGATGATATCCACATTTGAAAAACCTTTGAGAATGAGGTTTGATAATGATTTGAAAATAAAGGCATTTCTCAATTTGAGAATAAAGTCAACTTTTTGTTGAGAACGCTATTATTCTCAAATCAGTATCAAATCAGTATCAAACGTTTGACCTTTGAAAAAAGATTTATTTTCAAATCATCCTCAATTTGAGAATAAACCTTTTTTCTTACTGGGTAAGAGCAAACAGTCGACCCTGCCCGTTCATATGTGAAGTCCGTACGAATATTTTATATCGAGATTTAGGAACATTTAATTAAATTCTGGTTCTACGATTTCGTTAAATAATTAAATAATTCTTTTAACAGACTCTATATATAAAGCTTTTTCATGAAAATAATAAATATCGGTCGATAGTCCTTTATTTACTTATCTCAAAAATACACGCTTTGTACTCAAAACGTGTCTCCATATTTATTTATTCCTAAAAAAAAGTTATTCACTTTTCAGACTCTCTTGTACATAAATTGAATTTTATATTTTTGCTTTAAATTCTGAAAGATTCGAGATACACATGCTTATAAAGCATTTTATGTACATAAATTTGTATAGTCATATTATATATTGTACCCTACACAAGCAATGATGAAATCGATATTTCTGGATTTGGTTTGTGTTGATATTTGTAACTCCCCATTTAAAATTTTATAGTAACAATTGTTCAATATCCGTTTTAACAACAGATCTGGGGGGGGGGGGGGTTGATGCGTATCTCGATTCGAAAGAAAATATTTTCGAAACAGAATGTTTAAAGCATACAAATTGCAACAATTTTATGTTCGAATCGAAAAACTTTGTCCACATTTGTACACAAGTGATATGAGGTCATGGTCTTCTTGGGAGAAGTTAATGTAAACTGACCATCGAGATCGTGTAATTTAGCCCCATTAACCCATGGAGCCTATCAAATTCATTCTGTAGTATGCTTCAAAGTCCTAATCATAAATTTCAGATTTCAGATGAGGGTCACCTCCGGAGTCATAGCTTTGTTATATGCTACATATAATGACAACAATAGTTCTAAGACAAATAAATAATTTCAATAATTCTAGGACAGGTCAATAAGTCCATGTCCTTTTGAATTGCTCTACTACTTATTACAATGGCCCCAGATAAACTCGGGGTTAAAGAAGAAAATAGAAAAAGATAATTTCGTGTGCGCATTAAACAATTTTTTTTTTTTTTTTTGTGAAAAAACTTCACTGATGGGACTTGCACCATCTATTTATATGATAAAGAAGTGGATTCTAAATTTCGATGTGGCTGCACAAGTACGGAAGATGTTCTTGCGTTTAATTGAGGTCTCTACATCCGAAAGAACTAACAAATATTTCAAGATATGGTTTTAGCCGATCGGAGATTAAAATTGATAGGGATTGCAGAAACCTTAGACATCCCACATAGATCTGAGGTATTAATTTAAAATGATACCAAGATGGCTGCCGCATTTGCTCACAATAAACCACAAACGCAATCGTTTTAAAACTTCGCGAACTCGTACATGCTCAACAGAAATATGTACGAGTTTTTCACCTTTTCGTAACCGTGGACGCAAGGTAGATCCACCATAACACACTGGATGCCAAATCTTGGCTTTGTCGGGGTAAACCGATGCAAATTAAGGTTTTTTCAAACAATACAGTCATGGCGACCTTTTTCTTTGATGCATGGAGTAGATATAATCCATATTAACTACCTTTAACCCTCTGCGACTGACGTCTGGTAGTCTAGCAGATACCAACAATGACTAAATTTCGTTCAGAAATTAATTTTCTGAGAAAACCCATTCCGATAAATCAACATATAACACGCATTTTAGCTTTGAATTAGAAAAATAACAAAATAATTAATTAAAATACGAAAAGTGTTTTATTAGTTTTAAAAAAATAATTTTGGAAAATATTAGCCATGGACTCTGGTAGTCCACTACGTCAATAGAATTGTAAAATATATATCACGTCAGTCGCAGAGGGTTAAAAGGGGAATACAGTCAATTTTCATACCATGTTATTGTGTCCATGAGGAATGGAAAAAACGACAGGGCGAATACATTTGCAGTTTCCATGACATAAATCCATGAATTGATTTACACATTGATCCATTGTCAGCCAAATATAAAATCAATAAAAATCAAATCCGGGAAGTGAGACCTATGACAGGTACTATAATGCACCGATTTTGATGAATTTCAATAGCAATGGTCCCACTATCAAAAAAGTTTTGTGCCAAAATTCACCACATTATCTTTTTTTAAGAGAAGTAACACTCAGGCAAATACTGCCTATACAATTGTATATAGAGTACATACGAATTGGGTTACCTTCTTTGTAAAGGGTATAGTACAGAGGCGAAAGATGGTGAAAGGGAGATTTAAAGCTTTATATTATTTAAGTCTGTAATTGTAGGTCATATCTACTTTTAGAACAGTTAGTTGTTATTTAGACGCATTGTTTTAAGCTTTTTGTTCTTTATTTTTGTTATTTATTTTTCGTCGACGGCGTGTTAAGGCTTATCGCCAACGGAAGATGCTGTGGTAATTAAACATTTGAATAGAAATTAATAATTACAGAAATTGATGTTGCCGAGACCGGGGATCGAACCCAGGCTCAATGTGATATTATACTTATTAGTCGACGGGCTTTACAACTAAGCCACAACACCTACATACAAAGAAAAGAAGAACGGACGGACTGACATCGTTAAATCGAAAGTGGTTCTAAGTCTATTGGTATGCTTAAAGGTGGGTCTAAGACCAATATTTCTGTGCTTTACATACATCAGCACAAACTAATAATTAGGAGTAGGCAGCCCATACCACCAGCAGCCGATGTATTTTTTAATGTTCGTAAATACCACGATCATTATTAAAACTCGTGAAAATGAGTATTAAAATTATTCAGTTGGAATTTGGATGTTAACAGAGTTGATTGGAGCCGCTTTGTTAAAGAAAATACAAAAACAAAATAGGCAAGAAACAAATCAAAATCCAATTTATAGCAACGAAATACATAGTTCGAGAGAAAAAGGAAAGATATCTCTGCCAAGATAATATTATTTTTGTAAACGTTGGAAATATTTTTGTAAATTTTCAAACAAGAAATAAATGCTAATATTAAACAATTTTAGATTTTTATATTTTTTAGATATTTTCGATCCATTTATTTATAGAAAAATTTTTAATAAATATATTTTTCTTTGGAAAATTTTTTGATAAAAATATTTCGTTAAAAATATTTTTATATTCAAAAATGTTAAAATCTTCTATGGAAAAATTTTTGATGAAAAATCTTCTATGGAAAAATTTTTGATGAAAAATTTTCTATTAAAAAATTTTTGATAAAAAGATTTTCTAAAGAAAAATATTTGATGAATAAATTTTCTATAGAAAAATTTTTGATAAAAAAATTTTATATAGAAAAATGTTTGATCAAACAATTTTTTATAGAAATATTTTTGATAAAAAAATTTTTTATGGAAGCATTTTTGCTAAAAATAATTTTCTATAGAAAATTTTTTGATAAAAAAAATTTCTATGGAAAAATTTTTGATAAAAAAATTTTCAATAGAATAATTTTTGGTAAAAAAAATTCTATAGAAAAATTGTTGATAAAAAAATAATATAAAAATAAAAAATGGAGTAGAAAACTTTTTCTTTTTTAAACATTAGAACTACACATTGAAACAAAAAATAAGTATTTTAGTTAAAAGTATGAAAAAACGGCAACTCTGCCGACTATTTTTTTGCTCTGTTCTCTTTGCGCCGACCCGCGATTATAATATCCTTTTCACCTAGGGTGGTGAAGGGTATAATGAACTGAAATAAATCAATCTTAAGTGCGACATTTGAATCACACCATAGCATTCCGAGTTATAACAACTGCCCAATTTTCAGGGTGTTTTTTACACACAACTTAATCAAACTTAGACATTTAGCAACACTCGGTTTACTTTTGACCGAGACATGAGAGGTGTCTAGCTAGACCTATTTAGTAACTTTTATTAAAATGTTTTTGGACCACATTAAACAATTTTTCTAGTTTAGCACATTTTTATAGGTCCTATCAGTTAGATAAGAAGTCGAAAACATTTTCGATATGCCGTCGCTCCTGTATAATCTAGGGAGTTTGCACTCAAAATTCATACTCAAGTAATCCTTGGTGATGCCTAGATAGAAATCGCTTAAAGTTTTAATGTCAACTCTGCGGCCTTGTGTTCTGTAAGATATAGGGTAATAACGTAACCACCTTTTATCTATTTTACTTTCTTTCTTGATTCTTTCTGCTTTAATCTCCAGAATTCTGTTATCAATGACAAAGTAAACATTAGACCACTTCACAAAAATTCCCCAAAAGCAAAAGAAGAGAGTAACAAAAAATTCAAATAGAATTCACCACTGACAGACGATAAGTTCAAATACAATTTAGTTGACCAAATATTGAATCGACAAAATATCAATTCAGTCTAAAACAGTTCAACAAACGTTACGGATCTCTTAAAACCCGCGCAACAATGTCGGCTTTGGAATTATTAAATTTTGACAATGTCGTCTTCAGCACCTACGTCTTCTGGAGTGGGGTTTTGTTATTCAAAATGTTGTTGATGGCTCCCTTGACCGCTGTCCAGCGTTTCAAGACCAAGGTAAAGTGTTTTCAATATTTTTTTGGACGATATTTTTAAATCTATGAAATCTTGGGCGGGTGTTAGAGGTCAAAGTCTTTTAAAAAGTTGACATGAAAGAAAGTGGGAGAAGAAAGTATTTGTGTATTAAATTTTAAAACAGTGAGAGAGATAGAGAGTAAAATTTAAACGGTTTTGAATTTCTATTGATCGTAAGATGACAGATACAATTTCTATTTTCAAATGTAAACTCAGCATGATCAAGCTAAAATTCAGGTTTTTTTTAACAAATATTTATGAAAAATAAGCAAATTAATATCAAGTATTTATAAACACGCAGATATAGATTTGTTAATATACGAGGGTCATCTAAAAAGTTTGCTAAACAACTTTCTTTTAAAATTATATTTTTTCTTCATTTCAGACCTTTGCCAATCCTGAGGATCTCTTATCCAAAAAGGACAAGGTCAAATTCGATGACCCCAATGTAGAACGTGTGCGCAGGTAAAGTCCTAAAATCTTTAATTTGTCCCTCCCCCCAAAATGTAACTTATTTGCCTTTTATCTTCTTCTTTTCAGAGCTCATCGCAATGATTTGGAAAACATTCTCCCCTTCCTTGCCATTGGCTTCTTCTATGTCTTGACCAATCCCGCTCACTTCTTGGCCGTTAACCTTTTCCGTGCCGTTGGTATTGCTCGTATTGTTCACACTTTGGTCTATGCCGTCGTTGTTGTTCCCCAACCTGCCCGTGCTCTTTCCTTCTTTGTGGCTATGGGTGCTAGCGCCTACATGGCTATTCGTGTCGTCCTTTTCGCTCTCTAAGTTCTAGAGTTTTCATTCCAGTCCAGTTTCTGCTTTTGTAATTTGTACTTTAAAGTAAAGTATTTAAGTATTTTTTGTTATTGGTAGAAATATGTAAATGTTAAAGATTTTGAAAGACAAGTTTTTTTATAATAAAATTAAATTTAAAAAAAAATATTAAAAATTTGTCTTAATGAAAGTTTTAAAAATTCTCTAATAGAATTTCTTTCGATTTAAATTTTACTTATAACATTTTTTCAATGCAAAATATTCTTATAGAAAATTCTTCAACAAAAAATTTTCGTAAATTATTTTTTCGATACCAAATTTTCTTAAAAAAATTTTTTCTATATATTTTTTTTATAAAAAAATTTTTCGATATAAAATTTTTGATAAAAATTCTTTTTATAGAATTCTTGTATAAATTTTTGACACAAAATTTTCTATATAAATTTTTTTACAGAAAATTTTTTGATAAAAAATTTTCTTTTAGAAATATTTTCGATATAAAATTTTCTAATAGAAAATTTTCTTATAAAATATTTTTCGATTTTAAGTTTTTTTATAAAATTTTCTCCTACAAAATTTTTCGAAATAAAATTTTTTTCTAAAAAATTTTTCGATATAAAATTTTCTTATAGAAAAATTTTCGGCTAATAGTTTCTTATAGAAAATTTTTCGGTTAAAAGTTTCTTATAGAAAATTTTTCAATATAAAATTTTTCGATATAAAATTTTATTATAGAAAATTTTACGATATTTTATAAATAAAAATTTCTTATAGAATTTTTTTTCTTACAGAAAATTTTTCAATATAAAATTTTCTTATAGAAAATTTTCCGATATAAAATTTTTTTATAAAAAATTTTTGATATTAAATTTTCCGGTTAAAAATTTCTTAAGTAAAATTTTTCAATATAAAATTTTCTTATAAAAAAATTTTCGATATAAAATTTTCTTATAGATAATTTTTTTTATAAAATTTTTTTTTATAGAAAATTTTTTCATATAAAATTTTGTTACAGGAAATTTTTTCATATAAAATTTTCTTATAGAACATTTTTTCATATTAAATTTTCTTATCGAAAATTTTTTCATATACAATTTTTTTTTAGAAAATATTTTGATATAAAATTTTCTTAAAGAAACTTTTAATTATAAAATTTTTTTCGATATAAAATTTTGTTTGATATAAAATTTTATAATAGAAAATTTTTCGAAATGAAATTTTCTTATACAAATTTTTTCGGTTAAAGTTTTTTACAGAAAATTTTTCAATATAAAATTTTAATATAGAAAATTTTACGATATTTTCTTATAGAAAATTTTTCGATTAAAAACCTTCTTATCGAAATTTTTTATAGAAAATTTTTGGATATAAAATTTTCCTAAGAAAATTTTTCGATATAACATTTTTTAAGATAATTTTTTGAAGTAAAATTTTCTAAAATAAATTATTCTTTAATGAAATTTTTAACATAAATTTTCCATATAAAATTATTTTATAGAAAATTTTTCTATATAAAATTTTCTATTAAAAATGTTTCCATATAAAATGTTCTAAAAGAAACATTTTAAAATTTTTCTCATTGAAAATTTTTCGATACAAATTTTCTTAAAGACAATTTTTCGATATTAAATTTTTCTATATTAATTTTTCTTACAGAAAATTTTTCGATATTAAATTTTTTTAAAGAAAACTTTTCGATAAAAATTTTTCTTATAGAAAATTTTTCGATAAAAAAATTTTCTTATAGAAAATTTTTCTATATAATATTTTTTTATAAAAAATTTTCCACATAGTATTTGTTTAAGGAAAATTTGTTGATATAAAATTTTCTTATAGAAAATTTTCGATATAAAATTTTTTTATCGAAAATTGTTAGGTATTAAATTTTCTCATAGAAATTTTTTTGATATAAAATTTTCTATATAAAATTTTTTTTATAGAAAAGTTTTCGATATAAAAATTTGTTTTTAAAAAAATTTTCGAAATAATTTTTTATATAGTAAATTTTTTAAAATAAAATTTTCTAATAGAAAATTTTTCGATATAAAATTTTCTAATAAAAAAGAACATTTTTCTATATTATATTTTCTTATAGAAATTTTTTCGATATTAAATTTTAATATAAAATTTTCTTATAGAAAAATTTTCAATAAAAAATTTTTCTTATAGAAATTTTTTCCATATAAAATTTATTTATAGAATATTTTTTGATATTTTCTTATAGAAAATTTTTCGATATCAAATTTTTTTATCGAAAATTTTTAGATATTAAATTTTCTTATAGAAAATTTTTAGGTATAAAATTTTCTTATAGAAAATTTTTTGGTATAAAATTTTCTTATAGAAAATTTTTCGGTATAAAATTTTCTTATAGGAAATTTTTCGGTATAAAATTTTCTTATAGAAAATTTTTCGGTATAAAATTTTCTTATAGAAAATTTTTCGGTACAAAATTTTCTTATAGAAAATTTTTCGGTACAAAATTTTCTTATAGAAAATTTTTCGGTACAAAATTTTCTTATAGAAAATTTTTCGGTATAACATTTTCTTATGGAAAATTTTTCGGTATAAAATTTTCTTATAGAAAATTTTTCGGTATAAAATTTTCTTATAGAAAATTTTTAGGTATATAATTTTCTTATAGAAAATTTTTCGGTACAAAATTTTCTTATAGAAAATTTTTCGGTATAAAATTTTCTTATAGAAAATTTTTCGGTACAAAATTTTCTTATAGAAAATTTTTCGGTACAAAATTTTCTTATAGAAAATTTTTCGGTACAAAATTTTCTTATAGAAAATTTTTCGATATAAAATTTTCTTATAGAAAATTTTTCGATATAAAATTTTTTTATAGAAAATTTTTCGATATAAAATTTTCTTATAGAAAATTTTTCGATATAAAATTTTCTTATAGAAAATTTTTCGATATAAGATAAAATTTTTTTTATAGAAAACTTCTCAATATAAAATTTGCTTATAGAAAATTTTTCCATATAAATTTTCTATAAGAAACTATATGGAAAAATTTTCTATATAAAAAAATTTTCCTTATAAAATTTCTTTATAGAACATTTTTTGATATAAAATTTTCTTATAAAAAATTTTTCAATATAATTTAGAAATTTTTATAGAAATTTTTTCGTAGAGAAAAATTTTCGATATAAAATTTTCTTAAAAAAAATTTGTTGATATAAAATGTATTCGATATGAAATTTTTTTATAGAAAAATCTTCGAAATAAAATTTTCTAATAGAAAATTTTTCAATGTAAAATTTTTCTATAGAAAATTTTTCGATTTAAATTTTTTTTATAGAAAAATTTTCCATATAAAATTTTCTAAAAGAAAATCTTTCCATATTAAATTTTCTTAAAGTACATTTTTCTATATTAAATTTTCTTATAAAAAATTTGTCGATAAGAAATTTTCTTATAGAAAAATTTTTGATACAAAATTTTTCGATACAAAATTTTTCGATACAAAATTTTCTATAGAATATTTTTCGACAAAAAATTTTCCTAAGGAAATTTTTTGATATTAAATTTTTCGATATATTTTACATGAGTTCAAATTTTAACTAAATAAGCACTGAGATAGAGAGACCCCACCGATGCACTGTTAAGTCCACATTTTTTACATTTAATTCTTATTTGTTTTAACATTGAATGAGTATCTACGATGTAGACTCTACACGAAACTCTTATACGCAAAAGTATCTCATATTTACCAAATAAAATTCTCCTTTGTTTTGTACTACCTCAACCCATTTGTTAGATACACATTTAATTTTCACTCTAGGGGGGCATGTGTTTAATACAGTGATGTCAGATAATCAATTCATAAAATGAATATTGAAACATTATTTGAAGAGACTTTTGACTAAGTTCAAAAATTTTTCTTATCACATTAACAATTTAAGTCCTAAGTCGATCCATTATTTCTGGCTTCCCGGAATAGAGTTTTCAGTATTTTTTTTGTTTATTCAATTTATAAGAAATGTTACTTATACAAAAATAAATTGTATCCAATTTTATTGGAACCGGTCCACATTTCATCGATTGTACAATACAGAAATTGTGATAAGGTAAGGTATCATGTTTTCCGGCTTGACCGACTATTGAACTTGTTGATTAGAGAACTGTATTTATTGACAAAAAAAATCAACCAAAATTGAGGTATTTGGTGACTAGAGCTGCCAGAAATATTGTAAGAATTTCCAATATATATATATATATATATATATAATTCGCCGACAACATTCCAATTGGACAAGCGGTACTTCTCTAAGACAATGAGCTGCATTCGATTCTATTTTTAGACTCATTGGCTCCGAACGTCAAATGCATTAGTTAGAGAAGTTTTACATAGCCTAATACTCAATAACAGTGGCTAGCAGAGTTATGAGGTGAACCGCCGCTTTTTTTAAATTTATTTTTTTCAAGTGCGTCTGGCCGGGGCTCGATCTTGGGACCTCTGGTATGACTAACCTGCTATACCAAGGCGGTTCACAGAATTTTCAATGCATCACCAAAAATGACCAAATTGAGATTCGGTTTCGGTCAAATGTCCGCCTATAAGGGGAGATTAAACTAATTCAGACAATTTTTGTTGGGTTATATTAAGGATCATATCTAAATACACAAACCCTCAAGGTTTTATGTGTCCAGCGTATGAAATATTTAAAGAGTAGAATCAAACTGTTTGACCCAGCTTTCTGCCGACTTAAATAAATATATATACATATTTCACCGGCAACATTCCAATTGGAACATTGGATATTCCAGACAATGAGGTGCACCCGATTCTATTTTTAGACTCATTGAAAGGGACCTACATTTTAACTCCGGCTCCGAACGACAAATGCATTAGTTGGAAAAGTTTTACATAGCCTAATAACCAGTGACTAGCTGAGTTATGAGGTGAACCGCCGCCTTTTTGAAAATTAATTTTTTTCAAGTGAGTCTGGCCGGGGATCGATCTTGGGACATCTAGTATGACTAACCTGCTAAACCACGGCGGTTCACAGAATCTCCAATGCATCACCAAAAATGACCAAATTGAGATTCTATTTTTAGACTCATTGAAAGGGACCTACGTTTTAACTCCGGCTCCGAACGCAAATACTTTTGTAAGAGAACTTTCACATAGTGGGTCTGACTAACCTGCTATACCACAGCGGTTCACGGAGACTTAAATAAATATTTCATATAATAATTGTATTTATACCCTTCACCACCATAATTGGAAATTTATGGTACCTCCCATAGATCCCACTTCCCGGAATTGATATTTTGGCCACAAATCAATATTTTTTCATGAAATTTAAAGCAAGTACTGCTTATGTAAACCAAAATCACTGTACCAAATTTCTTCAAAATTTGGTAAATGAGACAACAATCACTAAAACGCTCGTAAATCTGAAGACAATGAGAATTTTGAGTTTATTTTTCGCACACAAAATGTTTGTAAACTGTTATTAATATTCGGTCCACATTTGACCCTAGCTCTCATATAAGTCTAAATGACCGAAAGAGCTTAAATATATAAGTTTTGAGAAAATGTTTGTATGATGACAAAATTTAGCAAATATTTATCTTTATACAGGAAAAAGAACACCTTTGACCTTAATGGTGAAGGGTATCGTATGGTCGGGCTTAACCGACTATAGCACTTTCTTTCTTGTTATACCCTTCACCACCATAGGTGGAAAGGGTATTATAAGTTTGTGCTGATGTTTGTAACACATAGAAATATTTGTCTTAGACCCACCTTTTAGTATACCAATAGGCTTAGAATCACTTTTTGAGTCCATTTAGCGATGTCCGTCCGTCCGTCTGGCTGGCTGGCTGGACGGCTGGCTGGACCACCATGTAAACCTTGTAATCAAACTATAGGTTGCAATTCTAAAGATAATTTGATGAAATTTGGCACAGATCATTTTTTTGATAATGGGACCATGGCTATTGAAATTGGTCAAAATCGGTCCATTATTTATGGTACCTCCCATAGGTCCCACTTCCCGGAATTGATACATTGGCCACAAATATCAATATTTTTTCATGAAATTTAAAACAAATACTGCTTATGTAAACTTAAATCACTGTACCAAATTTCGTTAAAATCGGTCCACATTTGACCATAGCTCCCATACAAAGTCTTCTTTAAAAATGCACTAAATGAGACAAAAAATCACTAAAACGCTCGTAATCAATTTGCCAAATTTCGAGATAATCCGTCCATATTTGACCCTAGCTCTCATATAAGTCCAAATGACGGAAACAGGTTGAATATATAAGTTTTAAGAAAATGTTTGTATCATGGCAAAATTTTGCAAATATTTGTCTTTATACAGGAAAAATAACACCTTTGACCTTAGTGGTGAAGGGTATCGTATGGTCGGGCTTGACCGACTATAGCGCTTTCTTACTTGTTTTTCATTAAATCCAAAAGAACTTAAAAAATTAAGCCACGGATCGCCGTTTGAGACCCTATGCTCTACACACTTTTAATGAGATTTTTTTGTTCTTACCGATTTCTTTGCTCCCCACTGTAACTGTTGAGCATGGGCTGAAATTGTAGAACAAGTAACGAATCTTAAAAAACAACCATAGGAAAAAAACAGAGAAAATAAAAACCGGCAAAAGAGACATTGCGAGAGAGATGGAAAAATCACAGATAAAATTGAACGAGTAGAATCTGTTTTAAATAATTTATGACTTCTTTGACGCTTCTGCTACAACAGGCGGTATCAGTTGGGCTTGAGCTAAACGAGGCAGCGGTTGTCGGTTGGCGTTACGGTTCTTTAAAGATTTTGACTCAAAACTAAATTATTTTTTTACTTAAATATTGTGTTTGTTATTTTTTTTATATAGAAAAAATTGTGTTATTTTTTTGTAATCAAAGGTAAGTGTGTAATTGGAAACTGGTTAATGTTTTCAAAAGTTAGAAAAAATTAAAGAAAATTGTAGTTCATATGGAAACGTTTATATATAAGAAAATTGTGAAAAATTGCGTTAAATTTACTTTATAATTTCGCTTTATCTCTGTAGAAAAATGAATGATAGATAGACATGTGTTTTTTTCTTTTTGATTCGATTTTTTGGGGCCATGCTTCTTTTACCGATTGTATATAGACAACAAATGTATACCTCAATTTAAAAAGTAAAAAAAAAAAACAATATGTTAAATTGTACACAGAGAAATATCCCCATGAGTGTAGTGGTTGCTACAGTAATTTTGATTTAGTTGCGTTCCGAAATTTTTTAAAATTTCGATTTATGTCTTAAATTACTTTCAGTAAAAAAGACATTTTTTTAAATTCTTTTAAGACAAAACAAAAATTTTGAGCTTTTATAGCTCAAAAATGAAACTAAGTCGAAACTACTGTAAAACGATGATTTACTAAAAGTACTTGAAAAAACGTGCTAAAATATTTATATTATCATTGTTTTTCGATTCATATCAATACAAAACATACATTCATAATATCTCTATGGCTTAGAAAACAAAACACATGATTTAATTCTATTATTACACAGATTTATTATCAGTAATTTGTTATTATTGTGGTTTTCAAATTTTAGCTTTGAAATTTAAGTAACAAATTTTGCATTCAATTTTCTATTCAAAATGAAATTGAAAAGGAAAGCACATGAAGTTCTGAATTACACAGGTCAACAGCCAAAATGGCATTCAAGTTCAACTTTATTTGTATACCCACCTTCAAAAAGAATGGGAGCTGTATTAAGTTTGTCATTTAATTTGTAACTTGTCTGTCTGCCTTTCTGCCTGTATTCTATAAAATTTTCTTACAGAAAATTTTTCGAAATAAAATTTTTTTATAAAATATTTTTCAATAGAAAATTTTCTTATAGAAAATTTTTCGAAATAAAATTTTCTTATAAAAAATTTTTCAATAGAAAATTTTCTTTCTATAAAATTTTCTTATAGAAAATTTTCTTTCTATAAAATTTTCTTATAGAAAATTTTCTTTCTATAAAATTTTCTTATAGAAAATTTTCTTTCTATAAAATTTTCTTATAGAAAATTTTTCGAAATAAAATTTTCTTATAAAAAATTTTTCAATAGAAATTTTTTTGTAAAAAATTTTTCTTATAAAAAATTTTTCGATAGAAAATTTTTCGTTATAAAATTTTTTTTTTTTTTTAATAAAAAATTTCTTACAGAAATTTTTCAAGATAAAATTTTCTTACAGAAAATATTTTGATATTTAGTTTTCGAAATAAAATTTTCTTATAGAAAATTTTTCAGTTAAGATTTCTTATAAAAAATTTCTCAATACCAAATATTTCAATAAAAAATTTTTCGAATAAAATTTTCTAATAGAAAATATTTCAATAAAAAATTTTTTGAATAAAATTTTCTAATAGAAAATTGTTCGATATAAAATTTTATTATAGAAAACTTCTCGATATAAAATTTTATTATAGAAAATTTTTCGATAATCAATTTTCTTTAAAAAAAATTTTTACTTAATTTTCTGAGAAAAATTTTTCAATATAAAATTTTCTTTAAAAAATTTTCCGATATAAAATTTGTTTATAAAAACTTTTTAATATTAAATTTTCTTAAAGAACATTTTTCGATATAAAAATTTCTTATAAAAAACTTTTTGGTAAAAAATTTCTTATAGATTTCTCACGATTAAAATTTTCTTATAAAACATTTTTCAATAGAAAATTTTTAGTTATAAAATTTTCTTATAGAAAATTTTTTGATAAAAAATTTCTTAAAGAAATTTTTCGATATAAAATTTTCTTACAGAAAATTTTTCGATATTTAGTTTTCCTATACAAAATTTTTTGATAAAAAATTTTCTTATAGAAAATTTTTTGATATATTTATTTTATGGAAAATTTTTCGAAATAAAATTTTCTTATAGAAAATTTTTTGAAATAAAATTTGTTTATAGAAAATTTTTCCTTATACAATTTTCTTATCGAAAATTTTTCTATATCAAATTTTCTTATAGAAAATTTAAAAAAAAAACATTTTCAATATTAAATTTTCTTATAGAAAATTTTTCGAAATAAAATTTTCTTATAGAACATTTTTCGAAATAAAATTTTCTTGTAGAAAATTTTTCGAAATAAAATTTTCTTATAGAAAATTTTTCGAAATAAAATTTTCTTATAGAAATTTTGTTACGATATCAAAATATCTTATAGCTAATTTTTTGATATAAAATTTTAAAAAAAAAAATTTTTGATAGTAAATTTGTTTTGTTAAAAATTTTTAAAAAAAAATTTCGAAATAAAATTTTTGTACAGAAAATTTTTCATAATAACATTTTTTTATAGAAAATTTTTCGAAATCAAATCTTTTTTAAAAAAAAATTTTCGAAATTAAAATTTTTTATAGAAAATTTTTCAGAATAAAATTTTTTTATAGAAAATTTTTCAGAATAAAATTTTTCGAAAAAAAATTCTAAATTAAATTTTTGTAGGAAAATTTTTCGAAATAAAATTTTTTTATAGAAAATTTTTCGAAATAAAATTAAAAAAAAAAATGTAATTAAATTTTATAGAAATTTTTCGAAATAAAATTTTTTTTATAGAAAACTTTTCTACATAAAATTAACTTAAAGAAAATTTTTCAAAATAAAATTTTCTTAAAGAAATTTTTCGAAATAAAATTTTCTTATAGAAAGTTTTTTAGAGAAAATTTTTTGTTATCAAATTTTCTTATAGAAAATTTTTCGATATAATTTTTTTTTTTTTTAATTTTTCGATAGCAAATTTTTTTTGGTAAAAATTTTTTGAAAAAAAATTTTCGAAATTTTTGTGTAGAAATTTTTCGAAATAAAATTTTTTTATAGAAAATTTCTCGAAATAAAATCTTTTTAAAAACAATTTTCGAAATTAAATTTTTTTATAGAAAATTTTTTAAAATAAAATTTTTCGTTAGAAAATTTTTCGAATAAACAAACGATTTTCTATTAGAAAATTTTATTATAAATAAACGATTTTCTATTAGAAAATTTTATTCGAAAAATTTTCTAACGAAAAATTTTATTTTAAAAAATTTTCTATAAAAAAATTTAATTTCGAAAATTTTTTTTAAAAACAATTTTCGAAATTAAATTTTTTTATAGAAAATTTTTTAAAATAAAATTTTTCGTTAGAAAATTTTTCGAATAAACAAACGATTTTCTATTAGAAAATTTTATTATAAATAAACAATTTTCTATTAGAAAATTTTATTCGAAAAATTTTCTAACGAAAAATTTTATTTTAAAAAATTTTGTATAAAAAAAATTTAATTTCGAAAATTTTTTTTAAAAAGATTTTATTTCGAGAAATTTTTTATAAAAAAATTTTATTTCGAAAAATTTTCTACACAAAAATTTCAAAAATTTGCTATCGAAAATTAAAAAAAAAAAAAAAATTATATCGAAAAATTTTCTATAAGAAAATTTGATATCGAATCATTTTCTATAAGAAAATTTGATAACGAAAAATTTTCTCTAAAAAACTTTCTATAAGAAAATTTTATTTCGAAAAATTTCTTTAAGAAAATTTTATTTTTTATTTAATTTTATTAGTTATTTAATTTAAAATTTTCTATAAAAAAAAAAATCTATACAAAAATTTAATATTAAATTTTTCGTGTGTGTCAAATTTTGTGACAAACGGTCACCATTTGATCATAGCTCCCATATAGAAAACTGTCTGTCCATTAGATGAAATTGCGATAGTGCTAGCGAAAAGAGCTAGAAAATATAGAAAATTGTTCTGCATAATTTTTTTTTTTAGAAAACATTTGGGTATTAAAAATTTGATGCCGAAGAAATTTTTTTCTATTGAAAATTTTTGCCTTAAAAAATTTTAAAAATTTTTCACAAAAACTTTCTGCTTTAGAACTTTTTAAAGCAATTTTTTTTATTTTTAAAAATGATTAAATTTTTTTTAAAAAATTTTTAATAGAAAAATTTTTTTCGATAGAATATTTTTCGGTACAAAAAATGTTCTCCAAAATGATATCAGGTATTTTAAAAATTTTCTCTATAGAAGTGTTATCGGTGTAAAGAATTATCTTTACTATTGATAATTCTCTTCATAATTATAACTATTTTTGTGATTTTTTTATGAAAATTTGTTATTATCTCTTTAACTAATAAACCGATTTAAATGTGTGAGACCATTGGGGGCAAATAGAATTAAAAAAATAACTTTTAGACTCAGCAAATGATACTAAGTTGATCGGTATACTCAAAAATGGTCTTAAAACTAAATTTCTAGAGTTACGCGGCAAAATGGCGTCTTATTTCTTTAATAAAAATATTGACTTAGTTATGAGCTCACAAATTTAGTAATTATTAAATTTTCTGTTTATTTTAAATCACTTCTATCTCTATCACAATCTTTTAAATTGTCCTATCTCATTATCAATAGTTTTTTTAAACGTGTTTTCTAATAAATTTTACTTGAAAGTGATAACAATGTTTTTGTCAATAGTTTCTAATAAAAAACACTCAAATTTTTAGCGTCATGTTAAATTTATTATTAATAAATTTAATTTGTTTACTTAAAAATTTTTCTTAAGAATTGTTGATCTTATGTTCCGCATTGCACCCAATAGATCAAATGCAAAAAGTTTTTAGATGCTAAATCATTGTACGAGGGCGGTATGTTAAGTCAGGTGGTTTTCAATATTTTTAGGGCAGTTGCCTCAATCCAATAAAATATTGAAAAGAAATTTAACGATCAGACCCTTTTTGCATCAGTAAGAACGATTTTTATTCAAAATTATAAAAACAAAGGTTTGATTGGACTTAAAATGTGATAGATATTTTGATAGTATGTTTTTTTTTTATTGTGGTCTAGGGCATAGAAATCGGAAGAATAAAACTAAAGTAGGGCAACAATTAAAAAATTTAATTACTAAACCCAAATAACTTGGAAACCATAAGAGATAAAACTAGTCATGTTGATATTTTTGTTGATCCCGGTCTAATGCAGGCCATACACTCTTCGACGGTTTGTACAACTTGAAATTAATTGTAATCAAGAACTTACACAAGGCGACCACACAAACGTTGCAATCTGCCTTACAACCGTGTCTTGCATTAGATTTCGGAGCATTTCTGTTAATTTCTACCCATTTAATAGCTTTTAACTGGCGTTTGTGTCATTTTAGTGGTCAAAAAGCTATGGTCAAATACGGACTGAATCCTATTAAACTTGACATACTGACCAATAGTTGCACAAAACTTCTCTATTCTAAATTTAGTTGTCATAGCTATTACAATTGTATTTTCAATACACAACTTTTTAATGATATTTAAAATACTTTTGTAAAATTTTGTTCCTCTAGCTCGGAAAGACGGACACAAGCCCTCTATCTTTTTTGGTATGTTCGTCTTTCCATAAGTTTTTATATGGGAGATATGGTCAAATGGTGACCGATTGTGACAAAATTTTGTACACTGATGCTAGCCACATGCTACATAAGACTTACTTCAAGTAAATTTAGTGGCCAAAGCTATTACAGTTTATCATTTATTCGCGTTTAAGTGTATTTTAGGTGCAGTTTAGGCTGTTTTCGTATGTGTTTTGTATGGGAGCTATGGTTAAATGTGAACCGATTTCGATGAAACTTTATTTGCTGCCAAGTGCTTATGTAAAACTTCTATATACCAAATTTTATTATCATAGCTGTTATAATTTGACATTTATTAGCAAATAAGCGATTGGCCTATGCGAGGTTGTACGGAAGCTATACCAAAATTTTCCAAAAAATTAAGATTATTTGTGCCAAGTTTCAGTGACAGATGTCCTTTCGTTAAGGTTTTATCGTGCCGACAACAGACAGACGGACAGACAGAAAGACAGACAAACAGAAAGACGGACGGACATATATATCCCTTTTGGTTTTTGAGCCAATATTAAGAAAATTACAAACGAAATGACAATTTCAATATACCCCCATTTTGATGATGGGTATAAAAACAAGTGAAAAAGTGCTATAGTCGGTTAAGACCGACCTTATAATAAACTTCATTAAATGTTTTTCTTACATTTAAGCAAATCCTGCGTGACGGAGGATACATTTGTACGGATTTTTTTGTACTTAAATGTATCCCATTGCCGTTCTACACTAGATATCTTTGCACAGTTTTCCGATAATATCAGCCCATCAATTGTGCTATCGAATGACATTTGTTAATTTACATACTTCTTTTGGAGGAAAAAGATATTCGCTTTAAAGGTGCTGTGGCGGACGCTACAAAATATTGACTTTTTTTCAACAAGTGTTTCTGCAATTTTCATCAAATCGGTCATAGTAATAAAAAAATTGTAAATACATTAAAGATAGAGGAAAATCAAAGGATTATAAAACAGCTTTTATAAAATATTTTAAAGTTTCCAGTTTTACCAAAAATCCATAAATGAACTGTTGCGGACGCTATGTGACGGACGATACAGTTTTAACTTGAATGTTTTTTATTAGGAAAAAATTCATGTTTCATATTTTTTAAGGATTCGTTAATCAGTGAACACAATGGTTTTATTGGTTCCCGAATTTCATCTCCTTCCTTTTCATGTTCGCGGTTAAAATGTGATTTTTTGGCCCAATTTAATATTTCAAAAAACGGCTACATACATATATTTATTTAAAGTTTTTCACTTTTTAAATCTTATTTTTTGTCCCAAGATGCTACGGCTAGCTGTTAGAGTGTCCCAAAAATAAAAAAAATCAATTTTCAAAATCATCAAATTTGCCCCGCTGTGTATTTTTTTTAATACCTAATATCTTAAATTTAATCTGTGGATAAAGACAGTGTATTGCTTTATGAATAAGACAGATATGTGTTCGTAAATATTGTATTTAATAAATATCATTTTGTAAAAATATATACTGTGACGGACGCTACACACTTTCCTATACATATTCTGTAAAATGCTATATATTTTGAGCCTATAGTTCTATAAGTTCTCTTTACGAGCCAAGTTCAATTGGAGAAAAAAGAAAAATTGCACTAGTCAAATTAAAAAAAAACTTTATTTCTGTGACGGACGCTACACACTGTGAATCCTTTTTTACTTTCCGCTATTTATATCACTCCAATTACTTTTGATGGGGTCTTTTACATCAAATTGTATAAAATTAAGCAGACTTTGAGCCCCTACTGAAACTTGGTACCTAAATGGATGTTTTTGCGATTTTTATGAACTTTTTAAAAACATATTATTTGAAGAAATTTATAAAAATTCGAGATGGGTACAAATAAATACCTGCCATTTACGAAGAGACCAATCAAAAATTGTTTCCATTATATATTCTGAAGGATCAATATATGGTAATTTTTTCCACAAACACAAATGTGTGATTTTGACAGTTTAAAAATTTTGTCCTTGGTTTAATGTTTTTCGGATTTGCCCATATATACATATATTTAAGGTAATTTCCGTCATTGGCCCTTATATGGTAGCTAGGGTCAAATATGAACTAATTTATTTAGAACCCCGATTACGATTTGTACAACAACTTCTTTATGAATATCATGTTGCCTACTTTTGGGCATCAAGTTCTAAATTTTAGCTTGACTACACATTAACTTATTTAAGCGTAAAAAAATGTCTTGATCGATCTTTTCCGTTAAAATAATTTCCATTTCCCTCCTAATTATGGTGAAATTATTATCAGTCACCTATTAAATTTATTTAAAAACATACATATCTACGTAAATGAGTATTAAAACCCCAAAAAAAACTAATTAATGTTTAACTTGAAAACAACAAAAAAAATTCGTACCGAAAAATTAAATCTAGATTGTGGGTTCAACCGAAAGTGACCAGGCAGCGATTGTCGTTTGTTATAGTTGTAGTGACAAGCCCCAAGCTGGAAACTAAAATTTCAAACAATAACAAAAAACCCAAATCATTATAATTTTGAAATTGATAATGGAACTACGTATACAAATTCGAATTTTTAAAACACTTTCCTTTTATTTCGAATTTAAAAAAGTCAGCAGTTGGTATTTAACTCATCAACTATAAAGAAGTGTGAGATTGATCGATCTTCTTTAGGATTTTTGTTTTTGAAAATTTATTAAGGTACTTTTTATCCTAAAGGAATTAATGTCTAGAAATTTTAATAGGACCCAGATTGTTAGGGAACATCGAATCCTTATTTGTAGGCTTATAGTTTAAATATAATTCATAGTCAGTCTTATTACGAGAGTCAAAGTCGTTTAGTACTAGATTAAAGAAATCATCAAGACTATTTCTTTAATCTAGTACAAAACTATCGAAATCGAAATTAAGACCTCGACACTCGTAATAAGGCTGATTATACTGATCCATTCTCTTTAGAGGTCCGTCCTGGGATTCAAATAAAATTAATATTAAGCCTTATTTCGAGACTCAAAGTTGTATCTTTGACTATTTAGTACTAGAGTTAAGGGATATTCAACACGATTTCTTAATCTAGTACAAAATTGTCGGAGTCGAAGATACGACTTCGACATTCTTAAAAAGGCTGATTATAGCGATCCATTATGTATAGGTTCGCCCTGGGACTTTTTTATGATGAGGTTTTTTTTCATTTAAGAATTTAAAAAGAATAAGTCATTTCTTTTGCTATGAGATTTAGTCAAAATTTCTATATAAAGCTAAATGGAACATCCGATTTTTCAAATCAAATAAATTTCAGACAAGAAATTTTAAAAGAAAACAAGAAAAAAACAGACCAGGAATTCTTAAACGAAAGCAAAGTCCATCTGAAAAATTTTGAAATGTTTTAACCTTTCGTGGTTATAGCCCTTTTATAATATATAAAAATAAATATCTAAATCGGCCCTAGTGGTTTCAAAAAATGAAGGAAGTTCTAGGAAATCGAATTCAATATCTTTTAATTCTAAACATGATTATTTTCTTTTTTTCCAGTACTTAATTTATAACTTTAATAAACCATAATGCCCGCTAACAAGCCCTACCAAAGACCTAAGGATTTTGTTGATCCCGGTAAGCCCTCAAAATGTACCTGGAAATTGGGTACAACCGAGAAGACTCCTCACATCAAGAGAGGAATGTAAGTTTTTCTTTGAATTTTTAAATATTCAAGAACTTTGTAATATTTAACTCGAATATTTTTCTTTATAGCAACCACCCCACCAAGATCACTCCCGATATCCTGCAAGTTATCGGCTGCACGCCCTTGATCAAATTGAATAACATTCCTAAATCGGAGGGAATTAAGTGTGAAATGTGTAAGTGATAGAAAACTTTCTCATTAGAAACAATTTTTAAAAGAATATTTTTCATGGAAAATGTTTGCTATACAAAATTTTTATAAAAAAATTTAGATATAAAAATTTTTTTTTGAAAATTTTTTATAGGAATATTTTTGCTGAAAAATTTTTTGAAAGAAAATTTTTACTAAAAGCATTTTTCATATAATTTTTTTTAAGAAAATTTATGCTATAAAAGTATTATCTATGCTATAAATATATTATTTATGCTATAAAAATATCAAAATATTAGCGATGTTTTATAGAAATATTTTTGCTATAAAATATTTTTATAGAAATATATTTATAGAAATATTTTAATAGAAATATTTTAGCTATAAAATATTTTTATGGAAATACTTTTGCTATAAAATATTTTAATAAAATATCTTTATAGAAATTTTTTGCTATAAAATATTTTTGCTATAAAATATTTTTGCTATAAAATATTTTTGCAATAAAATATTTTTATGGAAATATTTTTGCTATAAAATATTTTAATAGAAATAACTTTAATAGTAATATTTTTGCTATAAAATATTTTTAAAGAAATATTTTTGCTATAAAATATTTTTATAGAAATATTTTTGATATAAAATATTTTTAAATTTTATAAAATAAAATATTTTTAAGGAAATACTTTTGCTATAAAATATTTTAATAAAATATCTTTATAGAAATTTTTTGCTATAAAATATTTTTGCAATAAAATATTTTTATGGAAATATTTTTGCTATAAAATATTTTAATAGAAATAACTTTAATAGTAATATTTTTGCTATAAAATATTTTTATAGAAATATTTTTGCTATAAAATATTTTATAGAAATATTTTTGCTATAGAATATTTTTGTAGAAATATTTTTGCTATAAAATATTTTTGTGGAAATATTTTTATGGTAATATTTTTGCTATAAAATATTTTTGATATAAAATATTTTTATAAAAATATTCCTGCTATAAAATATTTTTATATAAATATTTTTGCTATAAATATTTTGATAGAAATATTTTTCTATAAAATATTTTATAGACATTTTTTATAGTAATATTTTTGCTATAAAATATTTTTATAGAAATATTTTTGCTATAAAATATTTTTATAGAAATATTTTTGCTATAAAATATTTTTATAGAAATATTTTTGCTACAAAATATTTTTTTAAAATATTTTTGTTATAAAATATTTTTACGGAAATATTTTTTTGCTATAAAATATTTTTGTAGAAATATTTTTGCTATAAAATATTTTTATAGAAATATTTTTGCTATAAAATATTTTTATAGAAATAATTTTGCTATAAAATATTTTTATAGAAATATTTTTGCTATAAAATATTTTTATAGAAATATTTTATAAAATATTTTTATAGAAATATTTCTGCTATAAAATATTTTTATAGTAATATTTTTGCTGTAAAATATTTTTAAAGAAATATTTTTTTATATAAAATTTTTTTTAAGAAAATCTATGCCATAAAAATTTTCCAAAAAAAACTTTAAAGACAAAAAAATTAGAGCAAAATTTTTTATAGAAATATTTTACTATAAATTTTCTTCATTGAAAATCTTTCGCTGTAAATACTTTTTTAAAGAAAATATTTAGAAAAAGCTTTTGCTATAAAAATTAATTATAGAAATTTTTTTCCAAAAAATAAACCTATTTTCTTATTTCCGATTTCCAGACGCCAAATGTGAATTTCTTAATCCCGGCGGCTCGGTGAAAGATCGCATTGGCTTTCGCATGGTAATCGATGCCGAAGAGAAGGGTCTCCTGAAACCGGGTTGCACCATTATTGAACCCACCTCCGGTAATACCGGTATTGGTTTAGCCATGGCTTGCGCCGTCAAGGGATACAATTGTCTCATTATTATGCCCGAGAAAATGTCCAACGAAAAGGTTTATGCTCTACGTGCTTTGGGTGCCAAGATCATACGTACCCCCACCGAGGCTGCCTATGACTCTCCCGAAGGTTTGATTTGTGTAGCTCAACGTTTGCAAAAGGAAATACCCAATTCGGTGGTACTCAATCAATATACCAATGCCAGTAACCCCTTGGCTCATTATGACGGTACAGCTGCTGAAATTTTGTGGCAATTAGACAATCAGGTCGATATGGTTGTATGCACGGCTGGTACAGGAGGTACCATTTCCGGTATTGCCCGTAAGATCAAAGAAGAACTGCCCTCTTGCCAAGTTGTAGGCATTGATCCCTATGGCTCGGTTTTAGCTCGCCCTGAATCCATTAACAAGAGCGATGTACAATTCTATGAAGTCGAGGGTATTGGCTACGATTTCATACCCACTGTCTTGGATCATTCCAATATTGATTCTTGGGCTAAGATTTGCGATAGGGATTGCTTCCCCATGGCCAGACGTTTGCAGGCTGAAGAGGGTCTCTTGTGTGGTGGCTCCAGTGGTGGTGCCATGCAAGGAGCTCTTAATGCTGCCAAAAACTTAAAGGAGGGTCAAAGATGTGTGGTCATTTTGCCCGATGGTATACGCAATTATATGACGAAATTTGTCTCTGACAATTGGATGGAAGCTCGTGACTTGAAGGAAGTTGTTAATGAGCATAATCACTGGTGGTGGAATACCCCAGTATCTGACTTGAAATTATCTGCTCCTGTCTCCATTAAATCGAATGCCACATTTGGAGAGGCTATTAATACCATGAAGCAGCATAATCTGAAGCACTTGGCTCTAGTGTGTGAGGAAGATGGGTAAGTGTTTGATTGATATATTTTGTATTCCGAGAAGTTTAAATTTTTATAATTTTACCTAATTTCTTTTTAGTTCCTTTATGGGTACCGTGGGTGAGGAAACTCTCTTGACCCAAATCGTTAGCATGAATCGTCAATTGACTGAACCCGCTCTTAAGGCCGTAAATAAACGTGTTATCCGTGTGCCTTCGAATGGTATTTTAGGAAAATTGTCTCGTGTCTTGGAAATTGATCCCTGTGTCGTTGTCGTGGATGTTGAAAGTAAGTTAGGATTTCTTAAAATTTGGAATTACTATAATTAAATTAATTTCTTGATTTATCTTCCTTTAAGATGGCAAAGAAGTTCTAAAGGCTATTGCCACTAAAATCGATGTTATGTCTTTTATTGCTGCCGGTAACTCGAAACAGACTAATGGTACCAATGGGACCAGCCATTAAAATTAACTATTCCGAACTTTTTTTACTAAAAAAAAAAGATACTTTAATATAAATAAGTTGCAATTTTAACTACAAATTATATATAATTACAAAAAAAATAAAAAACAATTTGTATTAAGTTAAATTTAGATTTTGTTTAAATAAAGGTTGGGCGAATTTGAGGTTAGGAAGTACAAAAATTAAAAATTGTTAATAAGTTGTTGCTGAGTTGGCAGCCCTTGGCGAGATACCTCGGGTCATTTCAGTACTTAGAACAGGCTGTCGCGGGAACGAATGTGAATTCTGTGAGCCCCATAAGCAGCAATTTTGTTTCTGTCATCACTAATTTACTCCTTAACCTTAAATTTACTTCCTAACCTCAAATTTACTTCTTAACCTCAATTAAGCCAATAAAAATAGGTATCAAATTTAGGATTTTCAAAATTTCTATTTAGAAAACAATTTAATAAGTAAAAAAGAAGCATTTATATTTCATTAGATTTTTTTTCTTGTATAAAAGATTTATTTATATTTCATTTAAAGTGCCGTCTTTAATATATTTTTTGCAAAAGCATTTTAGTCATGTTTTTCAAGTTTTGAGCACATTTTTAAAGGATTTTTTGTTACTAATCTTTAATTAGTTGTTGTTTCACATACATTTAAATACATACTTTAGATTAATACTTAAGTTTTAAATTTTTAGTTTAAAATTTTTGTTTAATTAAGTTACAGAGAGCTAATTCCTTTTCTTTATTCGTTGCAAAAAAGGTAAAGGTTTTTGTTAAAGAGATTCTAAGGACATGAGTGTTTTTGGACAAGAGTTATGGCCGTGCAAAACTGGAATACTGTTAGTTTTTGACTTTTTCAAAACTCAAAACCAAAAAAATTATAAATTCCTTTCGAGAAAAAACTAATAATATCGATCAACAATGTCTTTAAAGTTTAAAGAAAGTTTAAGTTAGAAACTATAAATTTTGTTTAAGAGAAAGCAAAAGAAAATTATAAACTAGTGAGAGAGAGAGAGAGGAAGGAGAGGAAAAGCGCTTAAGCTGTTTAAAGGATTTTTTATAAAACATTAAACTCCTCTATTGCTTAAATCCTTGACCTTATAAATGCGCACTAACCAATGCTCTGTGGTATAGGCCTCCTCCAAAACATCCAATTCGAAATCTTTATTTCCAATTTCAGCTGCACGTACACGATCATAACCAGGAGGTTTACCACCCTCTGTATAGACCTGACCAAAACGATAGTAACACATTTTATACATCAGACAATTGAGTAGAGTAGGAGAGCCCTCCTTATCGACGCGAAATTCTCCATTGGCAGCATAATAATCTTTTTCTTTAATATGAGCACCACGATCAGTACTGCCGCCAATACGAACCATCCATAGGAACTTGTTGATATCATCCGAAGAGTAACCAGTTAAACCGCCAAAGATAACGAGGACATAATCCACATCTAATTCACGCATAATTTCGTAGGCCTTTTCCTCAGAAGAGGCCATAGCTTGACCAACTCGCGAAATATGAGTATTATTCCAGGTATTATTGTCCACTAGGATAGTACGATTAGCCATGGCAGTTATTTGATAGCCATAATCCCACCAGGACATTATACGGGCATCCTTAAATGAAAAGAAATGGAAAAAATAAATTAAAATCTCTTTGAAAATTCAAGAAAAATTTATTTAATTTATATTTATAAAAATATTTATTCAGTTTAGTGTAAGTACTCATGTATGTTTCATACTCTTCCTATCAAGAATTACAATAATTCATCATCTAAATATTTTTTAAATTAATATAATGTAAAATTTATAGAAAATTTTTCAAAAATTTCCTATTTTTATAGGAAATTTAAAAAAAATCCTTTTTTTATAGAAAAATCCTGTTTTTATAGGAAATTTTTCAAAAATAATTCCTATTTTTATAGGAAATTTTTCAAAAAAATTCCTATTTTTATAGGATTTTTTTTTTTTTTAAATCCTATTTTTATAGGAAATTTTTTGATTTTTATAGGAAATTTTTCAAAAATTTTCTATTTTTATAGGATATTTTTCAAAAATTTTCTATTTTTATAGGATATTTTTCTAAAATTTTCTATTTTTATAGGAAATTTTTCAAAAATTTTCTATTTTTTCAAAAATTTTCTATTTTTTCAAAAATTTTCTATTTTTTCAAAAATTTTCTATTTTTTTTAAATTTTCTTATTTTCATAAGAAAAACTTACCTCTGGAGTATTCATTTGCAGCCAATAATAAGCCTCACGAAAATCATCAAATATTATGCGACCTCCATCATGTGAACGAGCACTCAACACTATGCTGGGCGATGAATAGGCCTCTGAGGTTACCCAGGTACAGTGGAAGGTGTAAACGATTAACATAAAAGTAACAATGCCCACAAAAGCTAAAGCCACTTCCTTCTTGACACCACCACTTTGTTGCTCTAATTTCTTATATTGTCTACGATTTTCGACGGGTTTTGAGGAGGTAGCTGCCTCTACGGACTTGATGTATTTGGCCAAGAGATGAGAAACAGCAATGCCGGAAAGAACACACATAACCGGAGCCAAGACCAACATTAAACGTACCATGACGCCGGCAAAGTAAATGCTAGTGACACCGTACAAAATAATAAAAATATTGGAATCGGAAAGTTTGGAGAAACAGAAGTACAAACCGGCCGGAAAGAGGAAAACTAAGATCTACATTGAAAAAAAATAAACAAAAGATATTCAATAAATTATAACAATTATTTCAAACTGAAGAACAAAAATGTAAAAAAAAATTATATGAAAGGAATGTTGGTTAAAGGACATTTTAAGGATATTATTTCAGCGATCAAAGTGTTAAGGTAATCACTTAGTACATTAAGGCGCACTCATTTTAAAGCATTAATGTCATCAATAATGGGAGAAAAATGAAAGTATTTAAAAAAGCTTCTTCTTTTCGAATAAAAAACCTACCTGTAGATCAAAATAAAAAGAAGACCATGAAGTGGGTTGATGTTCTGATACCGAGGCAATAATGGGTATATGGTTTTTAGCATATGAAGGATCCAACAAAGAATAAAAACGTCCGGTCCAAGGAGAAACTTTACCGGTGACGGTAAGTAAAGTACCAACAATAAAGACAACTGTCAAAATGGTGGAAATTAAAGCCTTAAATAAAGTTTCAAAATGATCCTTAGACATCCAGGAACGTAGATAGTCAACAAAGGCATGTATCTGACACAAGCCAAAAACACCCAATGCCTTAAATTAAAAAAAGAAGAGTCCGAAATTAGTTTATTTTTTTTTATTTTTTTTTTTTTTGTTTAAATAAAGTAGAAGTTATCTCTAAAACTTACCAACATATGCTCCGAACTTTGTATGGGCTGGAAGCCCACAAACGAAATCTGCATAGATAGTATAGTGCCCACACAATACAATGTACTGTAGGCTACATAGATCCTATGAGAAAAGCGTCCCGTAAACATTAAAGCCAAAACATGTAATGGTATAAGATTGATTAGGAAGACATAACCACCCCAAGAGGAAACCATATAGAAATAAGCCAAGGCAGACATGGAAGACCAAAAGATGGCACCTGTTTTCACGGCCTTTATCCATAGGTAGTATGTTAAAAGCATGCAGAATATGGCAATGCCTTCATTATCATATGAACCAGCCACGGACCGAGATATATAACCAGGAACAATGGAAATCAAGGCAGCTGCCACCAAACCAGCGCCGGTACTCTATAATAAGAAAAATTATATGGGATTAGTAAGATGAAATTACATGGAATCTTTTGAAGTATGATAAAAATTAGTCAGCTTAGTTGTAGTACTCATAATGTTTCATACTCTTCCTATCAAGAAATACAAGATAATCATCACTTAAATAAAAAAGTTAGAGATAGTATCGGGAAGAAGTCTATATCAGGTACATATTAAGGATTTTTTCCACTAATATAGGGTCATAAAGCTTTAGGTTTAAGAGTTATAGACTTTTTAAGATCGAGAATATACAAATATATATTTCATTTACGTAAAATATTTCATTTGAAGGTTCCTTTTTCCCATGATAGGGCCAGGAAGCTTTTGGTTAAAGAGTTATAGACTTTTGAAGATCGAAAATATTAATGACTACCGTAAATGACATCTGTCATTTACGTGAATTAAGTAAATTTCGAGGGTAATAAATTTAATTGAACGAATTTTGAATTTGAAGGTTGTGAGTCCGAGTTGTGCTCAGGTAAATTAATGGTATATTACATAAGTGTCCATCCTTGGTCCAACAACCGTGGAAACTACTTTATGTAAATTTTCCGTAAAGTGGATCCGGCTGTCTATGACTGAGACGTATCGGTTTACTTCAGAGCCCTAAAGTTCTATATCTCTCAAACCAAAAATTTGTTGTCAGAAATTTTTATACAGGTAATTCTTAAACTAAAATTTCTTTACGAGTTACCAACATTTTTAAAATCAGTTATATGGTCCTGAACTAGACTTATGAGAAAAATCATCGCTTTAGCATCGAATCAAAGTAAAAAGAAATGTTTAAGGGACAACTTTAAAAGTATAGTTTTAGGAGACTTAAAATTGTTACTCCAGATTCAGAAGTTTACAAGGTTATCCTAAAAGTATAAATAAAAATTGACACTTAAAACCATACCCAATTGATAAAGCAACGATTTTTTCTTTCCTTCCCAAACCTAACCTCTAACTTAACGAAAACAATATTAATATACTCACATGTATTTCCTTTGTCAGGGCATAAGTGACCAACGTGGTGAGCGACGAAAAGAATGGAGCCAAAAATACACAAACATTGCGTATATCTACGGTAACATTTAATAGCCATAATATCCTATATAAGGCAGCAGAAGTTACCATCAAACCGGGATAAATGGTACCGCCAATGATGCGTCCCAACGGATACCAGGCACGATCATCGAACCAGTTATGGAATTTATAGAAACCATTTTCGGCCAAAAATCGTGTTGTACGATAATTAAAATACGGATCAAATTCGTGGATAACACTTTCGAAGCGTAGAACAGAGAATAAGCGCGTGGCGAATGCTGCAACGATCAGAAGTTAAATGGGAAGTAGTGATGGAAAATATTGTAGAAGATAAAATTTTCCCGCATTTTTTACTAAAGTTACACAAAAATACAACACTGTGTTCAACAAGCAGCTGTGTTCTTTAAAAGAACTGTTAAAACTAAAGGCACTGTTATGCTAAGTTAACAGCAGCACTTTTATGTTACACTAAAGAGTACTGTAAACAATAAAACAGTGTTGTGCTTTTACAAAAACTTTAACAAAAAGCAACCAAAGGTAATTTTAAAATCCCTTTGCATTACTAACATAATTTGTTTATACTCACACAATACTGCAGCTATTATCAAAATTGCCAATTTTATTAAATGTTCTTGCTTTTCCCAGGTGAGGAATCTAGACTTCCCCAATGGCACTGCCGATTCCGCAACCATTATTGCCTTTTATTACAATAGTAGCTGTTAAATGACTTCTATTTAATACATTTAACACCCCCGCACTTCAAAAAAAACCGCATAAACTATAAAAGTGGTAAGAGAAAAAAACGAGACCGGCGTCTTTTTCTTGAATCACAGCCAAATTTTCAATTGATTTTTTTACACTTTAAAATTATTGCCTTTGTCTTTAAAACAATATTTTTGACAACTTTGCCTAGAGCTTAGCACTTTTCGATATCTTTTTTAAGTTAACTTGGGTTTTTAATAGGTTTATTTTATAAATTAAAAAAATTCTTGCAGAGTAAACGAAATCGTGGCATAAACTTGAGGCAGAGCGAAAAATACCAAACGCCCAGACAAATGTCAAAGTAAAACAAAATGGGAAGAAAATAGTGATGCCATACTAATATTATACAAAAGCTTGCCATGTTGTATATTTAAATTCTTTTGATTATTCTAGGGTTAACTGTAATAACTATCAACCAAATTTTTGCCACTGGTCTATTTACCGGGAAGTTATGATTAAAACAAGCAAGAAAGTGCTATAGTCGGTCAAGCCCGACCATACAATACCCTTCACCACTAATGTCAAAGGTGTTATTTTTCTTGTATAAAGACAAATATTTTCTAAATTTTGCCATCATACAAACATTTTCACAAAACTTATATATTTAAGCTGTTTCCGTCATTTGGACTTATATGAGAGCTAAGGTCAAATGTGGACCGAAATTCTCATTATCTTTAGATTTATGAGCGTTTTAGTGATTTTTTGTCTCATTTAGTGCGTTTTTGAAGAAGAGTTTGTATGGGAGCTATGGTCAAATGTGGACCGATTTCAACGGTACAGTGATTTAAGTTTACATAAGCAGTATATGTTTTAAATTTCATGAAAAAATATTCATATTTGTGGCTAATATAGCAATTCCGGGAAGTGGGACCTATGGGAGGTACCATAAATAATGGACCGGTTTTGACGAATTTCAATAGCCATGGTTCCATTGTCAAAAAAATGATCTGGGTCAAATTTCATCAAAGTATCTTTAGAATTGCGACCTGTAGTTTGATTACAAGGTTTATATGGAGGTCCAGCCAGCCAGCCAGACGGACGGACAACGCTTAATCTACTCAGAAAGTGATTCTAAGCCTATTGGTCTAATAGCTCATTCACATTAAGCTCGAAAACTCATTCAAGTAGTTCCGGCTTAAAAAAATATTGAAAACATAAGTTTTCACATACAAAATGAAAACTCCTTGAGTGTGAGTTTTCAACGAAAGCTTATTTGAAAACGTTTTAAATGCCGATACAACACTGAGTTGATCCCATTTATTACAACTCTAATGGAGAATGAGAAAATAACAAAAATAAATGTCAGTTAAAAATGAAAAAATTAAAAAAAAAACAAACTTTTCTTTACAAGATTTTTTTAAAAATGTGATTGTGATAAAAATTGTATTATTTCAATAAAATAATAAATAATTAAGTGAATGGTGTTCGGTTTTTAAGGTAAATCGCGTGTGAAAAAATTATTTGCTTTCGAAAACTTATTAAAAGTCAAATTCTTAAAATGTGAACGGTAGAGTGTTCGATTGTGTTTTCATTACCGAAAACTCATAAGAATTCATAATGTAAATGGGCTATAAAGTATGAAACACAATTGGGACGAACAACCAATTTTTCGGAACGAATATTCGTCGTTAGAAATAGAAGATATGGGTTTATATGAAAGTGCTCACAATAGATGCGTACGACGAAATTCGTCGTGCGTATCGAATAGTGCGATAGGTTTATTTCTATTTCATGCGCAGACGAACGACGACTAAACTGGTTTAGAGTGGCTGCATTTCTATTTCTGTTGTAAGGTATAAGAAATTATATGTGTTTTTGTGAAATATGGTCACCTTATAAATTGTAAACAAAAAATAATTATTTCAAATAAAATTAATTAAATATTTTCTTTTTGTGAAAAAATGAAAGAATATAATAAAAAAAAATATTGCAAATGTTGTGAGTGCGCGATATGTACGAAAGTGTGTGTAATTTGTGCTAATGAAAAATAAACAAAAATGGCGCCAGCAACGTTTATTCGTCATAAATGTGTTCAATGGACGAATATACAAGACGAATTTTTAAAGACGAATTCGTCGTGCTGGACGAAATTAGTCATTCGTCCCAATTGTGTTTCTACCTTAAGACAAACATTTCTATGCATTACCTACATCAGCTCAAACTTATGCCCTTCCACCTATGATGGTGAAGGGTATACAAATATCCAGGCTTTATGGTAGCGGATCGAATATTTATTTTGAAAAAACATATGAGTAGTAGTTTTTTTCAAATTTATATTTATTTCTATATTAACTTACTTAAATAGCTAATATTTACAACCTGTTAAGGTCAAGGGACGAGCTTATTTTAGAATTCCATTCTTGTACGCATACTCTCCAATTACGTAGGCCAAGATTTGAAAAATGTTTCTTTACTTTATTTTTCCATTGAAGTTTCGGATGTCCTCTTTTACGAGGTTATCATATGGTACTGAATTATGGGCACTTGCATAGGCAGATGAAGCTATTCTTGGAGTTTTTGAGAGGACGATTCTACGAAAAATCTTTGGACCAGTCTGCGTCAACAATGAGTATTTGGAAATTGGAGAATATGCGCACAAGATAGAAGCGCATGAAATTCTAAAATATGTTTGGCCTTTGACCTAAACAGGTTGTTACTATAGGCCATTAAACTAACTAACTAACTACTTAACTTTTAATAATTTTTATACCCACCATCAAAAATAATGGGGGTATATTGAGATTGTCATTCCGTTTGTAATTTCCTCAATATTGGCTCAAAAATTCTGAACTCTTATGAAATTCTTAGAAGGTTGAGCGATGGCCGTCTGTCTGTCTGTTGTCGGCACTATAAAACCTTACGAATGGATATAGGTCACTGAAATTTGGCATAAATATTCTTCATTTGTATTGAAATCGGGCAAAATCGGTTCACATTTGACCATAGCTCCCGTATAACCTCGTCTAGGCTAATAGCTTATTTGCTAATAAATGACAAATTGTAATATCTATGATGATAAAGTGATATATATAAGTTTTACATAAATACTAGTCAGTATATAAAATTTCATCCAAATCTGTTCACATTTATGGTTCCATACAAAAAACTTACGGAAACAGCCTAAATTTCACCTAAAATACACCTAAATGCCAATAAATGATAAACTATAATAGTATGGGCCACTAAATTTAGCACAAGGAAGCATGGGTTAAATATTTTCTGCTAATTGTTCCTATTCTAAAATCTGTCACTCTGGTAACTCCAGCCCAAACTAGCAGAACTTTTTTTTGAAAATTTTTGTTTTGTTGTTTGTATATTGCAAAAAAATCTTAAAAAATATCAACTAAACAACAAATTAACCTTTAAATATTAAAAACTTTAATAGCATTAACATTTATTTAATAAAAACTTAAAGATTTTAATTGGAAAAGTTCACGAAAGAAAGAAAAGCATCACCAGTTGGTTTTGTTGTTGCCTTTGTAATTTTCGTTTGTATGTTTTTTTTGCATTGCATGAAAAAACGGTGTTCACATTTATGTGAGTGTGTGTGTGAGATAGAAATTGAAAGTTAATTTGTGTCCTAAGACAAGGAGTTAAATCAAATATTTTAAAGTTGATTGAAGAAATTGCAACTAATTAAGGAAAATTGAATGCCCTGGAATTTTTCTGGACGCATTTAATTTCTTTTTAGTAAAAAACTAATTAGTGAAAGTATCAGAAACAAGAAAAATGTCATTTAATGCAACCACAACACCAACAGTGGACCAAACAACAACAGTAGGTGGCGGGTCTTCCAATTTACCAACTGGTGGTGGTGGACGCAGTAATTACAAGGATATTTATGATTTGTTGGAAAGACTGTGCAAAAGTTATGTGGGCACCAAAGACAATCACAGTAAGTTATTGCAATTAATTCAAATGTCAAATTGATACAAAAAATTATATTTTTTCTATTTATTGTTGAATTTAACAAGAATTATTATTATTTATCATGGTATTTAACCATATTTGTGGGTTTTGATATTATGTACATATTTGTATTATTGACTTTCATTACAATTTTTGTTTTCCAGGGGAGGTTTTGCGCCACATTACCCAATACATATCAAACTGTCCAGCGGCTTTGGGTTCCACGCTACCATACGATGAGGCTTCATTGGTAGCAAAAATTACTCAGCATCTGAATACCACCGATTCATCACGGGCCACATCATCTGGAATAAGTGGTTCTCGTCAAAATGCTGCTTTATTTTTGAATTTGCATGAACAATTAAAAGCCAGTGTAAGTTTAATAAGTAAGAAAAAGTCTATTATAATAGTAGTTACATATAATAAAAGCTTAACTACAGTTAAGCCGATCTAGGGCTGGTGCTTATTTTAAACTATTCTAAACTTGTTCTGCTTTTTAATGTTTTCAGAGGGTTAGATTTAATCGGATTGAAACAATTATACCTATTTTAACTTCAGTTTCAGTATGAGTTAATAGGATGATATGATTGTACAAGTCCATACGCTCCACTTTGGGGATGTCGCTTATATGAAAGCTACAGTAAAATGTAGATTGTGTGCTAAATAGTATTATTATACTGGCTTTAATATTAAATTAATTAGCATTTGTTTCCAAGGTCCGGAGATAATTTCGTTGAAACCCTGAGAGAATATGTATACTTATTTTAGAATATACGTGTTTTCCGGGGAAGTACTATTAAACTGCGTCAATGGTTTTAACAAATTGTATTTGAGAGAAATTTTATACTTTGTTGAAAATATAATTTGTCAAAAAAATGTCATATAAGTTCTATTAGGGATTATGCCATTTAATGGTTTAATGGTTTTCCCGAATTGAAAGAAATTTTATACTTTGTTAAAAATATGACTTAGTAAAAAATGGCATATGAGTTCTCTGAGGGATTTGGCCAAACGCTAAGATGTCAGCGTATAGGAGATAGTGGAGAATAAAGGCAAAGGATAGTACTTTTAAACTGTGTTAATGGTTTTTCGAATTATATTTGAAAGAAATTTTATACTTTGTTAAAAATATGACTTAGTAAAAAAAAAAATGTCATATGAGTCCTCTGAGGCCAAACGGTAAGATGTCAACGAATATTAACTAGTGGAGAATAGAAGCAAGGGTTAGTACTACTAAATTACGTTAATGGTTTTTCCGAAATATATTTGAGAGAAATTTTAAACTTTGTTGAATATATGACTTAGCCAAAAAATTGCATATGAGTTCTCTGAGGAATTTGGCCACTGTGTTTAAAAGCGAAAATGTTAACGAATAGGAGCTAGGTAGAATAAAGTCTATGGATAGTAAATTAATCAGAGCATGGCATTTTTTAGACATATTTTAGGCATATTTTAAACAAATTTAAAAACTCTGAACTCTGTGAGTTACAAAAATCCGCAATTATCCATTCTGTGCACTAAGGTGGTGCAGGTCATTCAAATAAAATTTTATTTCACTCCGAAAATGAAAAATGACAATTATATTTTCTAATATTTTTTATATTTATCACAGATTAACATTTTATATAGAAAAAAATTATATTTCTTATTATTTTTAACAAAATTTTTAGCAATTAGATACACAGCAACGAAGTGCATTATTAACGTTTCTATATTATATGGCTGATTCCAAATATAACACATCAGAAAATGGTTATTCGCATAATGCAACCAACACAAAAATGTCAAGTGTTCAAAGGAATATTTACAGTAATCCTAATGCAACCTTGCCTCCAAACAGTACCATGCCTTCTTTTAGAAGTCATCTATTGCAAAAATCACAACCTTTACCGAATCCTTTAATGGCATCAGGAAATGTAAGTATAACTTAATTCATAATTATTTTCCTTCATGTAAAACAATTCGGTTTAAGGTTTCCAATACGTATCATTCGGCTGACGCTTACCACAAAGTTTCCATGATACGTAACTCAAGCCAAAGTATTGGTAGAAGCAGTTCCGAAAATGAGTCTTTGTCTGCCAATACTCATCTGCCTCTAAGGGTTGGCAGTTCAGATCCAAATAAAATGCAAGAGGCCCAAAATAATTTAAACGATGACATTGTTCAAAATGTCATTTATGCTTTTACGGGTATTCAAGGAAAATACTTAAAGAAAGATGTTGTTTCGGGTAAATTCAAATTGGATGTCAAGGCAAAATCATTGAATGTGGTGCAGGCTGGTATGTTATTACGCCTAGCGGAATTAGGTTACTATCATGATTTGGTACAATCCTATACGGATACCAAAAGTGGCTTGTGTGCCTTGGGTTTAATGGGTCAGGGATTTGTTTCAGCTTTGAAAAATGAGCTAACAAAATACTATGGCATGGTGGCCATGCTACAGGAGCAACTCAACAAACAACGACAGAGTGAAACGTTTGCTCTCTTCAGTTCGCCTTCACGTCCGGAACGCTTGACCTTAATGAAAATTTTAGTATGGTCTGTAGATCCCTTACAAAGATTGCAACTTTTGGCCTCTATAGCCGAGGCTTGTCAGGAGAAGAAAGGTGGTGCTTTAGCTTCCACTGTTCATGGGTTTTTGAATAATGGCAATCCCATGGTTAAAAATATTGCCAAGGAATTACTTTTAGCTATATGTGGTCCACTTTATCAAATGCTTACAAAATGGCTTCTGGAAGGAGAAATATGTGATCCTCATGGTGAATTCTTTATTGAGTGCTTGATTGAAGTGGGTCCAGATCGTTTGTGGCATGATAAGTACCGTGTGCGTACCTCCATGTTACCGAATTTTGTATCCACAGATTTGGCCCATAAAATGTTAGTAACTGGTAAAAGTATTAATTTCCTATGCGAAATATGTGAAGACAAGCAACCGGTTAAGGGCAGGGATGATCTAAGACAATGTATTGAAGAAAATGGTGAGTTCCGGAAGTCTTAATTCAAAATGAAAACTTATTTTAAAATATAATTTCAGCTGAACATATTTTTTCATCGGTAGCTGATACTAAGCTTCATTCAACCATAGATTCCATTTATCTAAATACTTCAAAACGTGTCCTAGACATTGTTATGGGCCCACATAAACTGCTTGAACACCTTCAAGCCATGCGCCGCTATTTGCTATTGGGTCAAGGCGATTTTATCGGCATTTTAATGGAAAACTTAAAGTACGATTGTATTTATTCTGACTTATTTAAAACTTGGTTTGATTTTTTTTATCATTTTGTCAACAGATGCGAACTGGATAAGCCCGCCAAAGAATTGTATTCTTATGATTTGTCTTCCATTATGGACGCCGCCATACGTTCCACTAATGCCCAATACGATGATCCCGAAATATTAAATCACTTGGACGTTAGATTAATGTCACCCTGTGATGGTGATATTGGTTGGGATATTTTATCGTTACAGTATACTGTACGTGGCCCATTGTCCACCATGCTAGAGCCTTCGATGTGCATATATCAAGTGCTCTTTAAGCCATTGTGGCGCATGAAACACATGGAATTTGTTTTATCTTCGAAAATATGGAAAGATCAAAAGTGTAATGCTAAGGTAAGTGAATATGGTAATGTGCTTTGTAATGATATTTCATGTAAATCAAATTTTAAACTTTTATATAATCAAAAGTTAAAACCAGCGTGTGTTATTTTAAGTGAAATTCATTTTCATTAACTCCTCTTTTCCCTATACCAGTAGAAAATAGGAAAATACACAAATATTTAATTTCATTAATGGAATTAGTTTTGTTGATAGCATCGAAAATTATTTCACTCATTTTCGAACCTTTGTTTCTTTTAACCTATACAATGCATAACAAAACTATCACAGGAAAATTACTATTTATAGGAAATTTTTCAAAAATTACTATTTATAGGAAGTTTTTCAAAAATTGACTATTTATAGGAAATTTTTTAAAAATTTATTATTTATAAAAAATTTCAAAAATTCAATTCAAAAATTTACTTTTTATAGAAAATTTTTCAAAAATTTTTCAAAAATTTACTTTTTATAGGAAATTTTTCAAAAATTTGCTTTTTAGGAAATTTTTCAAAAATTTACTTTTTAGGAAATTTTTCAAAAATTTACTTTTTAGGAAATTTTTCAAAAATTTACTTTTTGTAGGAAATTTTTCAAAAATTTACTTTTGTAGGAAATTTTTCAAAAATTTACTTTTTGTAGGAAATTTTTCAAAAATTTACTTTTTAAGGGAAATTTTTCAAAAATTTACTTTTTATAGGAAATTTTTTAAAAATTTACTTTTTATAGGAAATTTTTCAAAAATTTACTTTTTATAGGAAATTTTTCAAAAATTTACTTTTTATAGGAAATTTTTCAAAAATTTACTTTTTATAGGGAATTTTTCAAAAATTTACTTTTTATAGGAAATTTTTCATAAATTTACTTTTTATAGGAAATTTTTCAAAAATTGACTTTTTATAGGAAATTTTTCAAAAATTTACTTTTTATAGGAAATTTTTCAAAAATTTACTTTTTATAGGAAATTTTTCAAAAATTTACTTTTTATAGGAAATTTTTCAAAAATTTACTTTTTAAAGGAAATTTTTCAAAGAATTACTTTTTAAAGAAAAATTTTCAAAAATTTGCTTTTTAAAGGAAATTTTTCAGAAATTTACTTTTAAAGGAAATTTTTCAGAAATTTACTTTTTAAAGGAAATTTTTCAGAAATTTACTTTTTAAAGCAAATTTTTTCAGAAATTTACTTTTTAAAGCAAAATTTTTCAGAAGTTTACTTTTTTAAGGAAATTTTTCAAAAATTTACTTTTAAAGGAAAAAAAATTATTTTTTAAAAGAAATTTTTCAAAAATTTACCATTTTTATACGAAATTTATCAAAAATTTACTATTTTTATAGGAAAATTTTCAAAAATTTAATGTTTTTATAGGAAAATTTTCAAAAATTTACTGTTTTTATAGGAAATTTTTCAAAAATGTACTATTTTTATAGGAAATTTTTAAAAATTTACTAGTTTTATAAGAAATTTTTTAAAAATTTACTATTTTTACAGAAAATTTTTCAAAAATTTACTATTTTTATAGAAAATTTTTCAAAAATTTTTTATAGGAAATTTTTCAAAAATTTCCTATTTTTATAGGAAATTTTTCAAAAATTTCCTATTTTTATAGGAAATTTTTCAAAAATTTCCTATTTTTATAGGAAATTTTTCAAAAATTTCCTATTTTTATAGGAAATTTTTCAAAAATTTCCTATTTTTATAGGAAAATTTTTCAAAAATTTCCTATTTTTATAGGAAATTTTTCAAAAATTTCCTATTTTTATAGGAAATTTTTCAAAAATTTCCTATTTTTATAGGAAATTTTTCAAAAATTTCCTATTTTTATAGGAAATTTTTCAAAAATTTCCTATTTTTATAGGAAATTTTTCAAAAATTTCCTATTTTTATAGGAAATTTTTCAAAAATTTCCTATTTTTATAGGAAATTTTCAAAAAATTTCGTATTTTTATAGGAAATTTTTCAAAAATTTCCTATTTTTAGATAAAATTTTTCAAAAATTTACTTTTTATAGGAAATATTTCAAAAATTTACTTTTTATAGGAAATATTTCAAAAATTTAATATGTATTTCAGAACGCCATTAATTGAGTTATACTGTTGTTCACATTAATGTGTCTCTCATGTACTTACAAATTAATTTGCATGAATAAAACATAATCGAAACAACAAATGGACTCTTACCATTGGAATCGAACGATTACATTTGTTTACTTTTAATCAAATGAAGACCGCAAAATAATTCGGATAAGATTACTAATCTATACCCATGCCTGCAATAACTAAACTTTATGGATCAGCTTTTTACAAAAAGCGTGGCTGACTTCTTGTGTATCGTTTTTAGTTAACGACAACAGCAAAATTTTAAGAAATTATCAGTTTTTATCAGGCCAATAGGAGGTATCAAGGGTCAATATAATAGCTTTAATTTATGAGGCTTAATAGAAAAATGTTTATTTAATTTTGTTTGCTTTATTATACAAAAATAATAATTTATATATTACACACCGAAACATATTATTCTTAAAAACAACAAACTATGTATTACACATTCTTAGGAATTATTTTATTACACTTATTATAGGTATTATTATTTATATAAAAAAGGCTTATTTGTATAAGGAAACTTAAAGCAGGTGTTTGTGTTTCCCACCCCACGAACAAGGTTTCATTTACAATTTAGCATCGGCTTGTTTCAATAGGGGAGCCAATTTTTGGGTCAACATGATGTTACCGGCAATCTTGAGTTTGCCCTTCATGAAAGCTGCCTGGGGATTCAATTTACCAAGAGCAATATCAACCATATCTTCATCGCTGACAGTCAAAGTAGTATCGACTTTAACGCCTTGAGCGGGACCCTCATAGATTTTGGCACTCTTCAAGTCCAAAGCTAATGAATAGAAAAAATTATAAAAACAAAATTAATACACAAATTCTGTGAAGTCATGTTATTAACAGCAAGCACCACTTGCTAGTAAATAGTGGTTGGCTGGTCGGACGCTTGTAGTTGTAATATTTCCATGTTTGAACAACGAAAAACGCCCTTTGATCCCATATGGTTATCAAGGAAATTACGTTGTTAATTTTGGAGAAAACTGTATAAAACTATTATAAACTTACTCCATTCCTTGGCTACTTTGCCATCCTTGGTGATTTTGTACAAGAAAACACCATTTATAGCCTTAGCTTTGGCTTCGTTGGCCTTAATGCCGTCACTGATTTTTTGGAAAACTGCATCAGATGAGAGAGTCATTGTGAGAATGTGTTTTTTTTGTTAATTTGCAAACTTTAATGAAAAAAGAAAAACAATTGTTAATAAAATTCACAAAATTATTTAGTTTTTAACCCTAAATTATTATTTTCTTATCTATTGTACAAATGCTTACACTTGGAATGAACAAATGGAAATGTTAAATGCAAAAAAAATGTACTTGGTTTTATGTTAAAATTATTTCTCTCTTTTTGTTTTTATATTGGTTTCTCATTCACAAAAATTACGTACATTTATGTTAATAACATTGTACAAATAAATGTTATGTTAAGTCATTGCTAATCTGACATTTGTTATCTTATCGTGCTGCCATATGATTGGGTTTAGTTACTGGGTGGGATTCTTTTTTTTGAGGTGGCGTTTTTAATTTTTTTTTTAATTTTTAACAAAAAATTTTTTACTAAATTTAAATAGTTTTTATTCAATTCCAATAATTTATGTAATGAAACATTTTCTATCATAAACAAGTAAGAAAGTGCTATAGTCGGTCAAGCCCGACCACACGATATCATTCACCACTAAGGTCAAAGGTGTTCGTTTATCTGTATAAAAACAAATATTTGCTGAATTTTGCCATCATACAAACATTTGCTCAAAACTTATTTATTTAAGCTTTTTATATGAGAGCTAGTGGCAAATGTGGACCGATTATCTCGAAATTTGGCAAATTGATTACAGTTGTTACAAAAATTATGTATGCAAAAAATAAACTTAAAACTCTCATTATCTTTAGATTTACGAGCGTTTTAGAGATTTTTGTCTCATTTAATGCGTTTTTATAGAAGAGTGTATGTGAGCTATGGACCGATGTCACCGAAATTTGGTACAGTGATTTTGGTTTACATAAGCAGTGTTTCATGAAAAATATTGAAAAATTTGTGGCCAATATATCAGATCCGGGAAGTGGGACCCATGGGAGGTACCATAAATAATGAACCGATTTTGACGAATTTCAATAGCCATGGTCCCACTATCAGAAAAATTACCTGTGCCAAATTTCATCAAATTATCTTTAAAATTGCGACCTATACTTTGGTTACATGATTTACATTTGGGTCCAGCCAGCCGGACGAACGGACGGACATCGCTAAATCGACTCAGAAAGTGATTCTAAGCATATTGGTATACTAAAAGGTGGGTCTAAGACAAATATTTCTATGCGTTACATACATCAGCACAAACTTATAATACCCTTTCCATCTATGGTGGTGAAGGGTATACAAATATTGTACAAAAACATTTTAGGATTAGGAGTATTAGTGTCGATATTTATACAATTTTTTTAATATTTGTATGCTCATAGGATTTCTGCAAAATTTGTAAGTTTCTCGACGATTTCAAATCGCAGGTACAGCGAAACTGTTTAATATATCGACATGAACTTTTTGAGTTTTTGCTGAAATATCGCTAAAACCAAAAATACTACAATTTTTTGCCATATATATGATATCTATCATTGACATCATACATGCGGCTATATAATTTCACTATTACAAGTCGATCAGAGACAAAAGTGAAAAAACGACCCACCCTAATGTATAACAATTTATGTGTATTACCGAGCTTAAAGGTAAATAACTCCTAAACTAAATTTAAGCTGATTTAAGACCTTATCAAGGGAAAAAATTTCAATAACATATCAAAAGGGTATTAGCGGATCTCAACATAAACAAGTCTCCAGGGCCGGATGGTATTCCGGCGCTGGTCTTGAATCAGTGCTGTTCAATGCTTGCGAGTCCGTCAGCTAACCTCTTCATCACGTTGTACCATGCCGGTAAATTTCCTAGGTGCTGGAAGGTTGCTCATGTTACGCTAATCCCCAAAAAAGGTAAGGCTAACAACCCTGAAAATAACCGTTCAATAGTTATGGAGAATATGGTATGGATTTCGTAGGGGACGCTCTATGGGAGACCTGCTAGCCTTACTTTCGGAAAATTGTGTGAATCAATATACCGTTTTGGCGATATTTCCAAGGCGTTTGATAGAGTGTGGTACGGAGCACTTCTATCAAAACTTATTGCTTTTGGTGTCTGTAATAACTTTTCTCGATTTATATCGAGCTTCTTTAGTAATCGCACTATACGAGTCATTATAGATTGGATTTCATAGACCAAGCCTTTTGGAGGTAGGCGCTATCAGACAAAACATTAATGAATCATTAAACAGTTTCAGAATGGGGTCGTGCAAATAGAGTTGATTTTAATGCGCGGAAAACTCAATGTTGTATGCTTACGCATAAAGACACGGCAAATCATATTAGTTCATCTATATGAATCTCATTGACTCATTGAAAGGGACCTACGTTTTAACGCCGGCTCCGTACGGCAAATGCATTAGTTATAGAAGTTTTACATAGCCTAATACTGAATAACCAGCGGCTAGCTGAGTTATGAGGTGAACCGCCGCTTTTTTGAAAATTAATTTTTTTTCAAGTGGGTCTGGTCGGGGATTGATCTTGGGACCTCTGATATGCTAGGCGGATGACTAACCTGCTATACCACGGCGGCTCAGATGCTCTTAATTTCTGGGCATGAGAATTCAATGTGATGTCCGTTGGACAAATCACATTTTTCAAGTGTCGAAAGAAGCATTCAAGTGTTTTTCTAAAACGGTATAAGAGATACTTCACTTCATCTGATCTCCGTACTATTTACACCACCTATATCCAACCGAAAATGGAATACAACTCTCATGTATGGACCGGTGCTTTAAAGTCTATTTTGGAGCTTCTCGACCGAGTGCAGGAGAGAGCGAAAGTGCTCATCGGTGACAGTAGGGTATCCAACTCTATTGATTCACTGGAGCACCATCGCAATGTAGGTTGCATCACACTGTTCTATCGTTACTACTTTGGAATGTGCTCCAACGAAATCAGGGAACTCGTTCCCGAAACTCGAACTTTCTTATGTAATACACGTCTATTAGAGCTACAGAGGTAATTCGTTCTTTAGCCGTTCTGTTCGTATGTGGAATTTGCTTCCCGCAGAATTTTACTCAGTCACTTGCAATATAGGAAATTTCAAATCAAATGTCCACAAACTACTCCCCCTCCCATAACCTACATTCCTATCTTCAACACAATGCTTTGCATATGTATTGATCATCTTCCAAGTGCCGGTTCCTACAAAAGTGAGATAGATAGATAAGATAATTCCCCGACAACATTCCAATTGGAACAAGGGGTACTTCTGTCAGACAATGAGCTGCATCCGATTCTATTTTTAGACTCATTGAAAGGGACCTACGTTTTAACGCCGGCTCCGAACGGCAAATGCATTAGTTAGAGAAGTTTTTCATAGCCTAATACTCAATAACCAGTGGCTAGCTGAGTTATGAGGTGAACCGCCGGCTTTTTTGAAAATGTATTTTTTCAAGTGGTCTGGCCAGGGATCGAACTTGGGCCTCTGGTATGCTAGGTGTACCCACAAAAGTGGGTACACTAATTTCGGTTATTATAAGCTATATTTATGCTGAATATTATTAAAACACAATTAAATTTGTGTCTGTAAAGGGCCAATGTAAAGGGAAAGGGCATCCCTAACCTTAATTCATAATCCGATTTTGGCCTAAAAGTATAGGGATCATCCTTGGACCAAAATATGAGTCTGTGCCAAATTTCAATAAATTCTCTTTGAAGTTACGATCTGTACTTTGATAAGCTTACATGGATATCCGCCCAGCCAACCGGACGGATATCGTTAAATAAACTCAGGGAGTGATTTTAGTATACCAAAAAGTGAATCTCAGACCAATATTTCTATGCGTTACAAACATCAGTCCAAACCCAAAGTACCCTTTTCAACTATGGTGGTGAAGGGTATAGAAATGAACCTGTTATTTGATGACTGATGAAACGGACTTTTCACAACTTTCGATCTGAAATACGACTAAAAAATGAGTAGAAAAAGACTAATAATTAGAAATACAGCTAAAAAAATACCCGAAAAAGACTCGAAAACAATCAGAAATACGACTAAAAAATTACTCGAAAGAGACTCAAATCATTAGAAGCGGTATTAGGTATTAGCGGTAAAGCGAATCATAAAAGACTCCTTAAGAAGAGTCCCGGGTAGAGTACCATCATTTATGATCAGAAAATGAGTTCACATATGCCTGTTTTGATCGCGCAGATGAGTCATAAATAACTCGAATATGACTTTTTTTTTCAAAAAATGCTTGAAGGGGAAAATTAAAAAAATGAGTTTACTGTTAATGGAGTTTCTCTCTTTTTGTATGAACAAATTGTACAGTGGTAAAAATGTTTTCTAGGACGGTCTTAGCATAAAATACTGTAATTGTTAAACCTTATTAAATAACCTCCTTTCTGTACTTCCAGCCTCTTCGTCCAATGGCCACTGAATTGAACAAAGTTCTATATCGTTTACATTTGTTCACATCCGAAATGATACATTTCATACATCAAATGCAATATTACATACTTTTCGAAGTTATTGAATGTTCGTGGGCTGAATTGCAAGAGAAAGTCCAACAAGCTAAAGCCTTAGATGACATACTAAATGCTCATGATGAGTTCTTAAGTGCCATCAAATGTGGAGCTTTCTTAGACTCTTCATCTGGTGATCTTTGTCACAATATGGAAACAGTATACGAGGGTATCATACGTCTAGAAGTGTGGCAAGATAAATTCTATGATTTGTGCTTCCGTGAGCTGAACGCTCGCAAGCAATACGAAAGAGATATAATCGAATCGGAAAAGACGGGCAAATTCGGCATAACATCCGAAAAGAAACTCGAAAGAGATCAAGAACACAAGATTTTTGAACAAACCGTAAGTAGCTATCACAAATCATTGGAAAACATTGGTGGTGACTATGAGAAGGCAGTAAGATGCTTTCTATTGGCTCTCAACTCAAATAATGATCACAATTTGCAATTGTTTGGCATACGTTTGGATTTTAATGAATACTACAAGAAGCGTGATCAACGTTTGGGAGTACCCCTAACCTTCGAACATATGCGCATGAGCAATGTTTATTTTAATAACAGCAAGAGTTTATTGGGCAGTCGTTTTTCGAGCATAAATTGACCCCTCCGTTATAGCGACAGCACCGATATGCCTTTGATGATACTCGATAAAGAATTAAATAATCCTTATCTACTAAAGCATTGCTCTCAAATGGAAAATAAAGCACAACTTAAAAGCAGCACAAGTAACTTTAATTGCCGCCATTATAGCTGTGCCAATAATTGTAAGTCTAAGCCTAAGCCGCCTTATAAAATCACAAACTCATCCTTAAACACATTGAATACCTGCTTAAAATGGAATCTTAATTACTTTTATGGAGATAGTTATAATGATATTGAGAACTTGAAACGTCCGTTGGTTTTAAATGATTATAATAAGGATATGATTTTACATACATGTTGTGAAATACTATAAAAAAAAAACAATACAAAACTCATGTTTTGTCTAAAATTTAATTCTCTATTTTCCTTTAATTTTGTCTAAAGGTTCAATTTAAAATCAATTAATGATGTTATGTATCTATTCATGTGTTGTATTTGTCAATTTATAATATTAAATTATTTATGTTTCTTCCTATTCTTTTCTACATAATTTATTTTCTCTAACTTTTTTTGTAAGCTACATTTTTTATTCAAAACCTTTTTCTTAGTTTTGGAATCTACTTGCCAAAAAAAAACTAGATTTTCTAATTTAGATTGTAGTTAAAATATTCATAAAGATTTTGTTAAACAAAAATTTTGCGCTTTCATTTTTTATACATTAATATTATTTTTATACATAAATATTATTTAGATTTGTTCTTTTAAAGCAATAAAATATTAACTACAAAATTAATACAACATTAAAAATTGTTAAATAAAACCCCAAACTTTAAAGTATTTATTCAAATTTAATTGTTAAATAAAAATACTTCAAAATACACCCATGAGTTAAAGATTGCAATAAAAGAAACAGTTCGTTTGCTTTCATTAAATGTCAAGGTGTGGCGGGCAAGGTTTTTTGGAAAAATTTATTTTATACACTCCTTAAGGTTTGTATTAAAGTTATCAATTAATAGTTTATCGATGATACAATCAATTTTTCTGACACATAAAGTTACTTCTTTTAGCATATATTTCTTCTAAATTCTATTATAATGCATTAGTATGCGATTACGATGTATTATTACGCATTAAATGCGATAATAATGTATTATAACGCATTATTATGCGATAATAAATCGGTTTTAATGCTAGTTTAATGTTGTTGTTGTAATAGCTCTAATATTTACAATTTTATAATTTTGTTTTTATTGGGGATCTGTTAGGAGATCAAGGCCAAGAAATTGTGCTACTTCTACTGGATAAGTCCACAAATCCTCAGGACTAAGTGAAGAAAGGTTGGCGGTGCAGTTGAAAATGTGGGATATCATGGGGACCCTGACCATATGTTGTTGACGACACGATCTATGCGGGACCAAAAGATATTTAATCTATTGATCCATCCCGATCTTGGTTGAGCCAGAAAGACTCTTGTTTTCCGCGGCAGGTTCCTTTCTTCTTCTGCTATGGGCGGTAGGCGACCTCTTTATGAATGCTGCCAGTTAGTTTAATGTACACCTGGTTGACCGAGCCTTGCTCGGAGTTTAATGATAAGCGTTTCGAGGCAAATTTTAAAATTTTCATGTTTTATTTTGTTTCTAAGTTCATTTGTTCAAAAGAAAAAAAAGTACCAAATATATTTTTCACACATTATTGATTCTGCTCGGCCTTTTTTCTAAAAAGTACCAATTACTCGTCTTCTTAAGCTGATCAAAACGCAATTGAAATTTTGTTTCCATACCCATTTTAAAGCTATAACTTTAGCAATTTGTACCCCTTATTTCAAAAAAGAAGTTCCATATGCATATTTGGTACTTCTTTGGTACCATTTTGCCCCCCGAAATCAAAAAAGGACCAAATACGTGTTCAAAATTTTTTTTACATCTAATGATTGCAGTACAAAGTTCCTTTCTGTATTCTTCGGTTTTAAAAGATAAGAGTGGGTTAAAAAGTACCAAAAAAACTATTTTTAACCGTTTTACCCCCTATCTGGCATAGTTTTAAAAAAGTACCAAACACCTGTCCACTTATTTTCATAGCTGTTCAAAAGTTAATTTAAAGTTCGTTCCTATACCTTTTACTTTAGGAGATATAACATTTTCGATTTTTTCTGTGAAAATGTGGGATATCATGGGGACCCTGACCATATGTTGTTGATGACACGACCTATGCGGAACCAAAAGATATTTAATCTATTGATCCATCCCCATCTTGGTTGAGCCAGAAAGACTCTTGTTTTCCGCGGCAGGTTCCTTTCTTCTTCTGCTATGGGCGGTAGGCGACCTCCTAATACAACATTCATGTGATAACCTGAAATCGCGGAGTTCGTGGCGCCTTTATGAATGCTGCCAGTTAGTTTAATGTACTAACCTGGTTGACCGAGTCTTACTCGGAGTTTAATAATAAGCGTTTCGAAGCAAATTTTAAAATTTTCATGTTTTATTATGTTTCTAAGTTCATTTGTTCAAAAGAAAAAAAAGTACCAAAAATATTTTTCACACATTATTGATTCTGCTCGGCCTTTTTTCTAAAAAGTACCAATTACTCGTCTTCTTAAGCTGATCAAAATGCAATTGCAATTTTGTTTCCATACTCATTTTAAAGCTATAACTTTACCAATTTGTACCCCTTATTTAAAAAAAAAAGTTCCATATGCATATTTGGTACTTCTTTGGTACCAATTGAATACATTTTATTAAAACGCAGTTAACATTTCGTTTCTATTCAAATTACTTTATGAGATGTTATCATTTTATCCCTTTTTACCCATTTTGCGCCCCGAAATCAAAAACGGACCAAATACGTGTTCAAAATTTTTTTACATCTAATGATTGCAGTACAAAGTTCCTTTCTGTATTCTTCGGTTTTAAAAGATAAGAGTGGGTTAAAAAGTACCAAAAAAAACTATTTTTACCCATTTTACCCCCTATCTGGCATAGTTTTAAAAAAGTACCAAACACCGATCCACTTATTTTCATAGCTGTTCAAAAGTTAATTTAAAGTTCGTTCCTATACCTTTTACTTTAGGAGATATAACGTTTTCGATTTTTTCCCTTTTTACCTGTTTTTACCCCTTTAACGGCAAAATTTTCAAAAGTTACCTACCGTCCAAATTTTATCAAAATCGTTAGAGCCGTTTTCAAGAGATAGATAGGCCTAAACCGGACATATTTAAGCAAAACCAAAACTCTTAATTATTAATTTCATGAAGATGTATAAACACACTAACGGGCCACTGTTCCCAAAACTCAAGGATAAGCAGTCGGGATGATAGCAATCCGAGCTTTTGTAGACTACTTAGTGAGTACTCGTCCAAATCGGTTGAACACATCCTCTGTCACTGTCCAATGCTCCAAAATCAGGAGCTTAGACATCTGGGTAATAGATTTTATTATGAACTTTAGGACTAATTGCAGTGGAAACTGAATAAATTGTAGGTTTTATAACTGGACTGGAGATGGCTTAGATAAGTTATTACTTCTCTAGGTACCACTAAGACGCTAACTTCAAAACAAAAGTATTACATTTCCCCCTGTATAATCTTTCTTTTTACAGACTCTAGTCTTCTTTCTTTATTCTTCTCTGTCATTGAAGGATCACAATGCACTCCGAAGGTCGCCTAGTAAAGGTGTCATTTGACATAACCTTTCAAACTTAACCTAAACTAACGGTTAGAAACTTTTGCTACAAGTAAATTCCATATGTGTACGTATTCTACGAATTTCGTCTACAATTTGTTGTTGGCACCGCGAAATCACACTCAGAACATCAAGAGCGTCCATTACAAGATATATAGTAGGATAAATAATTGAACCTTTCGAAACCTCTGCAGCAAGAAAGGTAGAGACTTAACTAAGATATCTGAATCCAACTATAAAACCTGCTTTTACACTGCTGGAAGTCCTGAAGTTATTCTTGGAATCCACTACCTTAAAATTTCTGATTCTGATTATGCAGCATAAGCTGTGTTCAACGAGTCGGACGAGTCCTCGTCTAAGCGCAGCCTGTAAATGTCCGGAGTTTATTTAGCCATTCCTCCTGTTCCCCCTAATTGGGCTGTTTTAAATGCGCTCTAATGTAAATATCGGGGTTTTCAATAGGGGCGCTACAAAAGTACAGCGACAGGGACAGAAGACGAGGGCATATTTCTTGCTGCTCTTTTGATATTTCTCTTCAGTAAGGTTTGCCATTTCATGATGGAAAGATATACGAGCAAACAACGAGTCGAAATTATTAAAATTTACTACCGAAATTCGGAATCAGTGGTCTTAACGCTAAGAGCGGGAATTATCTTCAGGGATGAGGCTCATTTCCTGGCTGAATAAACATAATATGCGTTATTGGTCAGGCAGCAATCCACACGTACTCCATGAGCCATTATTTCATCCCGAAAAAATTACGGTTTGGTGCGGTTTATGGGCCGTCGGCGTCATTGGGCCGTACTTCTTCTGTGATGATCAAGACCGGCATGTTACTGTGAATGGGAATCAATGATAACCAAATATTTTTTTCCCTAATTGGTGAACCGTTGTGGTATAGCAGGCTAGTCATTCGCCATACCAGAGGTCCCAAGTTCAATCCCCGGCCAGACTCACTTGAAAAAAGAAAACTAATTTTCAAAAAAGTGGCGTTTCACCTCATAACTCATCAAGCCACTGGTTACTGAGTATTAGGCTATGTAAAACTTCTCTAACTAATGCATTTGCCGTTCGGAGCCGGCGTTAAAACATAGGTCCCTTTCAATGAGTCTAAAAATAGAATCGGATTCAGCTCATTGTCTGAGAGTTCCAATTTGAATTTTGTCGGGCAATTATAGTAATAATAATAATTGGATAATATGGACTTGAAGGACAACAGGACAGCGCCACAAGCCGCACAGTGAATGTCACGATCAATTTATTGAAAACCAAGTATGGAGAACGTGTTAACTCACGAAATGGTCCAGTCGATTGGCCGCCTCGGTCGTGCGATTTGACGCCGTTAGACTATTTCCTGTGGGACCACGTCAAGGTAGGGTCTATCCCAACAAGCCAGCGACGATTAATAAACTTTGTACGAATATCGAACGTGAAACTGCAGCAGTATCGGCCAATTTATGCTTCAAAACCGTCGAAAATAGAGTTCAGCGTCTGGACTTCTGTAAGCGTGCCCGTGGTGGTCATGCAAATGAAATCGAGTGCCATACACAATGGCATCAAACGAGCTTTTACAGAAATAAAGAATTTCATTGATATCCAAAACCGTTTTTTTTTTTTCTTTTTTAGCGCTCCTATTGAAATCCCCTTTATAAAATATATTTATTGTTGTCACAGAAACCAATTCTTATTGAAATTGAATTTCAAACCAACAAAATTTTTGTTGGTATCATGCAAACAGATGTTATTGTTTTGTGTTCAATCAGAATTGTTGACGTTTTTAGGTGTCAGAGAAACCAATGTAATTGTTTTTTTATTGGAAAGAAATCAACCAACAAACAACTGACAGATTGCTTTTGTGCTTATTTGGTTTTTCTCTACTACATAATTGAAAATTTTTAGAAATGTAAGTAAAATTTTGTTTATTTTAATAATATAATTACTTATGTGGTTTTATTTTTACACATATTTAGGGGAAAACATAAAAACAGCTCCCAGATTGCAATTTTCCTAGAGTTTATGGAAAAACATCCAGACATTGCAAAAGGGTTTTCAATGCGGGACAAACAGACAATTGAATATCTTTGGAAAGAATTGTGTGAGTCACTTAATAGCGCTGGTCCACCACAGAAGGATATAAATGGATGGAAAAAGGTAAAAATATAATTAAACTCAATTTTAATGATAATATACATACATTTTTTGTTTGCATATACTATTTGCAGACATGGACAGAGTGGAAAAGCGACATCAAAAGAAAATTAGCCCAAAATAAAGCAGAGTCCCTAACGACTGGTGGTGGGCCTTTCACTAAGGAGTCAAGTGTGCGTATATTTAGCATGGTGCATTCCGCAGAAGCAGTGAATGGAGTTTCAATTGACCTGAGCGAAGATGCAGATACACATAGTCAGGACGATATGCCATCAACTTCTGCTAAGCGGCCAGCCTCTTCACTTTTTAACAGCAGTACACCCAAAAAGGCTAGAGCTGAAAGTACTGGGGAACGTTTAAAAAAGTTTTTGGACGAGGATAATGACCCAAATCAAGAATTAAACAAAAAAATTGACGAGCTTATAAAAATTGAAACAGAAAACGCAAGTAGTTTAAGACGTGTATGTAGATCCATCGAGAAAGGCAATAAGTCTCTTACCAAAGCAGTAAATGACATAAAAAAGGAATTTGTTCGAGTTAATACGGCAATGCTAAAAATAATGAAAGAAAAAAACGATATAAAGCAGAAGCAATTGGATCTCGAATTGCAAAAATTTGAATACCAAAAAAGTAAAGAGTGAAATTAATGTGATAATTAAAAAAAAAATAGAAAAACGTTGGTACAAACCGCAATGTGTTCGTTAAACAGCGAAAGCAGCTTTTGAGAATTCCTATGGTTCGCTCCACAATATTTCGAGCCAAGGTATGAGCCTTATTTAATTTATATTCTTTAGTGTTGTAGCTCGGATCTCTATATGGTGTTAAAAGAAAAGTTTCAATAGCATACCCACAATCCCCTAACAATATCGACGTTCGTTCTCCTGATTCATACTTTCGAAGAAAATTTCTGGTACTACTTATGTTCTATATGAAAGAATCAAGGCTAGAGCCGGAATACAGTGCATCTACCGCTCGAATTTCATATTACCGTCACATAGGTATCTAAAAGTTGAAATTAGTTTTCAAATAATGTAAAACTGTTACATTACGTCACCTAAAATGCAAAAGAGCATTACTACACTTCCAGTTTTTTCACAGGAGAAGCAAAAAAGTTATAACTTTTAAACCACAAGAAACTTTAAATCCAAATTTTGTATTTGGGTCAACAAGCCATCAGCAGAGAAAACTCTAAAAACTAAAATGGTAAAAAAAAGTTTAGTTTTCGTGCAATCGCAAAAAAACAAAAGAGCTTAACTACAAGTTGAATATTTTCTGAAACCAAAAGGGCTTAAATACAATACAAATTTTGAGCAAGACTTGAAGTCTTTGGTATTTATACCCAGCATCAAAAAGAATGGGGGTATATTGAGATTTTCATTCCTTTTGTAATTTCCTTAATATTGGCTCAAAAACCAAAAGCTATATATATTCTGAATGCTTATGAAATTCTAAGACTATTGAGCGATGTCCGTCTGTCTGTCTGTTGAAATCACTATAACGCCTAAACGAAAGGAGCTAGCTCACTGAAACTTAGTAAAAAGATTCTTCATTTCAGAAATTTCGGTATTGAAATTGGGCAAAATCGGTTAACATTTAACCATAGCTCCCGTATAACCTAGCCCAGGCTAATCGCTTATTTGCTAATAAATATGCTGCCCTAGGCAGCATATAAAATTTCATCAAAATCGGTTCACATTTAGCCATAGCTCCCATACAAAACACTTATGAAAAGAACCTAAATTTCACCTAAAAACACTTAAATGCCAATAAAACTATAACAGATATAACCACTAAATTTAGCACAAGGAAGTCTTATGTCAATGCCAGCCAGTGTGCAACATTTTGTCACAATCGGTCACCATTTGACCATAGGTCCCATATAAAAAAACTTACGGAAACACAAAAAGAAAAGGGGGTTTATGTCCGTCAGATAAAAGCGCGATAACTCCTTAACTACAAGAACTAGAGAGACAAAATTTTACAAAAGTATTTTAGATACGTTATAGAAGTTGTGTACTGAAAACGGGCGAAATCGGTTTACATTTAGTTAGAGCTCAGATATAGCCCTGTCCCGGGAATCAAATTTATGCTGATAAATTGAATACAATTGTAATATATATGACAACTAAATTTAGAACAGAGAAGTTTTATGTATTTTTTGGTCAGTATGTCAAATTTTATAGGAATAGGTCCATATTTGACCATAGCTTTCATATGAAAACCGCTCCCGAAAACCACTAAAATGCCACAAACGCCAGTTAAAAGCAAAATATATGGACCTATCGTATTACTATCAACATATTTATTCTAACTACGTATTAAGCGCAACAAAAATTATTGAAAAGCTTATTAATGCAAAACTATATCCGGCTATGGGATAAAATTTTGTGCAAAGTAAATACTATGGAAACCACTTAGATACTTTTAAATGTTGTACTATAGAGCTACTGCAACCGAATTTAGTCCAAATATTTTAACATTCGGTCCACATTTTTAATAAGCTGCACCCTTGAAGATATGTGAGAAAATTTATAAATTTTACTCCTACTTGTTAGTGAATAAAATCGCTGTTTTTGACCGCACGAATAAAAAATTTTGAAGCTAGATGCATTTTGGGTTGTTGTTGCATAATCAAAAAATCAAATGGAATTTTTGTGTTAGTTACGCCCTTTTGCATTTCAGGTGACGAAATATTACATACTTCTTTTTATGCAAATATATACACCATAATGAAGTGATGCATTTACGAACAGTCCCGATAGCTTATTATAAACTGCTGATTCGAACATCGGTTTTCTTTGCATTCAAAAAAGTGTAAAACCAATACGATTTTATGAAACAAAATAAAATCAATATTGGCCCTGATTAATTAAAAAAACTATTTTTTTTTTTTTTTTGATTTTAAATGTATATTTTTTCTTTATTTTATAAATTTGATCATTTAATAATTTTATACTTATATAAAAACTAATGGATGGTTAATTTAAACACAAGAAACAAAATCAACATCTTAAAAATAACATTTTTAAAAATTCGATTTAAAATCCCAATTTATTTAATTTTTTTCTTTTAATTTAGTTCTTTTTTTGATGTAGTAACAAATCTTTTGAAGACTGACAATATGAAAACATTTTGACCATTTGAGGATGTTTTTTTTTCTTTCATTCTGCTCTTGTTAAAGGTAATTATTAGTTATTTATATGTTTGTTGTAGTTGTAGTAGCTAAAGGCTTTTGCATAGGTATATAAGTATTTATATTTTGACCCAGTTCTCAAACCTTAGCAAATAGTCTAGAATCGTAACATTTGAAAATTGGTACAGCAAATGAAATATTTTCTAAATTATTTCAAAAGCTATAACGTTTAGGAAATGCTACGATGTGGGACTATTTGCAATGTTTTGTGAACAAGGCTATTGTATTTTATCTTATACTTTTTAGAATATTTATTTATTGATTAAATTTATGTTTATATATAAACTATACAATATTTGATTATACGTATATAAAATATGTTTTTCTTTTAATTTATTTTAGACTTTTTTGCAAAATTTACTTTTGTTGTTTCATCATTTATTTGTTAATAATATTAGTTTTGTAAATAATTGTTCATATCAAGGGTTACAATACCAGTTAGAGATTTTTAACATAAAGTTTTTTATAAAAACAAAAAATTAGAACTTCTTTAAGGAAATTAAGATATTAACAAATAAAATAGATTTTAAATCAAAAAGGAATTATTGTGAAGAACTTTTTTTGTATTTAATTATAATAATAAAGTAAGTAAACAGAATGGTAATTTCTTGCAAGTTATTTTAACAATTTAAACAAAATAAAAAAAAATCTAGAAAATTTCTTTACTTGGCGTTGATATACCCAAAGCTTCTTCATAATCTTGTGTTACCGTATTGGCATTGGTTAATTTGTGGTGAGATTTCTTTTTGTCTTTGTGATGATGCTTTTCCTTTTTGTCTTTTTTCTTCTTCGAGGAGGTTGTTGTAGAGTCAGCATCTAATTCGTTTTGAAGATTTTTCAATTCTTTTGATGATTTATGATGAGATGATTTATGTTTTTCGTGTTTTTCCATCTCATTATTGTCGATATCCTCAATCGAAGTACCCAATAAGTTGGCACTAGTTGCCGCATTCGCTGCCATATCATTCGTCGTTGATTTTGTTGTCTTTTTATGGGAATGCGAAGACGAAGATTTATGCTTATCTTTAGATTTTTCCTTTTCCTTATCTTTTTTCTTCTCTTTTTTATGTTGATGCGATGAAGAAGACGATTTTGATTTATGTTCTTTGTCAGTCTTCTCGTAGTCATTGGAATATTTTTTAGACGTACGTTGTTGTTGCTGTTTGGGTTCGTCCATATCGGGTCTGGATTTGGAAAAAAATGTGAATAGTATAAAGGTTTTAATTAATTGTAATTTTTATAAACGACTTTTTTCATGATTTTATCTATGAATTTTAACACGATTTTTATTTTTTTGTATACAAATTTGTCAAAAAGCATGCAAACAATTCATAGAAAAAGTAAAAAAGAATTCCCTTTATAATAAGGAGGATTTTGCATGATTTTAAATCATGAATACATTTTATTCAAAATTTGTATATCGATGGCTTAATATAAAAAAAGCCTAACTCTATTTTTTGTTACTTTACAGGAGAAGGGAAAAACTTAATGAAAACCTTAAAATTTTAGATTCAACAAAAAAGTGTAAATGGTAAATAAAACGTGTTGCTGTTTTTATTAAAAATTGTATTTAAAATTTTACGAATTTTATTAACTTTTTTCGTTCTCCTGTAAAGTAACAAAAAATCGTGTTGGGCCTTTTTTATATTAAGCCATTGATATATTGCCCAATTATGAATAACATTTCCCGGTGAATTTTTAAAGTTTTTTCTGTTTCTCTATTATAAATAAAATGTCACGTGAAAATTTTTCATTTTTTCCTTCTGCCTTTGAAAAATGGAAAAAATTCAAATTTTCAATTGAAATTCCCTTTTAAATTAAACTATACTTCCAGTTTGTTATTAAAATCTGAATTAATTTACCGTAAAAAATGATCTCGCGGGAATGTTTATAATTGGGCTGATAATGGGGTCAAAAAAATTACTATGTCAAATGAAAGCACTAGAATAGTGTATTAAAACCCCTAAAGCGTTTGACGCTGGTAGGTGAAACTTTGCAGTTATCGCCTTTTAAAAGTGTAGGGTATGGACAAAATCAAAATTTTTCTAACAAAAAATACGAATTTTGAACTTCATCTTCTCCGATTTTGATAAAATTTTGTGTATACATTTTCTAAACTCATACAATTTTTAAAGTTCTTCAAAATTTTGAATTTAGCTTTGGTTCAGATTTTATGGCTGTTGGAATTTTGTTCTTTTTAAGATTTTTTTTTTCACAACATACCCATTTTATATGTCTATAACTTTTGATACAATGATCAGATTTTTATGAATAAAGGCTCAATGAATGAATTTTTTAATTTATGAAATCAAATAATTTACTTACATATCCAATTCTATATCTAAAGCCCTATGGGGATCATCTGGATCGAATTTACCATCCTTATCATCGTTGTCCGATAGTGATACACCCTCCGGCATTTCTAGCGTAGTATTTACAATGTGTAAAGGTTTGGGTTCTGTAAAGAAATATAAATATACTATATGTGACCCGGTCTACGAAAAGGTGGCTTATGACTCAAAAATAAAATTTCGAAAAAATAGCAAATTTTTCGAAATTTTTAGAAAATTTTTGGAATTATTGTTTTTGAGTCATAAAGGGGGTCCCTTTTCATAGACCGAGTCACATATATTACTATATTTGTATAGGATCTAAACGTAATTTAATTTTTGTTTATAACCCATAAAGATCAAATTTACAAATATCCACTAAAAAGGATGTTAGCCAGTCATTGACGTTACATGAAATGCAAAAGTGGCATAAAAATTCGGTATTTATTATGGACATAATTCGATTAAGAACGAAAAAAATAAAAAACAATATTTTTACTTTTATGTCAGTTATACCCTTTTTGCATAACAGGTAACGATATATATACAAACAATTAATACCATCTTCTGATTCCGATGTTGAATTATAAGTAGTTTTTGATTTTGATTTTTTGCTCTTTTTCGTCTTCTTGTGTTTTTTCTTGTCCTTGGCAATGGCCTTTTCTTGCAAAATATATTGATCGGAACGTTTGGTGGCTAAAAAAGATAAAAATATCCAAATCATTATATTATTAAGCAAACAAAATTCTTTCCACATACCTCCAACTTTAAGGGGTACATCTAATGAGAGCTCTGCTATGGGTATCTCATCAATATTATCATATTCGGCATTATTTTGAGAATTGTTACTACTTATCGATCTCGCCTTTGAGGCTACGTCCGGCGTTGAGGGTGATGATTTCAAATAATGAGGATTATTCGATTGTTCAATTAATCGTTGCATGCGTTGCCGTTCAATTTGTTCGGGTGTTAGGTCTTCGCTGACTCTTCGACGTGCCGCCGCCTCGTCTTGTTGCGCCGAAGAGCTGACAAATAATTCTTCTTTTTCATCATTCGATGATGAGGAGGATTCATCTTCGGGCGGAGGATTTATCCATTCATCCAAGTCCAGACCATCGGGTAAAGGAACTTTGCGTTGGGCTTTTGGAGCGACCGGTATAAGTTCACCGGCGAATAGTAAAGCCATTTCTTGTATAATTTCAATTGCCAAAGGTGGTATAGTAGCGTTACTTTGCTTTTGTGTGATCTCTGTGTTGTCGGTATCTATGAAATCTATATTATGATTGCAAGAGTTATTTGTATCTGTAAATTGAGCTCTTAACAATTCTATGAGAATGCAGGCAGAATTGGCACGTTCTTGTACTTCAATGTCAATGGAACTATTAAAATCTTGTAATTTTTCCAAAACATGGTCAGACAGCTGGAAATTAAAAGTATTGGAGAATTAAAATAGTTAGTTTTCTTTAAAAACTTACTCTTATCAAGCCATTGGGATCTTCATTTTCCAAATAGGTTGTGGCCAGTCGTGTGAATAGTTTAACAACGTTTTGCACAAAGACACCTTGTATATGACCAGGTATTTGTCGAGGCCTAAGCAGAATATTAAGTGTTCGTTCAGCGTCCTCCAATTCACTAATTGACAAAAAATGTATAAACAAAATAATTATTATTATATGTATAGACATTATTGGCACGGAGTTAAAAAATTACTTTGAGAACTCTCCTACTATCCAGGCGGCTGCATATAGAACCTCATACATAGAATTGCTTTGGGAGGAAACAGTAAATGTGTCCAAAAGATTAGTCATTTCGTTGACAGCAAATTGACGCACTACAGGCACACGTATAGCAACATCCAATAATTGTTCAGCAATTAAACGACCTTGATTAGAAAACAATATAAAAAGACATTAGTTATGATGTTCATAACGCTGAAAATGTTGAAAAATGTTAAGCCACATAGGGACACAAATTATTCATTAAACAGGAAAAACCCAATTTTATTGTAACTTTATCTTGAAATCATCTTAACAATAATTTTTGAACCACTCACTTTTTAGAGATATTTAAAAATTAATAACAAAAAGAACGAGAAATCTTTGGGAAACTACTAGAATTGTTTGTGGACATTTGATTTTAACTTCCCTATATTGCAACTGACTGGGAAAACTTCACCGGGAAGCAAATTCCACATACCAACTGTACGGCTAAAGTACGAATTTGTAGTGTGTTGTTTTGTCTAATGGACAGTCGATTACGAAGCGATGAACAGATAAGCGTGTATTTATAAACTTGTAAGAAAGTTCGAGTATCGGGAACGATTATGTCATAAAAAACCAGCATTTACCGCCGTTATCGGTCAGATAGCACATTGAGTCAGAAGTCTATAGGCCAACTTTTGAAACATCGTAAAGTTATAAAGGGAGATTCACAACAGACGTGTATTAATAAACGCGTAAGAAAGTTCGAGTATCGGGAATGATTATGTCGTTAACAACTTGTATTACAGTCTTTAGGCCAACATCATAAAGTTATAAAGGGAGATTCACATTCTGCCTGTCGGCCCTATAAGGCCTTGTCATAATTACAATCAACAATTTCTCCACTAAAACTGAAACTAGGCGTGAATCTCCTAAAAATACCATTAGGGAAGGAAATTTGCTTTAGGCTCCCTGATCAATGGTAGTATTCTTTAATCCGAGATATCGGACATACATAAAGCAGTCAAATGGTACACCACATAATATACGACAGGGATATTCGTTTCTGTATCGGCAGACAGATTGCCATAAAATCCCTATCTAATGTCCACACGACATCTGTTCTTACCCGCGAATGCCGGGCATCTCTTAACAAGATGGCGAGACATTGCAATATCGAACTATTCTGGGTACCCGGGCACAACAACAGAGGAGGAGACAGTAACTCATCTTCTCTGTCACTCTCCCGATCTTTCAACTTAAAGGGCTCTTTATTTGGGGCACCTTTTCTACATGATTTATCAGATCTAGCGTGAATTGACAGGCTGGGTTGACAAGTCTCTCACTGATAGCCTTTCTTTGTTTTTCTTTTCCACTCTATTCCTTGATCTGTGAGCTGTACCCTGCGGTTATTACTGCGCCACCAACTAATATAAATTTGAAGGAAATACCCAATAAACTTTGAATCATTTTATTGATTTGTCCGATACATGATTAAATGCATAGTTTACGACTCAATTAATTTTGTGGCGCCATCTGGCGAAAATTAGTCGCATCAACTAATAAACCTTCTTCGGCTTATGCACAACAACTTTGCTTAAGATCATAGCATGATCAAATGCACAGTTTACGATTTAATTAATTTAGAGTAATTTTTAGTGACGCCACCTGTTGGAACTTTATCATACCAACTTAGTAATGTTCGTCGGCTCATGCGCAAAAACTTTTCTGAAGATCACAACATGATCAAATGCATAGTTTACTATTCTATAAAGGACATACAGACAAATATTGATTTTTATATAGATTAAAAAAAATCCGAAACTAAATAAAAAACATTTCCTGTGGCCCTGTGTCAGATTTTATCAACTATATCTATTCTCTTACCATGTTTTGAACCCGCTTCTAATTGTATCAATTCCACCAGTACCGTTAAATACCATTCAAAATTGGTAACATACAAATAAGAACTTTGTGAACATATTTCGATAACTTTAAACAGCAACTCATCACGATAAGCAGATCCTTCAGCCCTTTCCATATGACCCAGAAGACGTTTTACAATCTCCATTAGATTTTTCTTAGAGACCATGCCGTAAAGTAAATCTAAGGCTCTTAAGCGTATCGATTCATCTTTGTCATCCAAACAGGCCAATATGAGATCTTTGTGGGCTTGAACACTTTTAGGATGAGTTTTTAGAATCTTAGACATGGCCAAAAGGCCCAAATATTTCACTGAAATATAAAATATTTAATACAAAGATAGCAAAAGTTTAAAAAAATTAAAAAAATTTTAAACTTACAATTCTGATCAGAGTCTTCGATAAGTATACGCAACTTTTGTACACAAAGTTGTATAGAGGCAAAGTGGTTTGGCATTCCACTGCTAATGCTGATCAAGACAGCAATGACAGTATTTATACATTCATATAGTAAACTCATAGCAGAGGTGCTATTGAGATTGAAAAATAGAAAAAGAATTAACATTAATTTCTATGCATAACTTTTAAAAATGAATAATAAATAACAAAAATTATTAGTAATAAAAAAAATTAAATAATAAAGCATTTTAGGTGACAATGGCTTTTGCTTAAAACTAAACTTAAAAAGTAAATAAAAATATATAATTGCATTAAAAAAATAACAATTGATTGCATTACAAACATTAAAAAAACACACACGCTCATTTAAAATAATTTAAACAAAATAAGTAACGTATATTTTTGCAAATTGTTTTTGAATTTGATTTGATTTGATTTGAATTGAATTGCGATATGAAGAAAACATAAACATAAACTTGCCTATGTATAAGATTTGTGAGTGGTTCTATTAATTTCTTTCCTAGCCGGGGTTCTAAAGGAGTTAAAGCGCCAAACTGCAAATGCAAAAAGAGATAAAAAGAAGAGAAATGATAAAACAAGCTCAATAAATAATACAACAATAATAAATATACAGATGAACTTATTTACTAGTTGTAAGATTTTTGTTTTATTTTGGATTGAATGATATTGATATTCACTTGCTTTGAGAGATTATGAACTTGATAGGAGAATTTGAGAGACAGAGTGATAGAAGGAGAGACAGAGAGATAGAGAGAGGAAGAGAAAATTATGATAGTGATATTAATGTTGTAAATGACTTTATGACATTGAATCTTTATAGAGCACTGAACAACAACTTAATAAATTTGAGGAATTTTAAAGGAATTTTTAGGTAATTTATTTTCTTAGCCACATACTTTTTCAATACTTTTTATAAGCATACATATTCTCATACTTTTAATGCAACAACCCATTCCGAGGTGTTGTTTTTTTTTTTTTAATTTACGATAATTGAAGTTAATGTTTTATAAATCAAAACCACTTTAACGGACTTTTTTATAAAAAAAAAACATTTTGGTAAAACCAAAGGATGCATTTCAACATCAGATCGTTATTTTGTTCTTTTTTTAAGGATAATTTTTAATAAGTTTTTGAAATTACGCCTTATAAAAATACGAACAAAAAAATTTAAGACAGATTTTATAAATAAATACACCTGTTGTGTGATGGATGATGAAACATAAGTGCTGACAGACTTTTCTCAACTTCGGGGCCAAAATTTTTATGTTGCTGATGAACGAAGCAATGTCCAGGAAGAGTTCAGGACAAAAAAAAAAACAAACAAAATTCCCAAGCTATTTGCAGTTGCCACAAAAGAGGCCAAGCATTTGCGACACCAGGCGCAATAAACACAGAAACAGAAATAAAAACTTGGGAAAAAGATAAAAAACCCTACTTGCGACCTATAAAGCAATTGATCGGTCCGTGTCATATTATGCTGCTCCCGTGTGGTCGCCAAGTGTGAGCAAAACGCAGAGGAAAAAGCTTCAGAGTTGTCAAACTGCAGCCCTTAGAACAACAGCCCCACTTAAGGAACAAAGGCAAATGCTAAGTAGGCAATTCCTTCTGGGATGTTATGGAAGAGGTCATCCTAACCACCATCTAACGGAATTAGATCCCCCACCACGACATGTTAGGAAGGACCTTCGTTGCTATGAGAATGATATTAGACAGCATACCACCCAGCCACTCAATATATCCTCATACAAAGCAGCTCTGGAAGACATTCACAAAAGCATGGTAACATCAAGATTAGCTAGTTACCAATTTAATGTTATACTTGGTAGTCGTCCCCCACCTATTGCAGAGGAAAAGAGAAGTTTGCCAAGAACTACTAGGACATTACTGGCACAACTAAGATCAGGATATTGTATTCAACTCAGTTCGTACTGGTCCAGAAATAATCCTACAATACAGAACACCTACGAGGCTTGTAGAGAAAGTCCACACAATACCCAGCGCACCTCTTCCAATGCACAGTATACCCGACCCTCTTAATTTGGGACTGGGTTTAGAGAGTTCCCCTGATTTTGGAGAACTTTAATGACATTTTTTCATATTTTGATTGCTGTTACAACAACAACGCAGAAATTTCAATAACGGAGTTTCTACAATAACGGCTTTTACCTTTTTTGAAACAGCACTAAATATGTGCGTACATATTTTTGACACGATTTGGTATCATGCCACTATGGAAAAAATTGGCATTCTAAATACATATTGGTATACCACATTATCAGCACTTTCTCTAACTCGTCCAGAAAGCATTTTCCTTGGACCAAAAAATTTGTAAGACTACTACTAGAACGAAACTGAGCTTGCGGTGTGCTACTCTGTCATTGAATAATTGCTTGTTTCTCACATAGTTTCAGAATACCTTGAATCAAAGCTGGATATACCACTTTTGAGCTTTAGCTAAAATTTCTAAATTGTAGAACAAGCATTAAAATTACATCGTTTAACAAATAACTAGAAACTCTTATTGTACCAAGTAGCAGCAACAATTTTATTAAGAGGACATTGCTCTTACAGACCCTTTCACGTCTTAAAACTTTGGCACATGTATACCCCGTCTGTTTGCGTTGCAAATCAATAACTGGATGTTTATTTATATTTTCATTTCTAGATTAATAACATTAAAAACCATTTTCCAAGAGACATTATTGTCGAGGAATTATATTTCAGTATACAATTTTTTGATCTCAGGCCAACGAGCTTTTTCGCAGAAGAAAGTTAAACGTTTCGGGGCTGTTTGTGAAACGTAACGAAGAAGAGAAAACGAGAAAGAATCGGAATTGGTACAAAAAACGATGTTTCTACAAGTTAAGAAAACCTTGACTTCTCACTCGTCAAGGTAAAAAGTAAGGAAGAGTTTAATGGTGTTGATGCCCTCCAACACACGGAATATGTGTTAGTTTATTTACCAGTTAATTTAGGTGATTATAAACGCCGTATAACTCCACATATTGCGCTTTAGAAGTTATGTGACTAAAATATCGAAGCCAGGATTAATTGTGGACATTAAAAGCACTAGCACTGACAATTTCTTTAAATATTTTAATCAAAAATTCTTTTAAAGAAAATTTTTTTATCAAAAATTTTTTTATTTAAAATTTTTCAAACATTTTTTTATCAAAAAGTTTTCTATAGAAATTTTTTTAACAACAATTTTTTTAAAGAAAATTTATTACTAAAAATTTTTCTATAGAAAATATGATTGCCAAAAATTTTTGTTTTGACAAAAATTCTTTAGAAAAAAAATTTTATAGAAAATTTTTCGATAATTTTTTTTTTAATTTTCACAGAAATTTGTATCGAAAAGTTATCTTTAAAAAATAATTTTTATCGAAAAGTTTTCAAAAAAAAAATTATTTTACTCAAAAATTTTTCAATAAAAAAAATTCTTTGTATCAAAAATATCTAAAATTGTTTAATATTTAAATTTATTTCTGTTTTGAAAAATATTAATAAATTTTAAATAATAGTGCCGTAGCAACAATGTTCGAGATTATATTTCTTTGTTCTCTCATGTGTATTTTGTTTTTTTTTTTTTTTATTTTCTTTAACAAAGCTCCAACTGAATGCTTTTAATATTCATTTTCACGAGTTTTAGTAATAATCGTGATATTTACGAAATTTACAAAAAGTCATCGGCTTCTGGTGTTATGGGCTGCCTACGCCTGGTTATTAATCAGTGTGTTCTTGTTGTGTTTTTTTTAAAAATAAGTTATCCTAAAATGTCCCCCAATGACATCGCACGTGCCCACCCCTGGTATAGATCAATGTTTTCTTTTCTTAATTATAAAAAATAGATTATAATTTAATCTTGTAAATTTTCTCCGAAATTCACAAACGATTTATAAAATTATCAGAGGCTTATTGTAGGAAATTTGTACAGAAAAATTGATTTATAAGTTTGTCGTAACTTTTTTTGTTTATGAATTATTGGGTTTATTTTAATTTCATTAATTTGAAAAAAAAAGTATTTTCGGATTCAGCAGATTTTACTTTCGATGTTTTTTTTATTTTTCCATGCATTTTTTCATGGTTTGGAAGAGTTTGTATAAAAGGAAATAGTCACAGTGAAAGCTAATAACGATTCAAAAACAAAATGTGCAAACCCCTTCTTTGTTAGAAACTAGAAAAAAATTGTATACTCTTGAAAGTATATATTTCTTTTAAAAAGCATAATTATTTTATTATGATCTCGAGAGTTAACTGAAACGAAAGTGTTCTTCTTGTCATATTCAGATATTTTTTTTTTTGTTTTTCAGTGTGTGAATATTAAAACATATTCCCTTTGAATATTGAGACGTATTGTGTTTGAAATTTAAAATAAGAATTTAATTAAAAAAAAGTATACCAATACTCTACAAAACAAGCTGGTTTAGTAAGTAAAAAACTAAAAATTTAAAGAAAATCATTTAACGTGAAGGCAAGGTGGGGGAGGATAAAACAAATAAAACTTAAAACAATCATAGCTAATTGTGAAATAAAAAAACTCAATGAAAACCAAGACAATTTCAAGAAATAAGACACATAATCCAGTAAAAAGAAATTATAACTAGTAAATAAAATTGTTTGAGAAATAAGGAGAGAAAAAAATTATAGAGAAACATATTTAAACCTGGAAATAATTTCAATCAAGGGTTGAGTTAATTTACGTCCCAACGCTGGTTCAATAGTGGTAAGGCTGGCAAACTTTTGTTTGTTATCGAATTCGAGGAAGGAAAAGAAAAAGTGGGAAGGATAAAAAAATAAGATTTCGTTTTTTAAATCAGTTGTAACAAAATCAAAGCAAAAAGTAAAAATAAAAGTGTTGAATTGAATTTATCTTTTCTTTCGTTCTTTCATTACTTTAAATTTCCAAAAGAATTAGAGAGTGTGTTTAAGTGAAAAACAAGAAAAAATAAAAATGGGTAAACTCACCAATTTAATAATTTTAATAAGCATCCAATTATTGGTTGATGTTGTCATTAGCTTAAAAAATACAGGAGCTAAAGGAAGATAATTTTTAGGATTCTTACGTGCTAATTCACAAACAACATTAACGGCAGCTGATTGTACACCTATAATATAATGTTTGCATTTTTGTTTTGTATATACAAACGTTAAAGAAATAAAAAAATGTTTTATTAATATATGAAATTTAGCTTGAATTAAAATATATTTATTTTAAAACCTGGATCAGGATCTTCTAGTTTCTCTTTAAGTTTAGGAAATGCAGGTTTTAAAGCTTCAGGGTAACGTAGAAATACTTTATACATCATAAGGACGGCTTTCATGCGTAAATAGGGTTTGGTAGAACTCATCTAGAATTAAAAATAATATAACAAAAAATTTTAGAAATAAAACAACAATATGAATATAACAGGCTTTAATAGTAATAATTCTACATATATGATTTGGATTTTCGTCTAACTTAGAAAGAATGTTAATAAATTTTTAGTTAATTTATGAGATATAGCATTTTGAGTAAAACAATTTTTGTTAGTTTATAAAATGGTTAAGAAGAAAATTCGAATGTTGGCTTTAATTAATTGACTTTTTTTGACCGCCTTTTAATCCTAAGACCTTTGTCATTACCTGAAACAATAACCGATTTTAGTCAATTGCAATGGTCGCAAACAAAATGACAAAACAAATGTTTGTGCCGAATTACATCAAATTATCTTCAACTGTACGGTATATACTTGAAGGTGGTCCAATTTTTCCGACATACGGAGGTGTATGGTATAATAATTAATAACACTGCTATACAAAAATTAAGATTTTTATTGCGGCACGAAAGATACATTTTTTTATTTTCTACTTTTAAAAATTTTTTAAAAACGAAAATTTTTTGAAATTATATTTTTTCGGATATCTCTAAAACAACTAAGCGGGTAAAAAAGAAATGTAAAGACAACTAATAGATAAAGTTGTTCTCGAATTTCAGTTTTTCATATTTGCTCAATATAACCAGACTTTTGTGAGTTCTATTAATAGTATTTAGGAAAATAAACTGTTTTTTCGAAAAAAAAAACTATATCTCGAAAACTAGAGCCAACTCGGAAAAATCAATGTTACTTTCGCATTAAGCATGCCAAAGTCATTTAGATTTGGTCAACAAAATACATCATCAAGACGATGATCAATGAAAACGAAACTGTTATCTCCAGATCAGGCGTCTAGCGATTTTTTTTTTGTTTTTTGACCTAAAAATAACACTCGCCGAAAAGAAATTTCGCGCCGATAAAGAGTTCGTCGAAACTGAGGACTATTTTGAGGCTTAAGACAAATGATATCGAAAAATTGTAAGAGCGCTAAAATCGTTGTATCGACCTCGAATTCTTAAAATAAAATTTAATCGAAAACACGTTTTTTCCATGTTGGGCTACGAGCAAAGACTCTATAATACAAAGATATTGCATTTCATACATTTGTTTTTTGTCAAACATGAAATTAAAGTGGATTAAAAATAATGAAAAACATATAAACGCACAAATATACCTACATTTCATGAGCACGCGTATGTGCCTTAGCTTCCACTCTTTGGATAATCGTCTCCATTAGTTGTTTACGAATTAGAGTATGGGACTTATCGAAAATACCATACGGCAAATCAATGTATGGAAGTGCAACAACTTTATAATATAGAGTGCTTGCTACGAGCTTTTCAGTTCAGCAGTTAAATTTAAAATTTACTTTACTTACCAAAGTCATAATATCGTTAGCTAAATCTCGTGATAGATCGGGCGATATAAAGCAACTCAGACCACTGAGTGCCACCCCAGCATCATACTGATTTTGTGAGTTTAAATCTTTGCGTATCATATTGGTAGTTAACATCAGAAGCTGAAAACACAAAAAAAAATAACAGAAACAAACAAATAGCATTAAATTAATTTAAGGATTAATTCGTCAACATTAATTTAATGAAGGATCATTATGTTGAAGAATATAACATTTATTATACATTACCTCACTATCAGGATGAAAACATTGACTGGCAGCCAAATATCCTATACGTTTGCATGTAAAACGTGAAGAACTCATTACTTCAATGATATTAAAGCCAGCCCAGGAAATATCATAGCCCAGCATTTGTATCTATTTCATTTAAAACATTTTTAAGGTTATATTAAGAAAAATTAACTTAAGTAAAAGTATAGCATAGACAATTTAATGAAATTAAAAACTGTATGTATGTACTTATTTTCTAGCACAAAATCAATAGTTGTTAGTTAGCATTATAACTTTTTCTCATCATTTGAAGAATCATGACTGTGAGGATGCTTTAAATCCACAGAGACACTTACAGGTTCTTTGTTTTTCTAGTGCCTTAAGTGCTGTGTTCTTAAGAGCATTGTGTAAAGTGTTTTTCTTATAAATTCTTTGATGAACACAACTTGCCATTTACGACTTTAATTGGTTGTGGTTAAGTTCTTTTCATTTTTTGAACCGTTTCTTTTCTTTACAATTATTCGCTTTAATTTGTTGGTTTTTATGTTTTTTAGGTTTATAACTTAGATTTTACAAACTATTTAATTGAGGCAGGTCTAAAAAGAGGAGTTTACTTACATATGTCAATTTGGCCACCGCATTGCACTTTACATTGATATTATCCTGACGTAGTTCCTGTTTAATTTCTTCAATACATTGCGATATATATTTTGCCTGAAATTGAAGGATATGAGTATTCATTAAATGATTAGTAATTATTAACATGTTAAATTTTACTAAAACATAACTAATTAAGTGCTGTTCCCAAAAATTTGTATTACTTTTACTTTTGCATTAAATGTAATTAATTGTTCAAGTGAAATCAAGTGAATAATTGAACTCATTTATAACAATTTACACACGTACACTGTGCCAAAGATGATTTATTGGCTTGCATTTTCTAGTAACTAAATGATAAGACAAAATGGTAAATCCATTTGAAAAGGGAATAACTAGAGTTTTTAAGATTCAATGCATTTATAACTTTTTATAGAATTTCGAAGCAGGAAATAATTCTGAGTCTATTGGTGTCAAACTATGCTCAATATACTATTTCGCATTTTCCGTTGAGTTAAGTTAGGTTAGGTTAGGTTGAAAAGGTGATGTCAAGGGAGTGGCATCTTCTCTCGGGGACCTTTGGATCCATTGTGATCTTTTCTAAAAGTATATAACGATAGCGGAAATAGAAAGAAGAGAAGAGTGAAGTACCTAGATAGTGTTAGGTATATAGTAAAAGAGTCGTAGAGAAGAGAAGGGGTATCTAAAACGCTACCCTAGGGAGATAGGCCTGTCTATCTACGCCACCTGTGTCCCAATATAAAACCTTCAATGTCATTCAATTTGCATTGCTGTATGTCGCTGAGTTCCTTATGGAATCTACTAACTAGCAATTTAAGTCTCTGGTTTTGGAGCATAGGACCGTTTCGGACGAATCCGCTTCCGAGCATAGTCTGCAAATGTCATAAATTGCTCCATCCATCCTATTTAGCCTAGAATTCAGGGCGCAATGACCAGTTAGAAAACTTATGCATTTCGTAAGACTGGTTCTGCTAAGACCTAGCAAGAACTTGCGTACATTTAAGTCGGGCCATAAGGTCCTAGATATTGTGCAAATGGCCAAGTATACCAGTTCTAATCTGTTTCCTCTACGATCCAAGACTTGATGCCCATAAAAAGGTGACATATATCTGTCACCGCGATCATCAGTTCCTGGCTCGAGTCATGCTTGCGACTTCGTCAGCAGTTCGATGTCGATGTCGCGACATGTCGCAATGAACAGAAACAAAGCAAAGGTTACCCTATATTTAGCTGACAAGCTGATGATAGCTAATCTACATGATTTGACTAGTTTTTATGTGGCTGTCAGATTGTAGATTGTCATCTCGCTATCTTCAGGAATGTTGTAAGAAATGAGCTCAGTGGCTTTCAGAATGGCAAACATTTCTGCCTTTTCCGTTACGTCGTTTACAATTATTTTGCTCTAAGGCAAATCAAGAAGATAACGAAAATGCATGACGCCAAGGTAACGTTGATATTTTTTTATTATTAGCCAACGCCAAGGAAAATTTAGATTTTTTTTTATTATGAGCTGTTTAAATAGTTTCAGAGGATCACAGGGGACTTGTACCGAAGTTAAGAACAATCAACGAACAGCCACAAGTTGCACCCGCCTTTGAGCACAGAACTTGCCCAGAGTACGATTAACTACCATTTGGTTAAATATTTGGAGTCTTACAACCGATTAACCACAACTCTCAACTCGAAACTCCATATATCCTCATTTCTATAACCTATTTTCCAATACAATGTTTTTACATATTTAGGAGTCATCCTCTGAGGGCTGGTCCTAAATTAAAAAAAAAAAAAATGTGCAAATATTCGATAAACTAATTGTTGTGTCGATCCAATGAGGAATCGAAGCCAAGAAAAACAAGTTAGAAAAGCTATAGTCGGTCAAGCACGACTATAGTATACCCTTCGAGATTTATGTCATTTCCGCCTAAAGGCCTGATATAAGAGCTATGGTCTATTCTATTCAATTCTAATCAAATGCATTTATTTTTAGAGTTATAAACGTTTTTGTGCTTGTATGTGTATATAAACGTCTTTTGAGAATACGTCTTGTATGCGAGGTATAGTTAAATATGTGCCGGTTCTTACAAAATTAAGTGCAATGATTAGCAATACTTGTGCTGAATATTATTAAAATACAACTAAATTTGTGGCTGTAAAGGACCAAAAACTCTATTCCGGGAAGGCACCCCTATGGGAGGCACCCGAAATAGTAATCTGATTTCGCAAAAAAGCATAGGGATCGTCCTTGCACAAAAATAAGAGCCTGGCCAAATTTCATCAAATTATCTTTAATGTCACGATCTGTACAATGATAACAAGCTTACATGGATAACCGGCCACCCAGCCAGTTGGACGGACATCGTTAAAACAACTCAGGGATTGATTCTAAGTCGATTAGTATACTAAAAGGTTTGTCTCAGACCAATATTTCTATGAGTTATAAAAATCAGCACAAACCCGATATAACCTTTCCACCTATGGTGGTAAAGGCTATAAAAAATTTACATCTGGAAAATAAAAGGGAGTAGTTTGAATAATGAATATTTCTTGTTTTCAAACTTTTTGGAAGGGACAAAAATTGGAGAAATGAAGGACTAAATATGCAGAGCTTAAACAGAATTTGGCGCAAAAAAAACGGCGTCTCTAGGGGTCCGCTAAGTAGTTTGCACTTGAAAACACTTACTCTATTATTGCGATTTCTATTATTGCGATTTTATAAAACTTCTTCTATCTGTATGTAAATTGAAACATTATTTAAATTTTTGTCTTAATATATTTTTTTAGTTAAGAAAAACTTTGCAAATTCTTAAATTATGTACTTTCATATTTAGTACATAAATACTTATTTCCCCACAGATACATATAAAAATTCTTTATAATATTTACATAAGATATGAACTTTTTATGATCACCTTCCCTTGAGTGCTATTTTAACGCCAAATTAAGTTACACTTTTATTTAAATACATTCATGAGAGTACATTTGTACGCACATAAATTACTTCGTAGAAACATTGTCAAATATTTGACATTTCACCCATTAGCAACCTAATTTATAGTGCTAATCTAAATGGGAAAGTAGAAAAATATTAAAATCTTCTATGCAATTTGCTCAATTAATAAGTAATACTGTAAAAGATAAGAATATAAAAAAATCATTTAAGAATAACGTGAATTATCTAAATGACAAAACATTCACAAAAGAAGGCAGCGAACACAGAGACGACACCTCGAATTTGTTAATAAGTGAGAAGAAAATACAAAAATTCACAAAAAAGCTTAATTTCATTGTTAAGCCAAGTGGAAATTTATGATAAGCGATGAAAACGCAGTAGCATAAATGCTTAAATGACTAGAAAAAATGTACACGTACATTAAAAACAAGTTACAAAAAAAGAAAAAGGAACGACTTAATACCGGAATCTAAAGATGATATATGTATTAAAATGCTATGAGTAATGGAACAGCTGTTTAGATTAACAAAAATTAAAACGTTTACTTAAATGTGGGTGTAGAAAAACAGAAAGAAAAACATGAATGTAATATATCCCTCTTAATGCAAATAACAATTGCCGACTTTTAATAGGTAGAAAAAATGAAGGTGGGCAAAAACGAATCACTTTTATCCTATAATAAGCAGTTAAAATCGAATGTATTTTTAAAACCACCATCAAAAAGAATTTAGGATAGTCATTTTGTAGTAGTTGGATTGGATTTAAACCCAAAAAGAAAAAATGGGTGAGTAAATTTAAGGTTAGAATTAAAAACACACTTTTTTCTTGATATCAATGTAAAGTAAAAATATAAGAACTAATAGTAGATGTTCACCACAATTTTAATCTACATTTTGCAACAAAGATTCGCTTTTCTCGTCAATGAATTTCATCTTGCAAAGCTTTAGTTGTTTTTTGTTTCGTTTTCACGTAGACAACTGATTACAAAATTAGTCAGTTGTGACCACAAAACAAAATATGTTATGATGGTTTAGTAGGCCACTTTCTTTGGACTACAGTTTTGCGAAAATTTTGTCTAATTGAAAATGGGCCTAGTCCCTAAAACTTCGTTTGTTTCGTTCAGTTTTACAAATAGGAATTTTCACAAATACAATTCACTTGTTTAAGAGTGTAGCGTTCCATGAATAAAGTATTATAACTTTTTACTAAATAAATTTCAAAGTATGACAGCTCAAATTTAGTGGTCATAGCTGTCATAGTTTATAATTTATTAACGTTTAACTGGCTTTCATTTATTTTAGTGGTTTCCGGGAGTGATTTTTATATGAAAGCAATGGTTAAATGTAGATTTATTCACACGCCTAATATGGCTATTAGGCGTGTGAATAAATCTAACTGATCAGTACTAAATTGTAGCATAACTGGTTTCCTAGGAAGGATTTATTTGGGAGCTATACTGAAATGCTTATTATAGCATACCTTTATTTCTGATACCTATTAAAAGACGGTCAGCAATTATGCAGTAAGAGGGATATATCGCCATTATTATAGTTTCTGGCTTTTAATGTCATCCTTAGAAGTCCTGACCAGTTGGGCAGAAAGGTGGTATGGGGATGTTCACAAATTACGTAACGATCTTAACACTGATACTGATCTTAACAGTTTCATTGAGCTTGAAGTTAGGCTTAACACAGTCCGACTATTTAGTCAAGGAGCTACTGTTTAGCATAGTAACAAATATCGTAATAGAACCGAATGGAAGGGTCATACATCGCTTTTTCAAGACAATTCGATTTTTACAGATGGTTCTAAAATGGATTGCGGAACTGGATTAGGTATTTTCCTTATGGAACAAATCATTAAGAAATCTTATAGACTTGCGGATGAGTGCCGTGTCTACCAGGCAGAAATATTTGCCATATGGAAGAGCTCATTCATTATTTAGAGCTCATTCATTATTTAGTCAAGGAGCTACTGTTTAGTATAGTAACAGATATCGTAATAGAACCGAATGGAAGGGTCAGACATCGCTTTTTCAAGGCAATTCGATTTTTACAGATGGTTCTAAAATGGAATGCGGAACTGGATTAGGTATTTTCCTTATGGAACAAATCATTCAGAAATCTTATAGACTTGATGACGAGTGCCATGTCTTCCAGGCAGAAATATTTGCCATATGGAAGAGCTCATTTCTGGTACTATAGCTGAAAATCGTGAGGTGATTATATACATCGATAGCAAGGCTGCCTTAAAGGCACTACAAGGACAGATTGGCCCTATTAGACATATCATTCAGTTATAATATTAGGAAGAGCTGGGTTCCGGGTCACCGTGACATTTATAGCAACGCTGACGATGTCTTTAGACAAGGCTCGAGCCAAGACTTAAGTCAAAATTTCTTTTTAGGCATCAAGTCTTGGATCATTAACCACAAGGACATAGTGGAAACAAGTTACCAGGCTTTATAGCCTTTATATACTTATCTGCATTGAACTAGTTTCTAACAGTAGACTTATGTGTTTGGGAGCTATGGTCATATGTGGACCGATTCCAATAAAATCTTATGTACCGACCAATAGTTCTAAAAAACTTCCTTGCTCGAAATTAAGTTGTCATATCTATTTAAGTTTGATTTAATTTGTCAGTGATTGCCGGGGCGGGGTTATATGGGAGCTAAAATCAAATGTGAATAGATTTCGCCCAATCTCAATAACAAACTTTTTCAAAAAATTAGCCTTCAGCAGACGGACATTGATAGTCCTTTTTAGAATTATATAACATTTTTTATCTAAGTAAAATTAAACGACCGGTCAAAATTTGCCTCAAATTTTTAAGTCATGGCGTCACATTTCAACGTATTTTTTTTATTTTGATTATTGGAATAAAAAGGAAAAAATTTCCCCAGACAAGATTGGGACAGTCAAATGTGTGTGCTACATAAATCGTTATAAATTTATTTTTTGTACCTAAGCGTGTAGGGTACGCAATACACTTTAATAATAAACAATCACAAGTGTGTAATTGGGGCTTTGAGCTAGTTATGAAAAAGTTAATTTACCATTTTATGTTAACACAATTTTCTAAGGTTATTTATGAAATTAAATAATTTTAAGAATAACATTACCTCATTATCCTTGTTATTGCGAATACCTCGAACTAAATCTGTTAGATTTTTATCAAACATACGTTCAAAATTCCCTTTAACTTTTTTAAGGGCCATTTTTATTGGTTTTTACTTTTTCACTCTCGTCCTCAACAACTAATTGAACAAATTTTTCATATATAAATCAAATTTAGTGATACCGATTAACTTTTGAAAGTGGCTTTCCACTTTTATATATTAATTTTATTTCCTTTTTTTCTTGCTCCTCCTCTGCTTTAGGTGTTTATTTCACTTAAAACAACACGAAGAAATAATCTAATAGCGTTTGAAAGCACAAACCAGCAAGCAACCAGCTTTGATGATGTCGACAAGTCTTTGGTGGTTCATGAATTGATTTTTTTTCTTTTGCTTCTGCACTTTTTTAATGCACCATCACTTCTTTTTCGTCTTTCAAATCTATTTAATTATGAACTTAATTTATACTTTTATTGTAATTTCTTTTCTATTTCATTTACTCAATGCTAAGTTTTAAATGTTTTAAACATTTTTGTATGGAAAATATGTTTAATTAAATGGAGAAAATAATTTTTTTATGGAACTGTTAAAGAATTTCTCTTTTTTACTTCTTCACATTCGGATTTTTTGCACAAATGTCGATAAACACAGGGATGTTAGACAATTCATTTTGATGTCATATTACAAAGTTGCTTAAAAAGGTAGTATTTAACCCTTGTGTGGCGTAAGTTATAAGTTAAAAACTTAATTATGTAAAATTTTTCTAACAAAATTTGCTACATAATTAAAAAAATGTTTAAAAAACTTTTAACTTGATTTTCTCGTTAATTATGATAGCTAGAGCCAAAATAACGAAATCCTGTGATCACTCATTTTTCATACCAAAAATTAATTTTTTTTTAATTTTATTCTAAAAAACTTTAAACTCGATTTTCTTGTTAATTATGATAGCTAGAGCAAAAATAACGAAATCCTGTGATCACTCATTTTTGATACCAAAAATTGATTTTTTTGAAAATTTTTTATAAAAACTTTAAACTTGATTTTCTCGTTAATTATGATAGCTAGAGCCAAAATAACGAAATCCTGTGATCACTCATTTTTCATACCAAAAATTATTTTTTTTTAATTTTATTCTAAAAAACTTTAAACTCGATTTTCTTGTTAATTATGATAGCTAGAGCAAAAATAATGAAATCCTATGATCACTCATTTTTTATACCAAAAATTGACTTTTTTGAAAATTTTTTATAAAAACTTTAAACTTGATTTTCTCGTTAATTATGATAGCTAGAGCAAAAATAACGAAATCCTGTGATCATTCATTTTTCATACCAAAAATTGATTTTTTGAAAATTTTTTATAAAAAACTTTAAACTTGATTTTCTCGTTAATTATGATAGCTAGAGCAAAAATAACGAAATCCTGTGATCATTCATTTTTCATACCAAAAATTGATTTTTTGAAAATTTTTTATAAAAAACTTTAAACTTGATTTTCTCGTTAGTTATGATAGCTAGAGCAAAAATAACGAAATCCTGCGATAACTCATATTTCATACCAAAAACTGTTTTTTTTTTGCAATTTTTTTTATAAATAACTTTAAACTTGATTTTCTCGTCAATTAACGAAAATATCCTTCTTTTAAATAAAAAACTGTTTTAAAACTAATTTTAATTTTGAATTAATTTTAAATATTATATTTTTAAAAAACGATTTTCATTAATTAGATATAATCATTGGTATTTTTCATTTAATATAAAACATAATGACCTTTTATTTGTATCAGTAACTTAATTAAACTGAAAGTATAGAAAATAGTAATTTCGTTTTTAAAATATAATTGAAATATATATATATTTTTTTTGACTAAAATATAAAACAAATCAACAACTAACACAAAATAAGGTAAACTAATTTAAATTAAAAATAAATCAGATTAGAAAATCTCAAACTAAAATTAAAAATAAAGTCAAGCTTTAACTTTCTTGAAAGCAATTAATCAAAAGACATTTGACACGAAATAAAAAAAAATAAATCTTAGAATAATAGTGTGTAGGTATAAATTGTTAGTTATTTGTTATGTAATTAAAAATGATAAAAGTCGAAACAGTAACAAATCAACAACAAGATGATTTCTCGGGCTCAGCCACTACCAAATTAAAGTCCAGACTATTTGGTCGCTGAAAGCCGGTCTTAATGCCATCCCAGCCATCTTCGACTTTATATTCTCCGGAACGAATGCGGGTGTAAACTTCTTGTGTTACCGTACGAAATGCTTCCTCGACATTTAGACCCGTGCGTGCCGAGGTCTCAACAAAATGCAAACCATGCTTTTTGGCAAATGCTTGGGCTTCTTCAAATGTGACTTCACGCTGGCCACCAGCATTGACCAGATCCAATTTACATCCAACTAATGCAAAGACGGGACGATGTGGTTCAATGTGTCGCTGAGCCTCCATCATCCATAATGGTATATGCTCAAAACTGGCATGATTCGATATATCATAGACGAGTAAAACACCAACAGAATTGCGATAGTAGGATTTTGTTATCGAACGAAAACGTTCCTGCCCAGCCGTATCCCAGAGTTGAAGTTTGATTTGTGTACCATCTTTCATTTCAATTAAACGGGCAAAGAAGTCAACGCCAACCGTGGGATCGGAGAGCTAAAAAAAAGTTCAAAGAAAATACTTAATATTGAAAATCTTGAAGGGGTAATAAGTTTGCTGTAGTTAGTATACATATTTAGACCTAAAATAATATTTTCAAGATATTTATTTAAATAAAAACAAGTAAAAAAAGCTATATTCGGTCAAACCCCACTATATGATACCCTTCACTACTAAGGTCCTATATGGATCAACAATTTAACAAGTTTTCCTTAAGTCCTTAAGAGATATAAATATACTATGTGCTATTTGTTCCAAATATCGAGATTAAAGTAGATTTGTGGCATTTCCGGCAAAGGGCCTGATATGGGAGCTAGGATCAATTGTCGATCGATTGTTATCAAAGTTTTAGTAATAAAATGCAATTATCTTTAGATTTATAAACATTTTTATGCTTTTCTTTACATTAAAAAGACTTATTAGAATGTATCGAGTTATCCATTTCGTGGTTTCAAAAGTATAGGACTGGAATTCGACATCTGTTAAACTAAGTTGTTAAACCAATTTTTTTTTCTTTTCACTTGAAAGTCTGACATTGACGAAAATGGATGGCCTTAGTATCACACAACGCATAAAAATTATCAAAACATACTATAAAAATTGTGATTCTGCAACAGCCACATATCGTGCTTTGAGAGATTATGTTTTACATAATCGTCCAACTCGGGATGCAGTTTTTGCAAGGGTTTCCTGCTAACAGGTAATAACTGTATTCAATTCCTACCTGCACCTCCTCGTGGTACACCCTGGAAACCTGAGCAACCTAATTGAAGATGCGGTAAACAATCCGAATGGGATTCTAGGTCACGGCTAACGTGAGAGGGAGTTACCTTGGAGCCATTCCGACGTATTTGGTCTAAGGGTCTAAGATAATTGTACTTGGTAAAGTACGAAACTGTGGCGTCTGTTCAACATGTTAGTTGCGGCTGCAAGCGGGCGTCTGTTTTGGATCGAGCGGCTCGCTTTACAAACATGGCTCTTATCTTTGGACTCATCATCCATCGACTTAGCACTTACGAAGTTTTAAGCATGGAAAGAAACAACATTACAGAATATACTAATTCAAGGGGTAATCATGCGAGAAATCCCCCTACTACGGCGGCTGGCACAAGGATTTTGGATGTGCCTAATCTATGCAAGAAAATCCGAATGAATGAAACCAATGCTATCCGAAGAAATCGGACTATAAAACGTAATAAAAGAGGTCCTATGCTCCACTGGGAGTCAAGGATAGCTGAAGAAGAAGAATCGTCCAACTACGCAAGCAATTGGCAAAATTGTGAAAAAATTTGAAGAGACTGGAGCGGTTACAAATATTGTAAGGCCTGTACATCATCAAATATTTTTATGCGTTAAATACATCAGCACAAACTTATAATACCATTTCCACACATGGTGGTATAGGGTATAAAAAGAAATACATATCATGAAAAAATATTTTATATGTGTTTAATTTACCTTCACTTTTAAAACCGCAAAATGGATAACCCGTTATCTTGTATGGTATGGTCAAATATAGGTCGATTCCTACAAAATTGGTTACGCTGATTTAGGTTACTAAAAGCAATATTTATGCTGAATACTATTAAAATACAACGAAATTTGTGCCTGTAAAGGGCCAAAAAATCTATGCCGGGAAGGCATCCCTATGGCAGGTACACGAAATAGTGATCTTATTATGCCCAAAAAGTATAGGGATAGTCTTTGGACCAAAATATGAGTCTATTCCAAATTCTATCCAATTATCTTTGAAGTTGGGACCTGTACTTTGATAACAAGCTTATATGGATATCCGGCCAACCAGCCGGAAGGACATCGCTAAAACAACTCAGGTATGATTCTGAGTAGATCGGTATACTAAAAAGTAGGTCTTAGACAAATATTTATATGCTTTACAAACACCAGCACAAACCCAATAAACCCTTTTCACCTATGGAGATGTAGGGTATAATTATTGAGGCAGGGGAGTTTCACCCCCCCATAAGAAAATTTAATTATCATAACTATTATAGATCTAACTTAACAGATAAGACAAGAAATAATTTAGTACCGTGCAGCAACGCAGGCGGGCTCAGCTAGTTGCGTATTCAAAATTACAGATTTGTTTAATTTTATACCGTTACAAACATTAGAACAAACCGAAGTTTTCAATAATGAAGTAGAGTACTTAAATGACTCAAAGGAAAAGCCAACAAACGCAAATAAAGACGCAACTAAACTGGATATACTATACAATAAAAGTTTAATTTGTTTACGAAATATAGCAGACAAATGCAATAGTTATCAGTAATTAAGAAATAATTGAAATAAATTTACAGCATCCGCTTATCTTATTAATAAATCTATAGCAAGCAAATTTTATTACATAATTAGCAATTTATAGAGATTAATATAAAACCTAAACGATTGTAAATTTTAAAGCCAAAGAACATACCTCTGCAAATTTTCCATCTGTAAAGAATTTAAGTAAAGAACTTTTACCCACTGTACTGTCTCCAATTAGTATTAAACGAAATTGATAGTCAAAAATAGGTTCCACCATTCTTGAGCAAGTGGCTGTCTGTTCGGTTTTTAACTGTCTAGCCTCCCTTATTTGTTTCCAAAGGAGTTCAAATCCGAATCCTTAGTATTTTTCAAATATTTTGGAAAATTTTAATTGAATTTGTAGTTGATATAGGCAGGTGATTATTGAATTTTTGATATTTTCCACTTGTTTTTGCGTAGTTTTTATTTACAAAATTTGTTTTCGTATTTCTGCCCAGACACAAGAAAAACAACCACTATTTTTATCTTTTTTTCCAAAAGTATTTAGATTATAGTTTTGGTTTTTCTATTTGTGTTTAACAATCGTATGACCCTTACAGCCTGTGTTTGCAGTAACGCAATTATTTAATTTTGTAAATATTGACAGTTTTCAACAAAGAAAATTTTTTCTTAAATGTTATTGAATTTTTAATTGAAATTGAAAATTTCTATTGTTTTTGTTACTTTATGGCTTTTTATTGTTCTGTTTTTCTTTGCACACACCATTCGTTTTTTGACATTTTGTTTTCGACTTATGTTTTGTATCTATATTTTGTTGTGTAATTGTTGTTGTTATCAACAAATGCGTATTAAGCATTGGCAACCTTGTTAAATAAGGCTACCAGATCAGGGATGAAAAATGGATATCTTGATGTGGTACTAGACATATAAACAAAAGTACTTTTTAGACTTAAAATACTATTTTTTGAAATTTTTAGGGTCTGTTTAGTTAAATTATTTTTTAAAATAACAGCCGAGTTGAGTAGCTCATATAGTGCATTTGTTGACTTATCATTTTCAAAGCCCATTACGTTTTTCGATGTTGTATCATAGTCCACTTAAATTTTGTTTTCGTATAAATCCTACAAGCAAGCAGTCCATTAGAAGTGGACCAACCGTGATCGTGGACAACTATAGCTTCTAGGTGGTTAAATAACCTGTCTACCTTGATACCGTAGTAAATAAATATAATGAGTATCGAAATTAAGAGAAGATTATACTTGCCAACAGATGCTATTTCGGCCTAAGCAGGCATCTTAGGATTAAATCCTCTCAACAACTACCAGCGTTATTATATGGGCAATCATGGGCATTTGCACAAGCAGATGAAGCTGTTCTTGGAGTCTTTAAGAGGAAGATCCTATGAAAAATCAACGGTCCAATCAGCATCAACAACGAATTTCACCGACACCGATTAATTCATGAGCTGTATGAATTATTCGCTGTCATTGATGTGCGAATGGATGAAAATACTCTAGCGAGAAAAGTGTACAAAAATGATCCCGAGGAAACTCATAGAAGAGGGCGTCCGAAACTTTGAGGGAAAGACCAAGTAGAAGAAAATCTATCCAAGATTGTCGAACGAAATTGTAGAATTTTCGCACAAGATCGAATCGTATGGAATTCTAAAATATTCTCTGCCTTTAAACTAAACAGGTTGTAATGTAGACCATTTAAGTATGTAAGTAAGTATAAATTCTTCAATTCCGTGTCTGATAATTTATTTTTTGCTGCTCATTACTTTCCACAGGAAATTCTTCTTGAATTCTGTTGTTTATGTCAGCATTTGTGAAAAGATGTTTTATACCAATTTCAGCTACCAGTGTAATAACAGTTGAAAGATCTTCGTTTTCTACCTGAATTATATTTTGTAAAATCTTAGAACATAGCTATAATCTGAACTGCCTTCTGAAGATTACCGTTTTTTAGTTTAAGCTCCAAATTTGTTCCCTTTTCTCCAAGCAAGTTGATAAAGTCTTGATCTACTGGTTGAAAAAGAGCTGTACAATTGGGTGGTGGATTCATTGAAATAATAAAACTATCATCACTTTTTAGTTCTTTAACCGTGTGGCACGTTGAGTTATCTAAAAATAATGTCATCCATGGGCTATAACTGAACTTGTATAATACGTGATTATAGGAAAAGCATTTGAAGGCATTAACTTTTCGATTTTCCAACAAACAATTTTTATTTTGTCTATTTATTTTTCGATTACATAACCAAGCACAAAAGATCCTTATACATTAATTTTACTTTGTCTGTGCCATTCGCATATGAACTAGGCAGAAATATTTTTAGCTCTTTAAATATTTTTTTCTGGAGCAGCTTTTTCATTACATGTGATAAGAGTGAGACTTGGAAACCGCATTAGATATGTAGATAAGATGTGGTTTCGCCCGTAATTTTGAAAAATCAAATTTCCAAATAAATTTTTTTGTATTTAATATCTGCATTCAGAATGTTTCAAGCCCAATGTAAACAAAGGTAATTAGCAAATTAATTTAACTATATTTCATATATCGGCCCAAAACTTATCTAGCCATAACCGCCAAAAGGGCTTAAGCGACATGATGGACGATTTTAATTTTATTATTAAAATTTATTATTCATAATCATCTGCATCATCTCACGAAATAAAAGGGCAGTAGATTTTACCGTTATACAATTCACTGTCCAAATTTATTTTAAAAAATGCTTCTCCTGTAAATTTTAGTTTTTGTCGCTTGAGTCTTTTTGGCGTTGTCAATTGCCGATACTTGAAATTTTCTTTTCAAAATATTATTGAAACAATGATATAAATCAAAGACAAAATTTCCTTTAACTATTTTTTAGGAATATGTTACCTTGAAGATCAAAAAAGTACATTTTATGTTCTTTATTGATACAAAATTATAAAAGACATTTCCATCCCTGTCACAAATCTATGATAATTTACTCCCAACTTTTGTTTTCTTAGTTTTTTTTTTACAAATGTCTGGTAATATTGATTTCAGTTAATAAAAAAAAACAACACGTGCACTAGGAATTTATTGCAAAAGTTTTTAATATTTTAAAAATAAAAAATTATCAAAAAATTAAACTCATAATGACGGATGATAAAAAGAAAATCAAGTATTTGGTAGCAGATACTACCGCATTTATTAATACAGTCCAATTAAATGTAAGTATATCGACAAAATTGCCAAGAATGAAACCAAAGCTAAAGAAAAATCTTTATTTTAGGATTACTGTGAGAATGTTTTGACCGTTCCCGATGTAATAGAAGAAGTACGTCACAAAAGGCAAATAAGACGTTTATGCGTTTTACCCTATGACCTGCAAGTGAGGGAGCCGCGCGCTGAAAGTGTCAAACACTGTGTGGAATTCTCTAAGAAAACGGGTGATTATGCCTCCCTTTCCGGTATTGATATAAAGGTTATTGCTTTGACCTACGAATTAGAAGCAGATACTGTGGGAACTTCTCATCTTAGAACAGAGCCTGTGGTGGGAAAGATTGTGGCCTCTAAAGAGAAACCTGATGAATTCCAAGATAATACAAAACTACCGGGATGGTATAACAACAATAAAGAATCGGATGAGGAATCTGAAGGTTTTGATGATGATGATGAAGAAGATGATAATCAAGAAAAGGATTTAGAAATTGATAGCGTTAAAGCTTCAATTGAAAAGCAAATAGAAAATTCGGATGAAAAACAAGATATACCAGAGGTCACTCAAGAAGAGCTGGAAGAACTTTTCGAGAAACTTAAATTCGAAGCTGCTGAAGATGATAAAACGTGTGATATTTTAGTCCCAGAAACAAAACAGGAAGATGATGAGGATTCCGATGAAAAACCAGATGATGATGAAGCAAGCAAAGGCAACGAAGAAGATGAACATAATGATGGTGACTGGATTACACCTTCTAATCTGAAAAAGGTTAAAAAATCTATGGAAGGCAAAATTGAGGCTGATATCACGCCCGAAGTGGCATGTATGTCTACAGATTATGCTGTACAAAATACCTTAAAACAAATGAATCTTAATATTGCCGCTTTAAATGGTCGGATTATTAAACACTTACGTACATATATTTTAAGATGTTATGCCTGTTTTAAGACCTCTTCCATCATGACCAAAGTATTTTGTCCAAATTGTGGCAATAAGACCCTAAAAAGAGTGGCCGTCAGTTTGGATGAAAATGGCAAACAGGTAATACACATTAATACCAGACGTCCACTTTCAACCAAGTATAAAAATCAAAGTCTTCCTCGTTTTACGGGTGGCAAACATTCACGTAATCCCATATTGTTTGAAGATCAGCCTATGCCACGTCAAATGCCTTCACGTGTGGCCAAGACAAAAACCCAAGCCTTAAATGAAGACTATATTGCCGGGTTTTCACCGTTTGCTATGCGTGATGTTGACTCCAAATCGGCCATGTTACGTTCGAAGGGTAATTTGAAGGAATGGGCACGCAACAATACTTTCGAAGAAGATAGACGTCGTAAACATTACAATCGTTTGTATAAATAACTTGGAATTTAGAGATTAATATTGGTATTGTACCTTTTTGGCTAAAGGTAAATGTTAGATTTATTTTTTAACAAATGTATATATTTAATTAATGAAAAAATAAAAGTTTTATAATTTAACACAAGTTTCGGTACCTGGATACTGGGGTAAATCTAGATTATATTTTGCTATAATCCCAGGGGGTACAAATCTTCCTCCCAAATAATGATATTGACCTTTAAAGTGTTTGGCGCACAATTTTGGTGCCGTAAGTGAAATCAGTAGGGCAGGTTCAAAGTCTTTAGGATCGTTCTTGCCGTTCTCTACATGCCAACCACTGGGAATATCAATACTGTAATTAAATTTATTTAATGATATTTGTTTGTCATAAATCTTCGGAAAAAGCCTAGTTCAAGTGCATATCAATGATTTTTTGAAATATTTTTCCCTGATGGGACCTTAAAACTATATTCAATTTAAAGCTCTTATATAAGCAAGAAGCCTTTTGGATTGTGAGTTACCGACTTTGAGCTCGAAACTATAAATCACTATATTTCTGTCAATTATGGACCGATTGTATATATAAAAATGTATGTATGTATATCATGAGAAAGTGATCCAAAATATATATCAAATAAGTTATCGAGTTGAAAGATCTATATCTCCCAACCAAAAGTTTCTCGCCATAAACTTTTGTACAGGTAAAATTAAAAGTTTTTGTTTTAAAATTTTGTAATATTGGTCACATGGACTTAAACTTGACTTAAGTCAACTCTTTTAACTAACCTTGCTATTGGTACTTTAGTTTCTTGTAAAATCTTTACTATAGGCGCAAAAGCTTCCCTTACAGGCGGTTTAAAACTAAATCCGAATAAAGCATCCACAATCAAATCATAACACTTGCTCACATCCTCTGCGGAAGGACACTCAGCAGTGACTTGAATATTCATGCCTTTACATTGATGTGTTAAATTTTCGTATAAAGGATTTGGTGTAGGCTTTGGATAATAAACCTGTGGTTTATAGCCCATTAGCGTTAAATGGCGAGCGCATACCAAACCATCACCACCATTATTTCCAGGACCACAACACACCAAAACCCGTTGGTGATCCGAAGCATCAAAACATTTAGCTATGGCATGAGCACAACTCAGACCAGCCAATTCCATGAGTTGATCTACACTGAATTTATATTCATTAAACAGTTCCTGATCCACATTGATGGCTTCCGTTTGATTCAGAAACTTCATGGCGTTAAGGCAACCTGTGGCCATTTGGGAATTCTAAAAAGAATTTAGTGAAATTTTTGTAAGAAGTTGTGAATTTTTAATTACCTGTATTTTAGCAGGTCTAAAGTTTACTAATTTATTAATATGCTTTAAGTTTGCTAAAATATTAAACATTCCAATAAATTTTGTTTTGTTCTTGAAATTCTTTGAAGAAAATGGCAAAAAAAAACTCACCAACAGGTTGAACCAAATAAATAAACAAAGCCAAATGAGGTTTGTGTATTCGCTACATATTTAATTTAGTACCAAAGTATTGCCTACCTTTGAAATTAAACTAACACAATGTTGCATTTTTACGACATTCTTTATTATATCATTTTACAACTGTGGATAGATTTTCTGCTGTGTTGCCATACAGAGATGTAAAATCTAGTATTTAATATTTGGTTCTACCGGGAGAATAATAACCAAATATTCAACAATTTCACAACTCTATTGCCTTGATAATTTTGCTTGAAAAGTTTGCAATTTTTTTTATTATAAACTAAACAAAGACTTGTAAAAGTAATATTTAAATGATTATATTGAATAAATATTGATAATTTGTTAACAATTTGTTTAACTTCAGCCGCAGCAATGGAGGTCGATGAAGAAGAGTTCGAGATGCCCTCATCTAGCAGCAAAGGTGAAAAGAAACGTTTTGAAGTGAAAAAGGTATTAAAAACAAATTATTAACAATTGTATAGAAACATTAACTTTCTATTCTTTTGCAGTGGAATGCTGTTGCTCTATGGGCCTGGGGTAAGTTTATCAAAGATTTATAAAAAATTTACACAAACATAACCTATAAATTTTACACTGGCCGAAAAAATCAACAATATTTCCAAAAATCCTTTTGGTTAATTCGAATTAACCAGAACTGTCAGTCAAGCCGGAAGAAGTATATCCATCGGACATGAACATGCATACACGTCTCATTTGAAGAAGAATCGTTTTGGCTTATGTCTAGTCAAGTAACTTTTGGTTTGGGAGATATAGAGATTTTAAGCTCTGAAAATAAAAAATGGTATACTTCGTCATTTATTTGCAGCCTTGAACAAAATGTATATCATGTGAAAATGCATCAAAATTTCACAAAAATACATATATCTCAAAAACTGATGTGTGCTTAATACCTAATGTATCATATTTAAGAAGAAAACTAGGCATTTCAATTGCTTCTTCTGTTATCCTTGACTCCCAGTCGAGCATAGGGCCTCAGCGTGCGCACGTTCCATGTCGCAAACTTTAAACTTGATTTCATGTCTATATTAGGAGAAGGTCTGAATCACGCCTGTTCTGAAAATCACTATCATATGAAATTGAAATCGAACAAAATTTTGAAAACCAATTATTCCTTGAGATCAAACCAATTTCGTAGATTTTTTTTAGCTTCGATCTTGAGTGTATATTCTCCAATTTCGTGGGTCAACTTTGAAAGATTTTCCTCTACTTGATCTTTCTATCAAAGTTACAGACGACGAATCCCTTTGGATCACTTTTTACACACAAAAATGGAGCATTAAAAACAATGTTCAACTTAAAGATATTAGCTTGTTTATACCAAATGAAAGCCTAAAGCTTTTACTATTTAAATTTAATCAATTTTGATAAACACATCGATCAGTTTTCGAGATATGGACATTTTTGTGAAAAAACAGCATAAAATGTCATCCCTAACATACTTTTTGGCTTACGAGCTTCGTGGTTTCTTAATCCTTTGGTGTTCCATCCAAGTGACATCCTTGTAATACTATGATGATTTTTCCTTAAGGAGTAGCTCAATCTTTATTTCCTGTACATTATCTCCTTCAGTATGGAATTCTTATTTGTCCAGTTTCATAGATTCATGTTGCTATTATTCAGAGACACTTATAATTTTTGGTGTAATGATGTTGGACCCAAGCCAGGTTTCACGATCGTATTACAGAATAACATAGCTTTGTTTAAATGGTTATATGTATATACGTGTAGTTCTTCATTCCTACCAAATATCGCTCTCGTTTTGTTTTCGCATCATAAAGATTTCCGGGCGTTTTATTTATTTCATTTTTTCATATTTTTAAAGCCTCCAAGACCAAAACTTCATGGCTACCTAAGTGTATTCATGGCTATCTAAGTGTATTCATGGCTATCTTAGCAGTGAAAAATTCTTATTGTTTCTGTTTTTAAAACCAACCAAAGAAAAACAGATGTAAAGGAAAGATGCAAATTTGAACAAGTGTTTATAATTTCCCTCGTTTTTGGTGGCCACTAATATATTTTTTTTTATACTAAACCTCTACTTTCAACTTTGCAATGAATCATTTTGTCTTGTTTATACCTATTTCAGATATTGTCGTCGATAATTGCGCTATTTGTCGTAATCACATTATGGATTTGTGTATCGAGTGTCAAGCTAATCAAGCATCGGCCACTAGCGAAGAATGTACAGTTGCTTGGGGTGTTTGTAATCATGCTTTCCATTTCCATTGCATATCACGTTGGCTGAAGACGCGTCAAGTTTGTCCATTGGATAATAGAGAATGGGATTTCCAAAAATATGGTCATTAGTTGTCATCTAATTTCGCTATAGTTTTACTGAAGATTTATAATACTTTAGGTACTATATTCATATTTTTTTTTAATTGATATCTTTCCTTTTTTTAAAAATACCATAAAAATAAAATAACTTATAAACAAAAACAAGAACTTTGTAAGAAAATGTTTCGATTCGAATTAAAATTATAACCTAATGCTTTTGAATGTAAGCTAAAAATCAAAGATGTTTCATTTTACGTACTACAACAGTTGGGCTTAAAAGTAAGGTGTCTAACATAGAAGTTTTTATTTCATTATTTAATATATGTTTCTACTAGGGCGATTCAATGAATATACTGGTCATTTCAGAGACTATTAATCGGAGGATAATTTAAAGATCTAAAGTCGGCTTAAGATTAAAAAACAAAAAAAAATGATTCCGATATTGTGCCATTTTCTCAATCGAAGGCTTATTTAAGGATCTTTCATACACACAAATTAAATGGATACAAAAATTTTGTTACAATCTCAATCACAGGCTCATGAAAGTATTAAACTACAGACGATATGGTATTTTTTATAAAATTTTGCAATTTTCTTAATTGAAAGACTATTTTTAACCTACAGCCGTTTTCAGATTTTTGATATATATATTTTTTTCTTTTTAAAGATCTAAGTCGATGTAAGATCACTTTTCATCCCTTTATTAGGTATGAAAATTTATTTTAAGCTCCCAGAACTCTGCAGTATTTAACAGGCCGAAACTACAGGGCGAACAAATGGCTAAGGTACAGAAGGATATGCTATATTTTATGTTGATAGTCAAGCAGCCAATCATTTTTTATCTTTACGACATCAGTTCTTACTCGAGTATGCCGGGCATCCCTAAATGAGATACCAAGACATTCCAATATTAAACTCTGCTGGGTACGAAGTCACAACAGTGTAACATGTTATATTATTGCGGATAGTCTAACAAATTTTGGTGCTCTCCTCAGTCAGGAGGAAATCGACCAATATATAGGTATACCGCTATCAGCATGCAAATAGCTTATTAAGCAATTTCTATATAGGTCCGCGCAGACCAACTGAAGCATAGACTAACATAGCCAACTTACGACAGTAAGCGTTCTAAAGTGTTGGTATCTCTACCCGAGCCACAGACTACGCATTCTAATATTAATCCTCACAGGCCAATGCATAATAGTAGGATTACAGACTAGGAGATTAAGTCTTCAAAGCAATGACTACTGTAGAAGTTTTTATGGCGTCAAGGAGGAGGAAACTGTCACCTTTTCTGTCACCGCACAGCTTACCATCTGGGCTACTTGTTTCTGCACGATCATTCGGAGATCTCGAATATTAAAAGCATTTGTTGTTTAGGTAGTCAATAATTCAATCTTCACTTCCCTCCAGGTGGTAACACAAAAGGACCACACTCTAGAAGCCTAGTGACGCGGACTATTAAGTCATCTTATTTCAAACGTTTGACACCGTTTTTACTGCGTATTTGTACCGGTCTTTGCAAAATTTGTTAGAAGTTAAAATCTTTGCTTCAAATCGTCATCTGAAATCGCCAAAAACGAAACTACGAAAGCAAAATTTGTAGATCTAATTATAAGATACACATTTGCTGAGAGAAAAACAATATCTAACAATATTAGATGGAAATAGTGGAATAGAATAGTAGAATAAGTTTGTGCTGATGTTTGTAACGCATAGAAATATTGGTCTAAGGTGGGTCACAAGTATACAAATAAACTTATAATCACTTCCAGAGTCGATTTAACGATGTCAGTCCGTACGTAGGTCTGGACGGCTGAACCCCCGTGTAAACCATGTAATCAAAGTACAGGTCACAATTCTAAAGATAATTTGATGAAAAATTTTTCACAGTGGGACCGTGGCTATTGAAATTCGTCAAAATCGGTCTATTATTTATGGTACCTCCCATAGGTTTCACTTCCCGGAATTGATATTTTGGCCACAAATATCAATATTTTTCATGAAATTTAAAACAGATACTGCTTATACAAACCAAAATCACTGTACGTTGAAATCGGTCCACATTTGACCATAGCTCCCATACAAAATCGTCTGTCAAAACGCACTAAATAAGACAAAAATCACATCAAAATCTGAAGATAATGACAATTTTAAGTTAATTTTTTGCGTATATAATTTTTGTAAAAACTTCCGAAATTGCTAATATAATCGGTCCACATTTGACCCTAGCTCTCATATAAGTCCAAATGCGGAAACAGCTTAAATATATGTTTTGAGAAAATGCTTGTATGATGGCAACATTTAGCAAATATTTGTCTTTATTCACTAAAAAGAACACTTTTGACCTTAGTGGTGAAGTATCGTATGGTCGGGCTTGGCCGACTATAGCACTTTTTTACTTTTTGAAAATTATACTAAAATCCACCCCCAAACGAAAACTTCAAACGTGAATTTAAATAAACCTTAGCTAATAATTGAAAACCCAGCTAGGATTTTTCTTCAACCATCATAAGATTTTGGGGGTCTCAATTGGTTCAAGGTTTTAAAGTGTAATTAAATAAAATTTTAATTAAACTAAAATTGCCTCAAAGACAAATAAATTGCTAGAACATAAAAAGTAAAAAAAAAAAATATTTTTCCTTTATCAAAAAAAATATTTTTCCTTCATCAAAATTAAAAAAAATCCAAAATTTTTAATCATGCTTAACCAGAGGTTCGAAAGGCTCAATTCCTAATTCCATATTTTAAAATCAAATTTATTTTAGTGTTTATATCATTCCCATAATACATTCACCTGAATCAAGTCATAAGCCTTAACTTTTAAGAATTAATTCTTAGGGAATTTAAAATCAGTTAGATTTAATTTAAATTATTTCAATTCTTAATCTTATACAAAAATAATTCAAAATTTTATAAACAAATCATTTTGTAAAGGCATACAAAAATAAATGTATTCAAACGAACCCTACAGTTCAAAAATATACAATACCTATAAAAGAGCGAAATAAAATAAATCTCAACGAAACAAGTCCTTAACCATAAAATAAGTTTCAGGATTGTATTAGGGATTAAATATCATTTAATACCCATGAAAAAAAAGTCTCCATATTAGAGGATAAAGAAATGACTCTGGCTTAAGTTATTGGGTTAAAAAAGGGTTTTTAAGCTGAGATGATTTCCATCTCGATTTTAACAAAACCGTGGACTTGGTTTGTCTAAAAAACATGTATGAAAAGTCATATGATTTAAATGTGATTTATTCATTATCGACATACATACATATGTATATATACATTTTTTAATTTTACTGAATTTTGTAATTTTATTCTAATTCTATCATAATTGTGTATGTATCTCAGCTATGTAATATATCTTCCTGCTAAGGGACTGATGTTTTTTAGACCTGTAGGGCATATACAAATAACATTTTTGTGGAAAAATTCAAAAATTTATTAAGTTGACTTAGGCGAAATTTAAAAAAATAAAAAAATTTTTTGTTATTGGTCATAAGATCAGAAAAACTATTTAAAATAAAATATAGATACACATAAAACTAAAGATTTTTTGTACACATAATTTATAATAGCATCCAGATTCGAAAACATATAAAAACCATTATTTCGCATCAACACAACAAAACCAGAGATAATATATTCTTACATATTAGCACATTTTACATGTATATGTATGTATTTACTAAAACTAATGTCACAAAAAACAAATTATTTTTATAAATTTTTTTAGAAAAAATTTTTAATTAAGCAGATTCCTTCACTGATTGAATTTCTGGTAAAGATTAGGTCATTATAAAGGAAGGACCATTAATATTACTATATTCCTAAATATCTAAATATCTTTTAAAAGTTATAGTTTAACGAATAAATGCAAAATATACACAAGTTTGCGGTGAAATAGCCACATTAGGGTAGTTCCGTTTTTTTGAACGAACATTAAAGAATACATGCATACTTATATTAAATGTGTATGCTTTCTGATAAAACATAAGAATATTTTAATAGGTTATGATAAATTTTGTTCTATTTTATATCTAGGGTTTTTACAAACAATGTATATCGCACTTGATCCAATAATACCCTATAAATTAAAACTTCAATTTTCGTTTTTTGGTTTGATATACTTTTATTCAATGAGTGGTATAGTTTAAAAAACTTTTCCCTCGAAAAAGTCAAAATTTAAGTTTTTGATTTAAAATCAAGTATCTTTAGTTTACATCCACCCTAATGATTTGCACAAAATAAATTATCAAAAAATATTTTAATTCAATTTGGACTGGTTTTAATTAAAAATAAAAAATGTTAATTCAAATTGGAGTAGAGGAATGAAGAAACATTTTATTCATTCAAGTTGAATTTAAATTCCCATGTGAATCAATTCACTATGAATTAAAAATCAACACATTTTTTTAATTGTTTTATGGGAATTAAACTTAAGGTATTGTTAAATCATTTTTGAATTCCTAGGAATTAAGCTAATATTTAATTAAGCTTTTCGAAGCTCTGTGCTTAACTTACCATTTACCATCTTTTTTCAAACTTTTTCCCTGTAATTTTATGAATTAAATAAATTTCCAACAAAAAAAAAACACAAAATGATTCTTTTTAAATTACATACAATATTATAAAAATAAAATTTTGTTTATTTATAAAAAAAAATAATAATAATAAAATAATTAAAATAATAAGTTAAAAAAAAAATAATTCAAATAAACACATTTACAGGTCATTTATATTAAAAAAAAATAAAGAAAAATTTCGCTAAGATCTCTTTTCTTCTTTCTTGCATTTTTAACTAAAACAGCTAAAAAATAAGCCAATAGATTTTAAGTTTTGTTTTTAATTTTTAATCATTTTAATAATAACACATAGGAAATTATGAAAAAAGAGAATAAATTTTTGATTTCATGTTGCATTATTTATTACTACATACATATTGTTTAATGCGTAGATAGTAGTAATATTTTATATATTTTTTAATTTTATAGTTATAATATAGAATAAAACTAGGGGATGTTTTAATTATGTACATTACCATTTTATTATTTTATATATAATTGTAGTAATTATTTAATATATTGAAAGTAGTTTTTTTTATGTATTTTTATATTTATCCTTTTTTGTTTTTCATGAAAATTAAGCCTTTTTAAGATATTTTTTTCATAACATTTGAAATTTTATTTTTATTTTTTATGTTTTTTTTTTAATATACACTGCCGGTCATCAATTTGAGACACCTACAAAAGGAAATTTTGTACTTCAAAATCTCTCTGATGAATTGTTATTTATACCTTCATTATTTTTTTTTTTTGTATTTAATTTTCATATTTTGTCTATTAATTATGAATAATTTTCGTTTAAGCAAAAAATCAAAAATGAGCCTTTTTTAAGCTTATCATATAATTAACACTATTTTTCAACTTTTTTTTGTCTAAACACTCAAGAGTTAACAGCTTTTTCTTCATTAAGAAATGTTAGCTCTTACAAAGATTGTTAATCCAACAAACATTATGCCCAGAACATCAAGAGCATCTGATTCCTCAATATACCATAAATACAGAGGAGTAAGATGAAATTTTTGAAAAATTTCTTATAAAAATATTAAATTTTCGAAAAAATTTCTATAAAAATTTAAAATTTTCGAAAAATTTCCTATAAAAATAGTACATTTTCGGAAAATTTCCTATAAAAATAGTAAATTTTCGAAAAATTTTTTATAAAAATTGTAAATTTTCGAAAATTTCCTATAAAAATGTTAAATTTCGAAAAATTCCCTTTAAAAATAGAAACATTTTAAAAAAATTCCTATAAAAATAGTAATTTTTTGAAAAATTTTCTATAAGATTAGGACATTTTTGATTTTTTTTTATAAAATTAAGAAATTTTCTATAAGATTAGGACATTTTTGATTTTTTTTTATAAAATTAAGAAATTTTGAAAAATTTCCTATAAAATTAAAAAATTTTTAAAAAATTTCCTATAATAGTAAATTTTTGAAAAATATCCTATAAAAATAGTAAAATTTCATAAAAATTTCCTATAAAAATAGAAAATTTTCGAAAAATTTCATAAAAAAATATATAAAAAAAAATCGAAAAATTTTCTATAAAAATAGTAAATTTTTCAAAAAATTCCTATAAAAATAGTAAATTTTTGATAAATTTCCTAAAAAAAAATATGAAATTTTCTTAAAATTTCCAAAAATTTCCCATAAAAATATGAAATTTTCGAAAAAATTTTCTATAAAATCTGAAATTTTCGAAAAAATTTTCTATAAAATCTGAAATTTTCTTATACAAATATGGAATTTTCGATAATTTGGTATAAACATAAAAAAAATCAAAAACCTTCATATAAAAGTAGTCAATTTTTGAAAAATTTCCTATAAAAATAGTAAATTTTTGAAAAATTTCCTATAAAAATAGTAAATTTTTGAAAAATTTCCTATAAAAATAGTAAATTTTTGAAAAATTTCCTATAAAAATAGTAAATTTTTGAAAAATTTCCTATAAAACTAGTAAATTTTTGAAAAATTTCCTATAAAAATAGTAAACTTTTGAAAAATTTCCTATAAAAATAAAAAATTTTTGAAAAATTTCCTATAAAAATAGTAAATTTTTGAAAAATTTCCTATAAAAATAGTACATTTTTCAAAAATTTCCTATAAAAAGAGTAAATGTTTTAAAAATTTCCTATAAAAATAGGACATTTTTAAAAAAATTTACTATTTTTATAGGAAATTTTTCAAAAATTTACTATAAAAATAGTAAATTTTTTAACAATTTCCTATAAAAATATTAAATTTTTGAAAAATTTCCTATCCAAATAGGAAATTTTTGAAAAATTTCCTATAAAAATAGTAAATTTTGGAAAAATTTCCTATCAAAATAGGAAATTTTTGAAAAAATTTCCTATAAAATTAAGAAATTTTTGAAAAATTTTCCTATAAAATTAATAAATTTTTGAAAAATTTCCTATAAAATTAAGAAATTTTTAAAAAATTTCCTATAAAAATAGTAAATTAAAAAAAATCCTATAAAATTAGTAAAATTTCGAAAAATTTCCTATAAAAATTGAAATTTTCGAAAAATTTCCTATAAAAATAGCAAATTTTAAAAATATGAAATTTTCTAAAAAAAAATTTTCTAAAAAATATGAAATTTTTCAAAAATTTTTTATAACAAAATTTTTAAAAAATTTTCTATAAAAATAAAAAATTTTCTATAATTTTTTTTTTCGAAAAATTTGCAATAAAAATAGTAAGTTTTTGAAAACAATTTTCTTTGTTAGGCCCAAGAAATTATAAGTTTTTGTTTAAGTTTAAACAAAGACTTATAATGACAGATTTTGAAATGGATACATTGTTCAAATAAATAAATTGTGTTCCAAATCAAGAAACTACATAACTAAGACAAAATAAGCTACTTAAAAAAAAGACAGCTTCCAGCTGTTTATAACCGAAGTTTAATTTAGCAGGTGTCCTAAACTGATGACCGGCAGTGTATAATTTAATGTAGATTTTATATGAAGTTAGTTATTTTATTTTTTTTAGGGTTTTCTTTTATTTTCTTTACTGTACATCATATGGATTCGATTGATTTCTATTCTTAGCTTTTTGACCGTCATATTGTAATTATTACAATTTATATTTATATTTTTGTGGCTGTTGCTATTGTTGGTTTGTTCACTTATGCTATTGCTATTAATTAAATTATTTTTAATTATATTTTTAGTATTACTCAGTAATCTTTCATTAAATTTATGTTTAAAATTTCCATCTGTAAGAAAAAGAAAGAAATGGTAGAAAAAAAAACAGGCAAGGGGGAAAATTTTGTTAAAAAAAAAAAATTGTAGACAAATTAGAAAATATTTTTTGCAGAAAAAAAAATAAGAAATAGTAAAAGTTTTTTAAACTCAAAACTACACAAGAAATTTGTAAAATAAATAAATTAGAGGGAAACGTAATTCTTTGAGGTTAAAATTTTTATAAAATTGAAGTTTTAAATAAAAAGGGCAAATATTTATGTTTTTAAATTATAAACTACAATAATCACATCACAAACAACAATCACTTTGGATAATATATATTTTTTTGTTTTAGAAATAATACTACTAAATAATTTCGTATTTCTTTTTTTGGGGGGTTTTTCTTTTAAGAAAACATGTTTTTTACACAACAAACTTAGAAATTCCTAAACATTGATCTTATGTCTAAAATGAAATGAGTTTTTTTTGTTATGAATAATAAGAATATTAATGAACGGTGAAAATGGAAAGTTTTTTTTAATTTAAACAACCACATATGATTCAGTTGAATAGAATATTTTTATTCTAAAAAACAAAAATCTGAAAAACCAGAAAACCAAATAATTGAAATTTAGAACATTATGCTCCTTCTACTTTTCCTTCTTTGTTGTAATTTTCTGGAAAATATTTCTGTATATGTGATTTTTTTGAAAGATTGCAAACAGGAAATTTTTGTAGTATGGCTTATAATAGCGAATTTTATCTATAATGTGTTGTTCGATCCACACTGTCCAACAAATAGACGTGTCTAGCTAAGGAAAGTTTGAGAACTAGTTCTCTGAATTCCTGAGAGCACATTCCAAAGTTCAAACGATGGAACAACGAGAAGCAACCCACATTGCGACAAAGCTTCACTTCAGACCTCTTTTCGAAAATAATGAATGTCATGTCAATTATATTCTCGATAGATTCCAAATATCTCATACAAAAACACTTGTAATTGCACATGATTAAGTAGCTCAGATCCTAAGCATATTTCTAAGATTTCTCAATGAATAAGACTTTTGAAAACAAAATTCTCAAATATGAAATGAAAAGTTTCACTTAAGTCTTACAATAATCCAACAACCCGTCATTTTTCAACGATTTTTTCAATCGATAGCTGATTGTTAGATAATCTGCCTTCCTAACAAGCGATTTGCATAACTTTCAACTAATTATAAAGTAAAACAAAAAGGGGTCTTCAAATCATCAGTATCCAGGCCATTTTCAGAGACCCAGGAAGTCGTTCTGAATGCGACAGTTCTAAAATAAATGAAGAACAAGTTCTAAATTATCTTCTGGAACTGAAACGTAAGATTGCAAACAGTTCAACACTTATCCATTTATATAAAAAAAGGATAAAAACTATAATTTCAAATGTAGTCTGCAAACGGACCATGAGAGAGTCGAGCTAACATATATAGTAATTGTGATTCTACAATACTAGATAAATAAAGATGGACAATTTGTAGTCAAGGGTCAATGAGTCATTAGATCAGTAGTTTTCTTTGTAGCCGAAGTATTTGAGTTGGTATTTGTGGTGGTAACAGTAGCAGTGAGGCTTATCGGTAATGATGAGGCAGCATGGGGAGAACTTGAGTTTATATTAGTGGAAGTGGTAGTTGCAGTATTATTAAGCAAAAGTAGTGGTGAGGTATTTACTACCGAAACAACGCTATTATTAACCAGATTGCGGGCAAAGGAGGGTGCAATTAGAGCACATGAACCGAATGTATGTTTTGGTATAGCCTGTGATAGGAATAGTGAAGTGGCTGCAGTAGCAGATGTTAGAGTAGCGTTTGGAGTGGAATTTAAACTTGGAGACAGACTATTATGCATTATTGTGGCCGCAGCAGCAACAGCAGAGGATGGTGAGAATGTAGCTGATAAAGCTTGAAAGGTATTCCCTAATTTTTGGCTTACTGAACGTGATGATGACATCATGGATAGATTGAGAGGTTCTCTAAGGGGTTCATCTAAAGCAAATAAAGCTTGAGAACCGCCACCACTACAAGCCGAAGCAAAAGAGGAATTAGAGGCAGAAGCTGATGAGGATAAAGGTGGTGAAACAGAGGCCGCTGCTTCTGTGGAAGAGGTTAAAGAAATATTTACCATTGAGGTAGATGACGACGACGTGGCCGAAGTTCGTGAAGTATTAATTGCAGTCGTATTAACGGATGTTTCTAAAGAAGTTGAGGCTGTGGATTCATTAAAAGAATCTTCTACAAGACTTTCATTATTTATACTGTTGGCGGCTGTAGGTGGAATGTCAATGGTATGAGTTTCATTGCCAAATATCAAGCGTAAGCGTTTCTTTTGAGGTGTCAACGACTGGACTGTCGTCGTTGGTACATTAAGAATTTGCGACGGAGGCGGTGGAGGAGGTGTAGTTTCTTTGGCACCCAGTAAATTGTTTTCAATTTGTTGCTCTAGCTCCTCTATGGAGGAGAGATTGCGTCTATGATGCCTACGATGATGGTGGTGATGATGACGTTCTTTAGATTTATGACGCTTTTTCCTTTTATGTGGCATTTCCTCGAAATCAGAACCATTTTCTGTTAAACCTTCCATACGTAGTATTTCATATTCCACGGGTTCGGAATGAGATGAAGAGCGACTACATGTCGAACCTCCAGTGACACTACTGCTTTCATCACTCAGACTGGTACCCGATTCTATAACCTCATCCAAAATGGGTGATCTTTTCATACGCAGTGTAAGCTTAAGTCTTCTTTCGGGTGTCTTCAACAGAGGTTCGACAGTGGTAATATTGGAGACCGGATTTACTGTGCTATTCATGCAAAACGTGCTTGCTGTAGTACTAACAGAGCTAGTATTCGTATTTGTACTGCTGGGCTCAATATTTGTGTAATGACGTTTACGCAACATTATACCAGCCGAAGTAGAATTGTCTGATATCACAGGTTCTTGGGAATAAATAGACCTACCAATGGCACGTCTCAAACGCTGTTGTGCAGGAGGTTGTTCATTAGCAATTGATTCTTCGGTTAAAACACTACTACTTTTACTGATACAACTATTATTACTATAAATATTAGTATTGCCTTTGGCAATTTCTTCAAATGATTCTATCAAATTCTTTTTATAACTAGGGCTACTTATCAATTTATTACTACTATGGCTTTTTTCTAAAATATTCAGGGACTTATTATCCTCAAACGCGTGTTCCCCAATGTTTTTCTCCGATGCAGGACCACTACCTATCATACTGCTACTTTCACCTACACAAATTTTACTATTAGTAATATCACTTGTCCTATTTTCCTCATCCTTCGACATACGACCTTCATAGATTGAAGGATCGTTTGTTGTTAATGTTGCTGCTGTTGTAGTTTCAGTGATTTTTGCTTGTTGATTATGGTTATGATGATTGTGTTGATTTGGATGAACAATATGATTTACTATTTGACAGTTGTTTGTATTCTTAATATTAAAATTTGTTAAAGGTTTTGTTTGTTTACAATTTACAACCGTATGATGAGGATTTTCTTCCGCTGATGTTATGTTTGATGTTTCTGTTGCTATCGTTGTTGCTGTAATTGTTTCACTTGTTGTTATTGATGAGGTTGATGATGATGTTTGATGATGTCTTAACACTCTGGTTATTGTATTGGCTCCATTACGCGTCAAGCGTTTCTGTGGCTGCTTGCTAGGATCGTTTTCGTCGGAATGCAGGGAAGTGAGTTGTTCAGTTTCCAGATGCTGCTGTTGCAGAGAATGATTTACAGTTAACTCTACATCCGTGTGTTCTGGTTCTGACTCAGATCTGGAAATTACATTATCTTCTGTTTGCTGATTAGTTATTAGGTTTTCATTTTTTAGACCAAGGGCGGCCGCAGCTGACGATCGTGTGTGCCTTGTTGTTATGCCAGCATTAAAGCGTAACGTTTTACTAGGCAAATCCTGTTTCATTGCTGCTTTTCGCAGATTTCTTCTAGACGCAATTGCAGGAGTAGGAGTAGTGGCAGCTCCAGTTTTAGGTTCATCTGCTGTGGCAGCTTTATTGAACGATCCCCTTGAAGTAACATTTGCTAAACTGGCAAAATCTTCTGTAGACCCTGAAGATATTGTACTGCTGGTACTATTTACACGAGACGATTTTCTTAATGATTCCCTATAGCTACGTGGGTTGTTTTCCACAGTTTTACTTTGAGTTATATGGGTTTCATGATTCTCAGTTTGAAGGGTTTGTTGTTGTTGCGGCGTATTATGGTGTGAGTTATTTAAATGATGAGGTGTATGTTGCATGGTATTGGCCATAATCATTTCGGCATCGTATTTTGTCATGCCTTTTTGGCGCAATTCTTGCATTGTTAGTGGTGTCACTACTACTGCAGGATGTTTTTTATTACTTTCAGGCGATCCAGCGTCCATTTTCTTGTTTATGTTGTTATTGTTGTTGTTATTCAGACTTCCTGTTGTAGTAGTATTTATATTCCCTGAGGAGTTATCACTTAAAGCTCCATTTGTGAGATCGGTATTTGTGGAATTCGTTGAATTGGCTCGACTTTTAATGCGATTAATACGATTATCGGTTTCTCTTAAACGGTAGCCACCACTTGCATTAGGATCGCCCACGACACAGGCTCCATTTAGACCCAAACTTATTGCAGCATCTGTACCATATTGACTATTGCCATTTTTACCGGCAAAAGCTCCGGTCCCTCTTCGTTCGCATGTCTCACATTCGCAATAGCAGTTACCGTCTCCGAAAAAATCCTCACCATAAAAACAAGTGATTTCTTCGCCCACCTCGATATCACGTAATACTTTAACGCAGGCTGTATCTCTACCAGTTGCCACGAATTTGCAATTGGCTCGACAGTCATGATTTATGTAGGCAGCTGGTCCTAACCACAGTTGAGCGCAATTTTTGCGACAGCTGTACATGACAGAGAAATCATTTTTACCCGAATGTAAAAGAGCAGCTTCCTCAGCTTCACTTAGCTCAGCTATGCAACCCACTAAACATTCGATTTTATCATTCTTTTGCCAACGTTTTGTGGCACAAATTTTTGCTCCTTTCTGACCTTCCAGCGAATAACGATAACAGGCTTCTATAACAAAACCACTATCCTTATCAAAAACTCTTAAATAACGTATTATCTAAAAGTGAAGCAAAATAAATGGAAACAATTAAATTATTTTCTAAACAATATAAAAAGGAAATATTTCTTTCACCAAAACCTTTTCAAAAAACTTACATGATCATGCAGTCTTTTAATAGACATTTTATTCTTATTGCGAAAACTTCTGGGCAGCCAGGGACCACTAAAAATTTTCTTAACTGCCACCTCGTAGTTTTGTGTTTGTATAAACTCATCTACAATGGCTTTCAGTTGGGCTGTATCCACCTTCAGTGGCCGATAACGTATATTCATTTTGTGCGTTTGAAAACCCAAATGTGGATCAAGTATTAGGGATGTTGCTAAATCATCGTTTTCGGATAGCTCCTTTGGCGTCATCCCGGTCGATTGAGAGAGTCGTGATACAATGGTATTGGTGGAACCATTGATACCACTAAGAGGCAGGAGATAACCATTATTCGTACTGCCATTATGAGAGCTATAATGACCATTTGAAGACATTGAGTGTGTTGTTTGTTTGGCGGCAGTGGCACTACTCAATGTTGTATTAGTAGTAGTGCCTGTGGCAGTGGCAGCCGCTGATGGATTTCCGTATTTACTAGCAGTTTCACTACGGCGGCTGTGATGTGAACCAACAACCATTCTGTATTGCAGTCTGAAATTTAGAAAAAAATGTAGAAAAAAATGTTCAATTGAAAGTTATAACAAAACAAAAGCATTTGTATTGTATAGATCTAAACCCTATATTGTCATCTATATATAATGCCCCGACAACAATTCAATTGGAACAAGGGTTACTTCTATCAGACAATAAGCTGCATACGTTCTATTTTTAGACTCATTGAAAGGGGCCTACGTTTTTAACGCCGGCTTTTTACGGCAAATGCATTAGTTAGAGAAGTTTTACATAGCCCAAAACTCAATAACCAGTGGCTAGCTGAGTTGAGGTGAACAGCACTTAAAAACCAACATTCGTCAAGTTATGGCTGAAATACCGCCTAATATGTGCCAAAATGTTGTCGAAAATTACCTCAAAATAATCAATGCTTACAACATTTCGCGTGGTGGTCATTTAAATGATGTAGTGTTTCACACAACGTTCAAACTTTATAATAAACAAGTAAGAAAGTGCTATAGTCGGTCGATACCCTTCACCACTAAGGTCAAAGGTGTTTTTTTTCCTGTATAAAGACAAATATTTGCTTAATTTTGCCATCATACAAAAATTTTCTAAAAACGTATATTTTTATGCTGTTTCCGTCATTTGGACTTATATGAGAGCTAGGGTCAAATGTGGACCGATTATCTCGAAATTTGCCAAATTGATTACAGTTGTTACAAAAATTATGTATGCAAAAAAATAAACTTAAAGTTCTCATTATCTTCAGACTTACGAGCCTTTTAGTGATTTTTGTCTCATTTAGTGCGTTTTGACAGAAGAGTTTGTATGGAAGCTATGATCAAATGTCAACCGGTTTCAACGAAATTTGGTACAGTGATTTTAGTTTACAATAAATAATATACCGATTTTGACGAATTTCAATAGCCATGGTCCCACTATCAAAAAAATGTCATCATATTATTTTTATAATTGCGACATGTGCTTTGATTACATGGTTTTCATTGGTGTCCAGCCAGCCAGACGTGTGGACTTACATCGCTAAATCGACTCAGAAAGTGATTATAAGCCTATTGGTATACTAAAAGGTGGGTCTAAGACAAACATTTTTATGCGTTACATACATCAGCACAAACTTATAATACCCTTTCCACCTATGGTGAAGGGTATAAAAAGAAATGTCACTATTTTATGTGTTTTATTTACGTTCATTTTTAAACCGCAAAATGGATAACCCGATATGTTGGTGTTACATGTAGACTACACATGTTAATTAAAATGTTCTAAGTATCATGATGGACATAGTCTTAACATCAGACAATAAGTATTTCTCATATAACTTGTTTTTAAGCATTTTAAGTCTAATGTAGAGGTATAAATCTACTGAATAAACAAAGCGAAAATGTTTTACTTTAGCATAGACATAAACCTCAACAGCTGATAGCAACTCTGATAATTGACAGTGACAAACAGCTGCTAGGCAGTGTTGTATTTTTTACCAAATGGGTTAAAAACTAAAAAATTAACCCAGGTTAAGTATTAATTTAAGTATTTTCTAACAATGAATTGTAATATAATTAAATTCTACTTCACTTTATTTTGAATGTTTTTTTTTCATTTACTTTTTATGTCTATATAAGTTTCTATTGCACACTTTTCTTTCGAGCTTTTCTATGGCTTTATATCAAAATTTATTTCATTTCTTTTTTCTACCTTTTTCATATGCACATTCACACGTTGTTAAGTTTTTTTTTCTTCGTCTTTTTTTTAGAACAGATTGATTATCGATTAATTGCCCTTTTGTTACAGTTTAATGGTTTTGATTCATGTAATCAATTTATCATTACTATAAAACATTGAAATCATTGAGTTGAACTTTTAATCAAATGCCAATTTCTCAGCTGATTTTTAATTGTAATTTGCAAAAATAAAAAATAATTTTTTAAAAACACACAAATTTAAACATTATTCACAAATAAAAGTAAAAATTTAACACAAAAACAAAGAGCGCATGAAGATGTAGAAATAAAACCGAGAGAAGAAAACTATGAACAAAGAAAAACCCTAAAAATCAACAAAAATATAAAAACACATCATAGCCATCTCTTTCTAATCTTAAGATTTTTCACATCAAAACTTTAACACAAAACTGTAACTGTCTCTTTTTAACACGGCGAATTGAGAAGAGAAAAACACGATTGTCTCGGAAAAAGAACGTACGCTCATTAAATACAGATGAAAATGGCGGCGTCGGTTCAATATTAATGATTTTTTCTTTCCTTTTTTTACTTTGATGTAAGCTTGCTTTACTTTTTTTATGTATTATTGTGGTATATCTAGTCAAATTACCTTTTATTAAAAAATATCAGCTCAATTTATTAAAAACTTCTCGTTAGGCTTTTGATATTTTTCAATGCAGACTCGAATAGTTTTTTGCTTTCAATAATCTGTGTTTCGTTTTGTTTTTTTTACGAATACATTTTAATAAATCTTGACGAATCTGCTGATTTTTTTCAATTATTTCGTTTGTTAACACAATGGCCACTTTTTTAGCTTCATTTTATGTTGATACACATTTTGTTTTTTTCTTTTATTTTTCAATCACACAACAAAGAAAACAAGTCCAAGACGATAACCGAAGTGTCTGGCTTTAAAATTGTGTCTGCAGAGAATGATTTTTTTTATTTCTTTCTGGCTGTCTGTCTGATTTTTCTGAGCGAATTCTCAACTTTAACGTCTGTCGCAGATTTGCGGCGGCGGCGGCTGCGGCTTTATGCACAACGGCGTCGTTTACTGTCGATAAGTCTGTCTGTCCGTCGTTTGTCTACCTTGTCTGTCCGTCTGCTTCTTTGCCTGCCTGCCTTCTTCTTTTCGTGTCGTCACACTGTGGCGTGCCAGGAATCGCTTTTAACTTTTCCTTTTGTTGTTTGCTAATAACTTTAAACTTCTTCACTTTATTTCATAGTTCATATTGTTAACTCTACAAGCAAGTGTTTTAAATGGTTTTTTAACTAAAGTAAATTATTTATTTTTATGAAATTTTTAAGAAGAAAACTTTTCTGTACAATTGCTACACACACATTTCAGTTTTTGCAAAAGAACTCGAGAAAATGAAGAGTACAAATATACAATTTGTGAAAAGAACCGTCTCCACGACATGGTTGTATTTGCAAGGCGAATTCAAGATAGCACAGTGTCCACATTAGAATTTTTTCCGTATAAATAAATAGTATTTATACCCTTCACTACCATAGGTGAAAAGGGTATTATAAGCTTGCGCTGATGTATGTAACGCATAGAAATATTTGTCTAAGACCCACCTTTTAGTATACCAATAGACTTAGAATCTCTTTCTGAGTCGATTTAGCGATGTCAGTCCGTCCTTCTGGCTGGCTGGACCCCCATGTAAACCTTGTAGTCAAACTACAGGTCGCAATTCTAAATATAATTTGATGAAATTTGGCACAGATAATTTTTTGATAATAGGACAATGACTATTAAAATTCGTCAAAATCGGTCCGTTATTTATGGTACCTCCCATAGGTCCCACTTCCCGGAATTGATATATTGGCCACAAATATAAATATTTTTCCATGAAATTTAATACGAATACTGTTTATGTAAACTTAAATCATTTTACCAAATTTCTTTGAAATCGGTCCACATTTGACCATTGCTCCCATACAAACTCTTCTGTCAAAACGCACTAAATGAGACAAAAAATCTCTAAAAACGCTCATAAATCTGAAGATAATGACAATTTTGAGTTTGTAAAAACTGTAGTCAATTTGCCAAATTTCGAGATAAACGGTCCACATATGACCCAAGCTCTCATATAAGTCCAAATGATAGAAACATTTTAAATATATAAGTTTTGAGAAAATTTTTGGCAAAATTTACCAAATATTTGACTTTATACAGGAAAAAGAAGACCTCTGACCTTAAAGGTGAAGGGTATCGTATGGCCGTCTTGACCGACTATATCACTTTCTTACTTGTTTTTGATATATGTATCAGCTTCTATTCGGTTTACAATTTTTAAGGAACAAATTTGTATAGATATTAAAAATTTCTAGTATACAACGGTATTCATTACGTCTTCTTTCACAACAGTCAAGTTTGGCTCATCAAGTCTTGAGTTTTTGCTGTTTCACACAGATCAGGTTTACTTGCTTAGTTTTTCTTCAAATTTCTTTTGAACTTCGGCTCCGAACGGCAAATGCATTAGTTAGAGAAATTTACATAGCCTAATACTTGGGACCTCTGGTATGCTAGACCGATGACTAATCTGCTATACCACGACGGTTCTATTATGGTGTAGGGTATTATTTAATGTATATTAAAATAAGCCTACTTTTACATTAGTCAGGTTTGGCTTATCAAGTCTTGAATTTGTACGAGAAAAAACTGACAGAATTAAAATTGAGCAAACCTGACCGTACTATCAAGTTTACGAAAATTTTGAAAATTTGTATGAAATTTAAGGAAAATAAAAACTGATAAAGAAAATGTTTGTGTGTGAACGTGAATGAAGTTTCAAAAAAAATTTAAAGAAAAACTGATGAAGTAAATCTGATTTGTGTGCAACGGGACTAATATCTTTTTTGTTTATAGAAATGTTTGTTATGTTAGAGTTAAAAAATTGTTTTAGTTGACAACACTTTTTCGAATTGTCAGTTAAATTATATTTTCAATTAGTTTTATTTTGAAATTATTTATTATGTGTGATGATGAATCTGTTTTCAATGAAATCCAAATACCCTGGATACGTTACAAAGAAAATCAAAATCGAGTTCTATTTGACACCTTCAATGGTATTCCCTGCGATGGTGTTCATATGGCTCGCGTGAAGTCAGCGCGTAATAAAATGAGTTGGTTTGTAAAGGCCACACAGAAATTATAGAAATAATTAAGCTAATCAATTAAAGGAAATGTCTTTAATAAAGTTAATTTCTCTCTTATAATAAGGTTAAGGAGATTGCCCCATGTTAATCAAATAATTGGTCTTGGCATAGCTTTAATTGTAATCTTTTTCACATATGGGATGTGGTTGTTCAAACGTTTTAATCAAGCAAACATATTTGGTGGCTGTTCAACGTCTTTTATTTGGCCTTTCGATGAATGTCCAGTAGCCTATTAATTATTACATTGGAAATACCGTTGACGTCATTGCTTACCGTTACTGAAAGAATCTAAAATATCCTTAAAATCATAGTACAATAAAAACTGTATTGTGCCATGCTTAAAATTATATTATTGTTAATTAGAATCGGTTTATAATGAAATGGAAATGCACTTAACGATATTTATTATTAAAAATACCAATAATAAATAGCAATAATATTAATTATCTTTTTTGTTAAAATTGAATACAAGTAAAATTTACCGAGCATTTACTCGAATTTGGCCCACAAATTTCAATTTTCGCGAAATTCTTCAATTTGAAATCGCAGGTGTGGCGAAACGCTTCAAGATATCGACCTATTTTTTTAGGTTTTATTCTCCCATTTGTCTGTTTTGACACACAGGAAAGAAAATTCTAAATTTGTAATATTTGTTGAACAAAATTTTCAAAAAATTAAAAAATTATTTTTTGAAACCGACCTGAAAAAATGTTCCATTTTCCAACATGAAAAAAAACTAAGTAAATTTGATTATATTTAAGCAAAACTGAACTATTTACTAGTAACAAGCCATTAAATGATAAATCATGTCTTACTTTGGAATTTCTTTATTTACAACGTACAATTTTTGGTGCATACCCTTAGGCGCGTTTTTAAGGACATGCATTTTTGGGGGAAAACTGCAATAACTTTTAAACTACTTCATGGATTTTCGTTTTTCATGATAATAAAGCTGTATTAGTTCTCTTTAATATTCTATAATTTTTTCTTATAAAAATTATTTATTTTTGGTCTAAATTTCGCAAAAACTAAAAAATAACCCATTTTCCCCATACAAATGGGCTCTTAAACTTTGGACCCGATGAGCGCCCATAGATCGTTGTCCGATTTAGCACAAATTTTTAGATCTAAACTTTTGGACCTAGTGTCACAATAATCCGTAGAAAAAGTTATAAAATTCGAAAAATCATTTTCCTTCATACAAAAAATTGTCACCCTAATGTATATATATACATACAATTATTGCTCGTTTAAAGATATAATTCAGGCATGTTCCAGAAAAGTAGTGGATTAAAAGTAAAATGAAGTTTTAAAAAGCTGATTTTTTGTTTTTGATGTTCTACAAATGAAGTGGTTTGGTGTTTAATATTTCATTTGAAATAAACTTTTAAAAAATTGTTTTTACTTTAAAAATTGAACATATCCCAGTAAAAAATACAATTATCCAAAGAGTAATCTTGAAGCACTCCTTTGCTAGTAATGAATTACTCCATAAAACTCCGAATCTCATTGGATTTTTAAAACAGCATGTCCGCAGACACGAGTACTTCTTTTAAGCTATTTATGGAGTACTCCCCTTGATCTTGAAAATGACAACAGAGGGATTACTCGTTTTTGCCTAGAAAAAGAGCATAACATTCATATAAAATACAAATATGGTTATTTTTTTTCAAAAAAAGAAGAAAATATTGATTTAATTTTTTTTTAATTTTTTCAATAATGTTGAAAATATTTGATGTTGGATACGTGTCTTTAGTGCTTTTGCAAGAAAATTAACGAAAAAACAACTCGTAATATATCATTTAAAACATGAAATTACAAATTTACTATTACCGAAACAAAAAAGTTAACAATTTTTTTTCATCTCAATTTAATTTGAGCAAAACATTTTATGTTATGTCAAAGAAAAAAAACGAACTGATGCATCCCACGTTGATCCATTTGGAGCATTAAGCGAGGCGCAAACAACAAAACAAAGTAAAAAGTTTCGATAGCTCGCTTATTACTACAAATGGATGAACAAGTCATTACTCCTCTGTTACTCGATTATGGATTAATCCATATATTTTTTACTGGGTACTTTCAAAATACATACTTCTTTTTCAATAAATGTGAATAAAAATGAAACGTACAAAGTATAATGTAGAACATCAAACATTCAAATTGAAGTGATTTCAAATTAACTTTACTTCAAAGTGGAATTTAGAACATTGATAAATTTTGATTGATAAATTTTGGAGATATGGACATGTTTGTGGAAAAACCTGATGCGTAAGTATTAAAAAAAGTTTAATACATCATTTGCATTATTATTTAAATTTTGGAGATATGGACATGTTTGTGGAAAAACCTGATGCGTAAGTATTAAAAAAAGTTTAATACATCATTTGCATTATTTTAAAATTTTTTTTTTCATCGGTCTGTAAATGACTATATTTTCAAAAGTAATAAAAGATAGGGTTCTTCGTTCATAAAATCGTTTTTAAATGACAAAAATTCAAAAAAATCGGTGATATATATTTGATCTAGACTTGTTTTCAACTTTGCTTTAAATAATTATTTAATATGAAAATTCTATTTTATTTTTTAAATTTTACTTACTTTTCTTATTACTTATTTTCTATAGAAAAAAATACAACTCTGTGAATTCGCCGTACAAACGCTGAAGATAAGTATTATTTTTTTAGCATATTAGCAACACTTTTCAAACACATATTGACAGACAAAGAAGTTGGAAAAATTTGCTGACAAAAAAGTTCCAGTGATAAAATTTTATTTAAAAAAGTCTATAAAGTTATAAAGCAATATTTATAATAATCACATTTAGGTAAGTTTCTATAAACAAATATTAATTTAAATGTAAATGCCCAAAATATTGGGTTAAATTGTAAAATAAAAAAATTTGCGAGCATTGGCCTGGGAGTAGAATTCGCCGCAATGAGAAAATGACGAAAATAATTACAATAATAGCAACAACTAACCACCATTTTCTCGTGTCGTATAAAAGTACTATTTTTATTTTAGTTCACTAAAAATATTTGTTAATAAAAATACGTAAATGTATTTCTTTTGCAGTATTCTATCGTAGAACTTTGTAATAAATCCTCACCAAAATGCCGAATATCAAGTTACAGTCATCAGATGAAGAGATCTTTGATACCGACGTACAAATTGCCAAATGTTCGGGCACCATCAAGACTATGTTGGACGACTGTGGCATGGAAGATGGTGACAATGCCGTAGTGCCCTTGCCCAATGTAAATTCAGCTATTTTACGTAAAGTCCTACATTGGGCCAACTACCACAAAGACGATCCCCAACCCCCAGAGGATGATGAAAACAAAGAGAAACGTACCGATGATATTTCATCGTGGGATGCGGATTTCCTTAAAGTTGATCAGGGTACTCTATTCGAATTGATTTTAGCCGCCAATTATTTGGATATTAAGGGTCTTCTGGATGTCACCTGTAAGACTGTGGCCAATATGATTAAGGGTAAAACTCCCGAAGAGATTCGTAAGACATTTAATATTAAAAATGATTTTACCCCGTCTGAGGAGGAACAGGTGCGCAAAGAAAATGAATGGTGTGAAGAGAAGTAGATCGGAACAAACTATTTCTGGAAGACCAAATTCATCATTAAAACAGAATATAGAAACTATTAAATATTTAAGCTTCTACGTCGTATAATATATATTTTTTTCGTTTGATACTCCCTTAATTAACAACAAGGCATTCGAGATCCGTAAATTTTACTAAAATTTGTTTCGCCTGACATCTTGGATACAAAATATCTTTATGGACTCTTGCTCATTTTATGTAATAACTATGTATGAAATATATAATTTATTTAAAGAAAAGATATATAAATATCATATGGTTTATAAAATTTTCTTTAAATGTAAATTAATTTTTTATTCAACAATTTTTGCTTCATTATATTAGATGTTAATAAATTGGAATTAAAATTTAATTGGTTTGTTTTATTTTGAACATTCTAATTTATAATGAACATTATATATTTAAGGGATCTCTGTTTTGCACCTTGTGGGAGCTATTTTCAAATATACATTGCTGTTCTGTATTCAGAGTGGAATTGTAAAATTTCTCGTAATAAAAAATTGGGAAATTTGCTGTTCTGAATTTCCCATATTTTTTACAATAAACCGATTTCAACAAAATTTGTTAGTTATTTATATTTTTAAAAGCTATTTTTCTCGTAAATTTTATAAAAATATGTACCTATACTGAATTCTGAGTTAATACTGATGACGAAAAAAGCTTTACATTCATACATAATTCCCACGATAATTCAATTGGTACAAGGGGTACTTCTCTCAGACAATGAGTTGCATCCGATTCTATTTTTAGAGTTATTGAAAGGGACCTACGTTTTAACTCCGGCTCCGAACGGCAAATTCATTTAGTTAGAGAAGTTTTACATAGCCTAATACTCAATAACCATTGGCTATCTGAGTTATGAGGTAAACCGTTTTTTTTTTTTAAATATATTTTTTCAGGTGGATCTGGCCGGGGATCGAACTTGGGACCTAATTGTTTTGTAGTTAAGCCCTTTTGGTTTCAGAAAATATTCAGCTTGTAGTTAACCCCTTTTGTTTTTTTCGCAATTGCTTACAAATTACTCAAGTTTTGTCATTTAAGTTTTCAGGAATGTCTGCTGTTGCATTGTTGATCAGATTTCAAAATTTGGAATTAATATTTCATTTAGTTTAAAAGTTATGATGTTTTTTTGCTTATCATATAAAAAATTATTATCCGATACTAAGATTTTTGAAAAGTTATAAGTTAGCCTTCCGACCGTAGATTGAACTGTTTGTCTGCACATCAACTCTAGGGCTCCTATGTTCTAACTTTATGAAAGATACTTATCTTTAACCGTTTAAAATTTACGGAGTTATTTCTAAAATAACTCTTAAAAAACCGCTGTATATCCTATTTTAAATTATTAAAAACTCCTACTATTTTTAAGACCCGTCTCTATATTATTGACAAAAAAAACTTTTGAAAAGTTTAAATTTTTGCATAAAATTTGTATGGTAGCTTTCATAGTTTATAATTTGTTTCTTGGCAATTGCTCAAAAACTAAACGTTTTTTACCATTTTAGTTTTTAGAGTTTTCTTTGCTGATGGCTTGTTGATCCAATTCCAAAATTTTGATTGAATGTTTCTCGTAGTTTAAAAGTTATAACTTTTTTTACTGTAAAAAAAACTAGAAGTGTAGTTACGCCCTTTTGCATTTTAGGTGACGATATATATTTTTTTATTTGTCTTAGACCCACACTTTTTGAGTCGATTTAGCGATGTCTGGCTGGCTGGACCCCCATGTAAACCATGTAATCAAACTACAGGTTTCTGAAGATAATTTGATGAAATTTGGCACAGATAATTTTTTTGATAATGGGACCTTGGCTATTGAAATTCGTCAAAATCGGTCCATTATTTATGGTACCTCCCATAGGTCCCACTTCCCGGAATTGATATTTTGGCCATAAAAATCAATATTTTTCATGAAATTTAAAATATATACTGCTTATGTAAATCAAAATTGCTGTACCGAATTTCGCTGAAATCGGTGCTCATTTGACCATAGCTCCCATACAAACTCTTGTATCAAAACGCACTAAATGAGACAAAAATCACTAAAACACTCGTAAATCTGAAGATAATGTGAATTTTGAGTCTATTTTTTGCAAACATAATTTTGTAACAACTGTAATCAATCCATAATCGGTCCACATTTGACTCTAGCTCTCATATATGTCCAAATGATGGCAATAGCTTAAATATATAAGTTTTTAGAAAATGTATGATAGCAAAATTTAGCAAAAATTTGTCTTTATGCAGGAAAAAGAACACCTTTCACCTTAGTGGTGAAGAGTATCGTATGGTCGGGCTTGACCGACTATAGCACTTTCTTACTTGTTTTATTTTAAATTAAACTTTCATGTTTTAAATAATCAAAAACAAATAGAAAGATTTTTTAAAAATTAAATTTATCGAAAAATATGTTACTAGAATTTTTCTCTTTGAATACGACTTTCAGTCTGCGTATAAGTAATATTAATTAATTCTAACCATTATACGCCATCGTATACGCGAAATAATTAGCCCTGTTTGTGTCCCCCATCAAAATTCACGTTGGTGCTTACTGCAAGAGGGGAATAAAAGTCTAAAAATACAACACTTAGCTTTCTTGAGAGTATGCATCAGAATCACGGCGAAAATAAAACAAAATCAAATGAGGGAGTTGGCAACGCTTAACTTTATATAAATCATCTGTCACTCATCGTGTCTCCCAAAAAAAGTGTGCAAAAAAAGGTAAACAAATGAAACATAATAAATTAAAACATTTGAAATTGTGAACAAAAATTATCAATAAAGTTTGCAATAGAAATAAATTACCAAAAAAACGAAATTAAACGAGTGAAAAAAAAATTAACAAGTGATTTTGGTGGCAAGCAAACTTTGGCCAAATGTCGCCATGTTTTGCAAAGATAAAAAGGAGGCACGCTAATTTAATAATAATTAATGTGAAAGAATTTCAATGGAATTAAAACACAGGTGATTAAAAACAAGGGAAAACAAAGCTCTATTTTATGATTTAAGTGTAAACATTTAAAAGAAATTAACATTTACTCTAAATCCATAAATTTTTTAAAGAAATTATCTGCCGAATAAAAAAAAAAAACAAGCCGCAAAAAAGCAACAGACACCAGGGATGGAAAATAGATTTCTTAATATGGTACTATCAACGAAATCAAAATGTACTTTTTAGATCATGATGGTATTGTTTACATTGACCTCAGCAAATGATTGCTGGATTATTATTTATAAATACCTATTAATATAAAGTATGTATTTTATATATTTTAAAGATTATCTGTAATATGCGAGCTTGATGTGAATATGGGCATACAATCAGGAAGTTGGTCAAATCATACTTTCAACACACTTAAAGGTTTATACATTTTATTGATGTTCATTCATTCTTTGTCAATATGTTAGAACCGATATGATCTCTTAATAATCTTTGCCAACATTTTTAATAGAGTTGGGTATCTTGGCATCAATCAGATATCTTTGATTATGTTGGTGGAAAGAAAATGTAAGCATTTCTGCATTTCATACATGAATCATGTTCAAGTAATGTAAGGTTCCATGCAAATATTTTCTAGGTTAAAGGTTATTAGCATCTAGATTTAGAACAACAGCAAATTGAACTTTTAGCCAGTTTCTACATTTTTGTATTTTAACAAGTAATAATGTTAAATTCGTATGTGTCGAATCGTCAAATTGTGTATGATTTAGCAATATATCTTGTAAAGCTTCTTTGTGTAAAATAAAGTGGTCATAGCTATCATAGATTGTTATTTATAAGCATTTAACTGGCTTTCGTCACATTTTAGTGGTTTCCGGGAGTGGTTCATATATGAAAGCCATGGTTAAAAGTAGACCAATTTATATAAAAAAAAACTTATTACTACCAAATTATAGCATGATAGAAACTATAAATTGGCATTTGTTAGCATTTAACTTATTTCCGAGAAAGGATTGGCATGGCAGGTATAATCGTATGTGGACCGATTCTCAAACAATTTTAAAAGCTAAAAAACTGATCTTTATCAAATTCTAGCGTTACTTCTAATATAATTTAATACTTATTTCCATTTAACTAGCTACCGAGGGTAGATTTATATGAGAGCTCTGGACAAAAGTGAACCAACTTGCTAAAATTTGACATACTGACCAAATTCCGTGGTCATATCTATTTAAATTCGATTTAATTTAGCAGTTTTAAATTGATTTCCGAAGTGGTTTAATATGGGACAAATGACGGACAGACAAACAGAAACCCACCCCCTATTCTTTATAGTAGTTTTGCTATTTCCACAAGTTGTTTATGTGGGCGCTATAGTTAGTTGTGAACCTATAAATTTAGCAGTTTTAAAGTGATTTCCGAAGCGGTTTAATATGGGACAAATGACGGACAGACAAACAGAAACCCACCCCCTATTCTTTATAGTAGTTTTGCTATTTCCACAAGTTGTTTATGTGGGCGCTATAGTTAGTTATGAACCTATTTCACTCAATTTCATTGTTGGGATTTTCTAAGAAATAAGGAATATTCTTTCCAAATTTTTTTGACCTAGCTCTCTCTTTTTAGGCCCTACCGTGTCTTTAATATACTGGATTCAGAATATAACTGTTTGGTTTCCGTGCCAATATTATGAGAATTGCAAATAGAATGATAATCTTTGTATACCCCATTCTTTTTGATTCTGGGTGTAAATAACTAGTAAAAAATCCCGTTTTTTGGGTAAAAATCTGGATCTGAATTGTATTTTTTTTTGCTACCTTTAAGGTATTAGGAGATATGTTACATATTTAACCTTTTAACCTATTTTATCACATTAAGGTACAGAATCCTTTCCGAATGAAAGTATAAATTGCTAAAAGTACATTATGTCCAAATTACAAATCTCTGGCTCTGAAGGTTTTGAATGGGCATTGGTGAAGCGTTTACTGCTTTATGTATAAAGATATAGCAGATATTTACAAATCGGATTAAAAAAATGCCAATATAGGACCCAAATGACACTTATTCTTGGCGATCAATCAAAGCACCCTTTTGTCAAATGTCATTAAGTTATACATCTGTTTAAACATCAAAGAGAAGCTTAAGTCGACATAAGAGAGAATTGAGTTGAGGCGTTTGGTGCATCACAGAAGAAAAGGCTCCTAAATGTCATTAGTCCGTATTAAAAATTCTGAGTTTTATCAATGTTATGCACGTTTACTTTTTACTTTAATTTTTTTGAATCAATAATGCATTGATCAAAACAACTTATGCGCACATACTTTTGTTTACATATTCAGATTTTTCTTTCAACATATAACGGTATCGTTTAACTTCACTTAAGCTGTCTAAATGTTGACCTTGAAAATAAAAGTCATTATTTTCAAACAACCTACGTTTACATTTAATTACACTTCTGTTATCCTTGACTTCCAGTGGGGCATAGGACCTGACTACACAATATAAACTTTTATTAAACTTAAGGTCCAGATCAACTCAAATTTCTGTTTCGAAAAAGCGCTTAAGTAGAAAAAGTGTAAAATCTTCTGAATTTACCAATATAATTTTTTAAAATATACATTTTTCTTCTCTAATAAACATGTAACCAATATATGAACCGTCGTGGTATAGCAGGTTAGTCATCCGCCTAGCATACCAAGGGTCCCAAGTTCGATCCCTTTCAATGAGTCTAAAAATAGAATCGGATGCAGCTCATTGTCTGAGAGAAGTACCAATTGTTCCAATTGCAATGTTGTCGTGGAAATTATTTTATTATTATAATATATTAATTCATAAATTATTCGCAGAAATCAAGCAGAAGAAAAATTAAACAAAATTTATGATATCTCAAAACATCAATTTTCGACTTAAGCTACTCTTCCATATCGTCACAGACATATTAATTGATACATACATGTATGGTCTATCATTTTGTAAATGCAATCGATTCAGATTTTAAAACAGAAAAAAATATGGAACATAAAGAAAAGTTCAAATTCTTATCATCAAGCTTAAAATGTATCAAATAAAAGTACATATGTACCATGTTTGCCATCCCTGACAGCAACAACCACATTGTTGATTTCAAGTAAAAACAATAATAACAAAAACAAGCAGCAACAGCTCGCAAAAGCAAAGCAAAATCATATTTTATATGTGCACGGCAATTTAAAGGAATTCGCTCTTTAAAATGCTTTCGCCTGTGGTTAACCGTGTGAGAAGTTTTTTGGACTAACTTTATTTAAAAATAATAGGTCAGTTTAATGGTTTGCTAATAAATTTCTATAAAAATGAAAAGTGATTTATACAAAATTCAATTTTAACTAACAATTTCGACAAAACACAAAAAGTGTTAAAAATATAAAAGAAAAAAACTATTTACAAAGATAAGAAACAAACATAAACAACAAATTAAAACAGAATAATTTGCTTTGCAAAAAACAAACAAAACAACGTAACGATTGAATTTAAAGTGATGCCAGACTAATTTTTTTAAACAATTCATTAAAAGACATTTGAAACGATCAAATTGTGAATTAAACAAATTGTGAAAGTTAAGTGAAAAATAGTGAAATAGTGAAGAAAAGGGTTTGATTAAAAATTATACAATCAACAGTGTAAACATTTTGTTAATGTACGTCAGAGATGGATCATTTTCAAGCAGCTTTAGATCCCCGCAAACAAGAGCTGTTGGAAGCTCGTTTTATAGGAGCAAGGGTAAGTTTTTAAAATTTTTTATAAATAACACACGTTTTCTTTCAATAATAGCGATAGGCAAATTTTTCTATTGAAAATATTTCAATATTTCTATGGAAAAAATGTCAAAAGGGCAATTTTTCTATGGAAAAAATGTCAAAAGGGCAATTTTTCTATAGAAAAAATGTCAAAAGTACAATTTTTCTATAGAAAAAATGTCAAAAGGACAATTTTTCTATAGAAAAAATGTCAAAAGGACAATTTTTCTATAGAAAAAATGTCAAAAGGACAATTTTTCTATAGAAAAAATGTCAAAAGTACAAATTTTCTATAGAAAAAATGTCAAAAGGACAATTTTTCTATAGAAAAAATGTCAAAAGGACAATTTTTTTATAGAAAAAATGTCAAAAGGACAATTTTTCTATAGAAAAAATGTCAAAAGGACAATTTTTCTATATAAAAAATGTCAAAAGGACAATTTTTGTATAGAAAAAATGTCAAAAGGACAATTTTTCTATAGAAAAAATTTCAAAAGGACAATTTTTCTATAGAAAAAATTTCAAAAGGACAATTTTTCTATAGAAAAAATGTCAAAAGGACAATTTTTCTATAGAAAAAATGTCAAAAGGACAATTTTTCTATAGAAAAAATGTTAAAAGGACAATTTTTCTATAGAAAAAATGTCAAAAGGACAATTTTTCTATAGAAAAAATGTTAAAAATGGACATTTTTTCTATAGAAAAAATTTTAAAAATGGACATTTTTTCTATAGAAAAAATTTTTAAAAATGGACATTTTTTCTATAGAAACAATTTTCAAAATGGACATTTTTTCTATAGAAAAAATTTTCAAAATGGACATTTTTTCTATAGAAAAAATGTTCAAAGTGTTAAATGTTAAAAAATGTTAAAAATTGACATTTTTTCTATAGAAAATATGTTAAAAATGGACATTTTTTCTATAGAAAATATGTTAAAAATGGACATTTTTTCTATAGAAAAAATGTTAAAAATGGACATTTTTTCTATAGAAAAAATGTTAAAAATGGACATTTTTTCTATAGAAAAAATGTTAAAAATGGACATTTTTTCTATAGAAAAAATGTTAAAAATGGACATTTTTTCTATAGAAAAAATTTTAAAAATGGAAATTTTTTCTATAGAAAAAATGTTAAAAATGGACATTTTTTCTATAGAAAAAATGTTAAAAATGGACATTTTTTCTATAGAAAAAATGTTAAAAATGGACATTTTTTCTATAGAAAAAATGTTAAAAATTGACATTTTTTCTATAGAAAAAATGTTAAAAATTGACATTTTTTCTATAGAAAAAATGTTAAAAATGGACATTTTTTCTATAGAAAAAATGTTAAAAATGGACATTTTTTCTATAGAAAAAATGTTAAAAATGGACATTTTTTCTATAGAAAAAATGTTAAAAATGGACATTTTTTCTATAGAAAAAATGTTAAAAATGGACATTTTTTCTATAGAAAAAATGTTAAAAATGGACATTTTTTCTATAGAAAAAATGTTAAAAATAGACATTTTTTCTATAGAAAAAATGTTAAAAATAGACATTTTTTCTATAGAAAAAATGTTAAAAATGGACATTTTTTCTATAGAAAAATTGTTAAAAATGGACATTTTTTCTATAGAAAAAATGTTAAAAATGGACATTTTTTGTACAGAAAAAATGTCAAGAGGACATTTTTTGTATAGAAAAAATGTCAAGAGGACATTTTTTGTATAGAAAAAATGTCAAGAGGACATTTTTTGTATAGAAAAAATGTCAAAAGTACATATTTTCTATAGAAAAAATGTAAAAAAGACGATTAAGTTGACCAAATTTTTATTATTATTATTTATTCGTATGATACCCCACTGTGCGTATGATGAATGATATTTAAGTCTGTAATTGCTTTCTGGCATATCTGTTGAATTTACATAAATACATTCTCATTCAGTTCAAATGAATTACGTAGACTCTCATTATTTTGACTCTTTGTATTTTTTTTTTCAATTATTCACTTTATTCTGAGAAATACTTCTCTTCTAATATAGAAATTGTTGTAGGTAAATGGGATTTATTTTAGAGATACTTTTTTAAAAAAGTTCTAATACTGAGAGCCTAGTATAATTTGAAAAATAGTGTGAGTAGGTGCGATTTTGTTGTCTATTTAACAACAAAATATTTATTATATTTATATTAACAAAAAACTAAAGAATGAAAAAAAAAACTTAAACAAACAACTAAATGCAAACAATTTTCAAGTGAGATTAAAATACCTGATAATCAACAATTTAAATAAAAATGTTTTACATTTTATGAAATAAATTAAAATAACGCAGAAAATGTGAAAATTACTTGAATAATATAAAGAATAAGTTACACTTTTCCTTATTTATTTTTGGGTCTTATCATATTTGTTAATTATACGAATCATTTAACAATTCACACAAAATTTAATTAATTCATTTCTTCATTAAGAACGAAGAAAAAATAAATCAAACGTCTGTCATTCTTTTCAAATTTGCATTATTTTTGTATTTTTTTCTAAGGGTTAATTTTCTTGCCCCATTTCGATATTGCAGTTTTTTTTGTCATTTCCCCATGTTTCTCTTTGCGAATTGTTTGGCTCTTGCCCAAATTTAGTCGTTAAAATACCTCAAATTCTTTTGAACTCTTAAAAGTTTCAATATGAATTTTAAACAAGGGTTGCCAGAGTCAGTAACTTAAAACACCAAATTCTCCATTTTCTTTAAAAAACTTAAGCTCACGCCAACTTTTCTTTAGAAAACTTAAGCTAACGTCAACTTTTCTAAAGAAAACTTAAGCTAACGCCAACTTTTCTAAAGAAAACTTAAGATAATGCCAACTTTTCTAAAGAAAACTTAAGCTAACGCCATCTTTTATATAGAAAACTTAAGCTAACGCCAACTTTTCTATAGAAAACTTAAGCTAACGCCAACTTTTCTATAGAAAACATAAGCTAACGCCAACTTTTCTATAGAAAACTTAAGCTAACGCCAACTTTTCTATAGAAAACTTAAGCTAACGCCAACTTTTCTATAGAAAACTTAAGCTAACGCCATCTTTTCTATAGAAAACTTAAGCTAACGCCAACTTTTCTATAGAAAACTTAAGCTAACGCCAACTTTTCTATAGAAAAATTAAGCTAACGCCAACTTTTCTATAGAAAACTTAAGCTAACGCCAACTTTTCTTTAGAAAACTTAAGCTAACCCCATCTTTTATATAGAAAACTTAAGCTAACGCCAACTTTTCTATAGAAAACTTAAGCTAACGCCAACTTTTCTATAGAAAACATAAACTAACGCCAACTTTTCTATAGAAAACTTAAGCTAACGCCAACATGAGCTAATCCCAACTTTTCTATAGAAAACTTAAGCTAACGCCAACTTTTTTATAGAAAACTTTTCTATAGAAACTAAGGCTATAGAAAGTTAGCTATAGCCTAAGTTTTTATAGAAAAGTTGGCGATAGCCTTAGTTTTCTATAGAAAAGTTGGCGATAGCCTTAGTTTTCTATAGAAAAGTTGGCGATAGCCTTAGTTTTCTATAGAAAAGTTGGCGATAGCCTTAGTTTTCTATAGAAAAGTTGGCGATAGCCTTAGTTTTCTATAGAAAAGTTGGCGATAGCCTTAGTTTTCTATACAAAAGTTGGCGATAGCCTTAGTTTTCTATACAAAAGTTGGGGATAGCCTTAGTTTTCTATAGAAAAGTTGGCGGCAACTCAAGTTTTCTATAGAAAAGTTGGTGTCAACTTAGTTGACGTCAGTCTATTTTTATACTCATCTTCTGGCAACCCTTTCTTTTTTGTATACCGGGGTGTGATTTTCTATAAGGAGTTTCTTTTGTGTATCCATTCCCTAGTCTCGCTCTTTCTCGATGACTGTTTTCAAACTCATGGCATGTACTCGTTTTTTTCCTCTAGACTCGTTGCCTGTTTAAAATTTTATTGTTGACGACGCCGATGTTGTTGCTGCTGCTGTTGTTGCTAATTCCAATTGTAAATTTTTGTCTGGGTTTCTTTTTCATTTGGGTATTTATATCTAAATTCTTTTTTTTATTAAAGCTTAAACATTTTTTGTTGTCAGTTGTTACATGGTTGACTTTAAAGTTTGATTGAGCATGTTGGAATCGATGGTCTTGTTGTTGTTGCTGTTGTTTAGATGTCGTTGAAGTCGTCTATCATTTAGTTGCTTTGTTTTTCTGTTGTTGTTGTTGCCTGCTTGGTTGTTGGGTCTTATGTGGCGCTGTGTCTCGGTGGTTGGCTGTTGTGGTTGCAGGTTTGATGTTGTATTTTAATATTTCATTGAATTTTAACACTTGCTTTTTGACTGACTAAATGACGGACTGACTGACTGGCAGTGCCACAACAGCAACGACAACAACACAGAAGTGAATAAAGCACACTTGAGAGTTTTCGTATGCTTAAATATTGTTTTGATTTTTGTTGTTGCTACTTGTTGTTGCTGCTGCCTCCGCTGGTTGCTCTTGTAGTTTTAGCTTTTGTGTTCCTCGTTGCTGCTGTAAGTTGCCTTGAATGGTCCGATGGCTTTGTTGGTTAGTTTATGGGTTGGTTGACTGTGAATTTGTGCTGCTTTTGTTGATTTTTTTTTGTTTGCTTAGTTTTTCCCTCTTTATGGTTTTGTGATTTTTATTTTTGTTTTTGGGCAAACTTGATACATTTACGAGGGATTTTAACGAATAAACAATGTTTTGTAGACGCTTAACACTTTTAGGGGCGGAAATTTGCGAGAAACATGACTCTAGTTAATTTCGGCGATTGGCTTAGATATAAGGTTATAGTCCTTGTTCAAATCAAGATTTACATAAGAGATTCTAAATTATTCATTTGTCTACATACTCCAGGTGTCTTTGATTTTAGAGGTCCATAACTACTACAATACTTTTCTTTATAGAAGGTAGAGAGACATAAACAGGCAAAAAATCCTTAGTTCCGTATATTGATGACCAAAGATCAAGTCTATTATGTTACCAATAAAAAGTATATCACTGGCTTTCCCCGTTCAACCATCCGGATCGCTTTAAAAAGCTTTTAATTCGGTTAATATCTAGGTCGACAAAGAAATAAGAACTTAATGATAGTCCCCGTCTGTACGACCGAGAAGGGTAAGTGCAGAGAAGATGTTTTATGGACCCTTCCTCGTCCGCCAAAGTCTATTGTCGCCACCTTTAGCTTTAAATCAGACAGTGTTCTGTCCTGACGAACATGTTTCCTATCATAGTAGGGCTACATCTGTGTGGAATGAATACATACTCGGACTGGCGCCTACCTATCATCTGCTCGACTGTTTCCTGGTTTGACCCTGTGGCCCGGCACCCAAATAAGTTGGATATAAAGTTTCTCTCAATCGCTTTTTGTTGAGCTGTGTCTTAGTAGTTATCCCATCGACTATTAAGCATAACATATAACATTGAGCTTGGGTTCGAGCCCCAGTCACGTCAACATCGATTTCTGTAATTATTAATTTGTATTAAAATTTTAAATTATCATATTATCCTTCATCGGCGTTAAGCATACAGCAATAACACGCCGATGCATTATAATTACAAATTTGCTTCCGACGTTTTGCAATAGATGGCAGTAGCGGTAAGTAATAGTCAAAATGAATAGATCATAAATGTCATACAAGAAACTTTTGTAGGTAGCATAGGTAAACGTAAAGCCATCGAAATATTAGTCGATTCGCTTCTGCATCATTAAGTTATTCACGGTTCAAAGGTTCAATCAGCTTAGGAGAACTTGCCGAGAGTGGTTTTAACACTTCAAGAACGGAGATTTTCACGTCGAAGACCGGCATGGCGGTGGAAGAGAGTATGTTTTAGAAGATTCAGAATTAGAGGCATTACTTGATCAAGACTCGTCTCAAAGGCAACAAGAATTGACAGGATCATTGGGAGTGACGCAGCAAGCCATTTCAAAACTCCTTAAAGACATAGAAATGCATTTAGATACAAGGAAGGAGGATTGGGTGCCGTACGAGTTGAAGCCGTAGGATATTAAATGGCGTTTGTTTGCTTTTGAAAAGCTGCTGGCAAAGATGCTGGAATTACTCCATCGCATTGTGATTGGAAACAAAAAATGGGTTCATTTAAAAACACCCAAAAGACTTGAAAATGATTTGGAAACAAGAAAATTGGATGCCGTAAGAGTTGAGGCCGGGAGATGTTGAACGACATTTGCTTACTTTGCTGCTTAGACGGCAAAGACGGAAGGGATTTCTGCATTTGGGGGAGGTTTTAATTTCCTGCATTAACAAGAAGAAATCTACGGCTGAAGCTTATGGAATGCTCTCAAATATCAATGGTGAGGCCGCTATAACGGAAGAGATAAGGTTTTCGACGATGCGGAATTGTAGGCATTACCTAACGACTTAAGACATTTCCAAATGTCTGAAAGACATGGGAATAATTCCGAAACAAGGAAATTGGGAGCCATACGAGTTGGCGCCGAGAGATGTTGTTGAACGGCGTTTGTTTGCTTGTAAACAACTACTTACAAGCTATAGTCAGAAGGGATTACTGCATCGCTTTGTGACTGACGACGAAAAATGGGTTCATAATCTCTTGCGCAGGAAATTATTGTGATATCACGGTCTGCTGACCAGCACTTCCGGTATAACGAAGATATAAATAGTTGGATCGATTTAAAAGATAACCTGGTTTTGCAACGCGGGATTTGTACGCTATCCAAAAGATGGAAGGAGTAGTGGCAACGGTGGAAAATACTTTGAATCATAAATGTATAATCTGGTCATTACAATGAAGACTCGAATTCCGAAAAGGAAATGGTGGAAGGAAAGATGTACACCCGATAGTTAACATCTTTTGGAGGCCTTTAGATGAGTTAGTTTTAAAATGTTTACCAATTCCGGAACGGTAATAATTTAAAATAGAGGAGGAAGACTTCTGATGTAAACATTTTGACTATCTTTACTCCAGTTTTTATCTTGCACATGAGACTTTTTCGAGTTATTTTGAGGCTAAATAAAGGCTTTTTTGCGTACTTAGAAAGTAAAGCAATATGATTGGAATAAGCTTCACTAGAGTCGAACGAAATGTTAATGTTGATGAAATTAGCTTTAAGTCATCTTCCGGCCGTGCATACCAGAGGTTCCAAGTTCGATCCCCGACCAGACTCACTTGAAAAAAATAAATTAAAAAAAAACGGCGGTTCACCGCATAACTCAGCTACTGGTTACTGAGTATTAGGCTATGTAAAACTTCTCTAACTAATGCATTTGACGTTCAGAGTCGGAGTTAAAACGTAGGTCCCTTTCTATAAATCTAAAAAATAGAATCGGATGCAGCTCATTGTCTGAGAGAAGTACCCCTTGTTCCAATTGGAATGTTATGGGGGAATTATATATATATATCATCTTCCGGCGCTTCCAGGTTTAATTTTGCTCTACATCTCTTGCTCTAGTCTCACTAACTATGTATTTCCAAAAGCGCCTTCGGTTTTTTACTGTCTGTGAGCTAACAACTCTGTTTCCTATTTGTTTTTTTTTTATGGCCAACCTTGTGGTTGATCAGATTATAAATTTAGTTTGTTGGCCACATTTTCAAGAGCAAAAAAGTCCAAATCCTTTTTATTATTTCCACAATCTCACTTAATACCTTTAACCATAATTTTTTCAACAATTACTTTAATCACCTTAAATTATAAATTTAATGGTATTTTAATTAATTTCCTTCGTCTGAGCTCTTTTATAAAAAAAAAACAAAAATAAAAAGAATTCCAAAAGAGAACTTGGAAATTGGGTTAATTCTATGTACTCCATCAAATCATGTCTGTATTCTGGCGATGCAGTAGCAGGAGCAGCAACAACAGCAGCTGCATAACATTTTCCGTTCTGTTCTATTTATTATTTGGTCGTAAAATCGCATTAGACTGAGGCATTCAGTCAGTCATTCATTCATTCACTTACTCATTCGTTTGTTCGCTCAGTCAGTCATTGCTTTACCTTGGCCCTGTCTCTGTTACGGTATAACATATACAAATTTTATAGCTTTAACTTTTACCTTTTATTCTCTATTCCCCAAACATTTCCCAGTTCGTACCTACGAGTAGTTTTTTCCATTTCCCATTTCATGTTTTTGTTTTTATTTTATTATTTATTCGATTCTAGACCCTACACAAATTTTGTTGTGTCGTCGTTCGTTTGCCTTTTTTGTTTGCAATCGTCATTATTAACATCTTTTCCCTGTTAGAATTTATTTGGTTCTTCTTGCAATTTTTTAGCGAATGCGCAGAAAAAATGTTAAATTCATAAAAAAGGTAAAAGAAATTGTGAGGTTAGTTTGATGTTTGTTTTCTTCTTGTTGCGCTGTTCAACATAACAGATTCATTGTTTTATGGGATATGTCTGACATCCGCAAATGCATTCGCTGCAATTCTATATTTTATTGCCAGAGTTTAGTTGGGTCAGAAGTTTTAAGAGTAACCGGTTGTCTTTAGTAACCGTTTATTTGGTGATTTTGCTCTAAATCGATTATTACTTTGGATATTGAGACAACATTAGGTCTTGATTATAAAGCGGCTATGGAAAATATCTCCATTCTCTCTTAATGTCCTAACATTGTTGCATGGCTTACTAATGCATCGTCTTCGATTCTTCGCCTAGGTATTAGGTGTACAACTTTGCTTCCCCAGTTTTATCTTCCGATATACGAGGCTTTATTGTAATAGACAGGTTATACATTTTGATTCAAAGTATTGTTCATCGCTGGCTACTACTTTCTCCCATTTTTCGAGCAGCATACGAATCCCGTGTTGAAAAACTGTTTATCTTTTGAAGAAATCCACGAATTTATAAAATTTTGTACTTCATCAGAAGACCGGAAGTGCAGGTCAGCCAGTTCGTGTGATATTAATCGGAAGAAGCGATAGTTCCATGAATAGTTTCTTTCGACTCTAGTGCTTCACTTTCTAAGTACGCAAAAGCCTTTATTCAGCATCAAAATAACTCAAAAAAGTTTATTTTGCAAGATAAAAAGTCGGGTAAAGATAGTCAAAATGTCTGCATTAGAACTCTATCTCCTCTATTTTAAATTATTATCGTACCGGAATTTGTAAATAGTTCAAAACTGCATCTACATTCCTTGACTCATGTAAAGACCCCCAAAAGATGTAAATTATCAGGTGTACATCTTTGCCTCTACCTTTCCTTTCCGGAATTTGAGTTTTTATTGTAATAAACAGGTTATACAGTTTGATTCAAAGTATTGTCCATCGCTGGCCACTACTTTCTCCTATCTTTCGAGCAGCATACGAATCCCGTGCTGAAAAAGTGGTAATCTTTCGAAGTGATTTACGATTTTATACAATTTTTTACTTCTTCAGAAGACCGGAAGTAGATAACAGCCAATTCGTGTGACATTGATCGGGAGTAACGTCTGGAGAATACGGCGTCTGGGGCAGAACTTTCCATTTCCACGTATGTCTTGACTACTTTGTAACCGCGTTGTTTTCAACACGGGATTCGGCCATACTTCGAGGCGATCCACGAACCGATTAAATTTTTTACTTCTTCTTAAGACCAGAAGTACTGGTCAGCCAAGCCGCCTGACATTGATCGAAAGAAGTGATAGTCCGAAGCAGCTACGTCTAGAGAATACGGCGGCTTTTGATCACTTAATAAAACTGAAGGTGGTAATCAGCCAGGCCGTATGGCATTGATCGAAACAAGTGATAGTCCGGGGGAGCAATGTCTGGAGAATACGGCGGGTAGGATAGGACTTAACATATCAACGTTTCCAAGTATGTCTTGACCACTTTCGAACATGGGCTCGAGCATTGTCATTCTGTAAATTCACTTTATCATGTTGAAAAACTGGTCATCTTTTAAAGCATGGATCGCTCGGAAGTGCTGGTCAGCGAGGCCGTGTGGTATTGATCGAAACAAGTGATAGTACGAGGGAGCAACGTCTAGAGAATACGGCGGGTAGAACTTTCCATTTCCACGTTTCCAAGCATGTCTTGACTGCTTTCACAACTTAAGGTTGAGCATTTTCATGCTGTAAAATCACTTTATCATGTCTCTCGTTGTATAGCGGCCGTTTGTCTTTCAATGCTTGGCTTAAATGCAATAATTGCTTTCATTTACAATCGGCTGTGATTGTTTTAGTCGGTTTTAACAACTCATAATACACTACGCCGAACAGGTCCCACCAAATACAGAGCACGACTTTGGAACCGTGAATATTCGGCTTTGCCGTCAACGTGAAAGCATGGCCGGGATATCCCCATGTTTTTCTGCCCTTGGAATTACCGTAATGAACCCATTTTTCGTGCGAAATCCCAAACATCAGCAAACATATGCAGTTCAACATCTCTCGGCTTCCACTTGTACGGGACCCAATTTCCTTGTATCTGAATCAATGCCTTTCATTCGTTTTGAAATGGTTTATTGCTTAACTCCCAATGACCCTGCCAATTCTTCTTGCGTTTGACATGAGTCTGGATCAAGTAATGTCTCCAATCCTGCATCGTCGAAACATTCTCTTTTCCACCGCCTTTCCGGTCTTCGACATCAGAATCACCGTTCTTAAAAACACTCCCGGCACATTCTTTCACTAATAGCGACCACTCATAGTTATTTGAGAGCATTCGATAAACCTCAGTCGCAGATTTCTTCACATTAAGGTAGAAAATTTCAACTTCCCACGAATTACGGGAATTTGGCTCGTAAGCTTTAAGAATTAATCGGGAATAGCTTTATGAAGCAGACTCAAATCGACTTATATTTCGATGGCGTTATGTTTAGAAATACCTAAGCTTATTGTATGACATCGTTTGTTGTCCTTGTCTCTCAGTGGAGCTTAGAGAATCAAACATCCTTCCATATCGGACTCTTTTTCGAGATGTCCGGCATATGTGAATAGCTTGCAGCTTGCAACTGCACATCAATTGATCTTCTCTACGTTCTAGCAGGTGCACCAACACGGCGGCCTCTTCCCTGTGGCCTTCGATGTGCGTGGCCTCTCTATCGCCATTTCCGTTGACATACCTCTATAGAAGTAGGGATTTGGTTTGTTAAGTAGATCTTCATTTCTTGTGCGATTCGGCCACCATATATTAAGGAATTGCCATAAGCATTTGTTGTTGGCAAAGGTTTGCAGGCGCTTATCGCAGAAGTAGTTGTCTTCTGGCTCTGAGTTGGTTTTTTACTGCGATGTTATTAGTAGTATCGCAGAAGTGACAGTCCTTGGTCAGAATCCTAAGATTTCCGAGTCGATCCGGTACGAAGAACCGTTTTTGACTTTACCAAGTTAAAGGCAGTCACTTCCGTTACTTTTTTTAGTCCTATATTCCAATTGAATTGCCGATATTTAGTTCATAGTGTGGATCTGAAGTTATGAAAATAACTGTAAAGAATCCTCAAAAGGAAGCAAAGCTCGCTTTGTTTTGTAAGGTTGCTGGAACAACATGTTACACACTTATCAGTTATAAATCCGAGTGTAATCTTAAGCGCTAATAAAATAAGTATCGATTTTAAAGAGGTTATTATTGGAAAAGAAGGTCCTACAATTCGAATACTAAATGCACAATTCGAATACTAAATGCGCTACTTCCATTCTTTCTTTATTGATTGGGGTTAGCTAAACTCTTGAAGTCTGTAAACTAATGATTAACTTGACCTATGTATTGCACTATATCCTTCTACAACACATTTAGTCTGACGAAATTCAAAATAACAGAATCAATCTAAAAGACTTTAAAATGCTATAGATACATAAATCTAAAGAGTAAACTATTATTCTAACCAACAAACGCCATCATCGCAGCTTCCAAAACACCCATTCTCTACATCCAACCTACTTGGAAGAAACACTTTCTCAGAGATTCTGGCAACGAGTTCACAACGAAAGTTTCAGTTTTTTTTTTGTATTTCCAAACAAAACAATAGGAAAACAAAGCGTCTGCTGCAAAAGTCGCAGCTGCAACTTCTGGCAGAGGATGCAACTAGCAAGAGCAACAAAATTGCATAATAACCCGGTAGTTTTGAAGGGTTGTTTGCACGATTAGTGGATAGTTACTTTCTTTTTTAGTGGAATTCGTAGATCTCTAAAGTTCTGGTTTTTAGATTTAAGATTTGAGCTATACAAAACATTTGTCTTTGTACTTCACTTTTCGACTTAGCTCTTACGATGTTTTAAGCATAAAAGGAAACAACATTGCAAAATGTACTAATCCAAGAGGTAATCATGCGGGAAATCCCCCTGCTATGCCAGCTGACACAAGGATTTTGGTGGTACCTAATCTAAGCGAGAGCTTTTGTTGGCGATGCTAGAAGCAAGATGGACAGGGCAAGGGAAGGTACAAAAATACTGTGCTTTTTTACTTCGGTCGCCCGGATGACGATAAGCATGATCTAATCAACGCAAAAATAGTATTTGAGGAATGTAATAAATTCCGCATTCCCATTTACCTAGCCTTTATCGGCTTCATGAAGACCTTGGACAGAGTTAATAGGAGCTATCTGTGGAGAATTTTAGAAAATCGTAAAATCCCAACGAAAATTCTGAACTTAATTCGCGCAATGTACGTGGATTTTAATCCAATGTATACCTTTTTGAAGCTCAGGTCACCTTTAAGAAAATACTAACGCTATCACTCTTGAATCCCGGGCAGCTGGTCTGGAAATCATTTTTCCCAAGACAAAGATTTTGCCTGGAAGCTATGAAGCAAACCCGTCGTCACACATCAATGTGGATAACGAGATAATTAGATGTGTAGGAACCTTTAATTATCTGGGAAGTTTGATATCTTCAAGAGTTGGCGCCGACGAGGTTATTGAATCGCGTTTTAATGAGGCTAAATCTGTTCTTGGCATTCTCCGAGCTATTTGGAAATCTCGACGAATAGCAACAACTAAGTTGTGATTATACAACTCGAATGTCAAGTCCATCCTGTATTACGGGTGCAAAACATGGAAACGCAGAAATGTCATCGATATGCGTCTGCAAACCTTTGCAAACAAATGCTAACGGCCAATCCTTAATATATTTATGGTGGCCGAATCGCATAAGAAATGAAGATCTACTAAACGCGACAAACCAAATTCCTGCTTCCGTAGAGGTATGTCAGCGGAAATGGCGGTGGATAGGACACAAGCTTCGAAGGGCAATTATCAACATTGCTTGACAAGCGCTTCTTTGGAATCCACAGGGAAGAGGTCGTCGCGTTGGTGCACCTGCTAGAACGTGGAGAAGCTCAATGACGTATGCCTAACATCTCGCAATAGAGTCTGATATTAATGGATGGTCCACTGTGAGTCGGGTATAACAGAAGAGAAGAATATTTGTGATTGCGCTTTCTAGCTTCAAAGACAAGCGGCATATGAGTCCCTTCCATCTTCAATGACTATATTAAAGTGCTACTGCCAGATGCCTAAGCTTAAAGATAATTGTATTAGCAGTTCCATTAAAGTTTGTCGACATTGAAAGTGAACAGACTAAACCTTTGTAGTCCAAACAGGTTCTTCTTAGAGTGTGTCGATCCCAATTTAAATCGAACAAACTGGAGTTAATCGTATTTAAATTGGAAATTCTAGTTCTAGTTAAGATTCCTTTTCATCTTCAATGACACATGACAAAGATTCAAGTGGTAAGACCCGTCGCAAGATTTAGAGACGCCACAATCCAAGACAACAAGTGGAATCGAAAAGAAGTGTGATGTAGTTTCGTTTGCACATAAAGGTGGCAAAGATTAGATATCAAATCCCAAAGCTCAAAGAGGATTGTACAAGTAGTTCAATTAAACTTTGTTGACATTGAAAGTGAGTAGATTCAATCTTCATCAATCCAAAGAGTATCTGCTTTTGAGGTTCTGTTCTATCCCAGTTGGGTCTTCTTTAGAGGCATTGTCAATTGCCTTTAATATTCGAGTTGAAAATTCTGCTACTACGAAGTATAGATTCCTTTTCATCATCGATTGCAAGTGACATATAATAGTGGCAAGACCTGTCGCTCGATTTGGAGACGCTTTAATATATGACAACAACTGGGATCGAACAGAAATCTAAAGTAGTTTCTAGTGCTTGTGTACTCGTTTGCACATGATGGTGGCAAAGATGAGATGAATATAAAGAAAGGACTACCCGTGCCAAATGCCTAAGCTCAAAGAGACTCGTACTAGTAGCACGATTAAAGTTTGTTTTCCTGCGTCAACTCTTATGTGTTGCGATGGTTGTTGCACACAACTGTCTGCATTAATGTTCGCGGTTTTTCTTGTATTGTTCACTTAACATACAACACGAACTTTGCAATATTTCAGTGTTTTATAATGATGATGATGACGACTACAACTGAGACAACAACGATACGATGCGGATTTTGTTTGTTATCGTCGTCGTCGTCGTCGTCATCTCCCTGATTTTGTATTGAGTTGTGTGTTATAGTTTAACAAGATTCTCAGCCTAAAATTCTCGAAAAGAGTTGTTATGTTGAGTTGATGATGGCTGAAAAGAGAATTGGTATGAAGCGCGTATATTGTATAAGTATAAATAGTTAAGACATTCTAACGATAACTTTAGCAAGAATACCAGCAACAGCAACAACAACTGCTGCTGCAACACCAACAATTTCGAGAAATATTGCGAATTTTTGTTGCCAACGCCAATTGACTATCAACGTTATAAAATTGGGTGGCATGAAGAAAGGATTCTTATTAAAATGCCAGGCGCAGTAAGACGCACCTATTTTCCCAGCAACGAGTTAACAAGAGTTCTTTTAAAAGTAGGTGGTCAATTAAACTTCCCTAATTTAGCGGGATATTCCTATAAACGAGGCATTGTGTTAAATTTCCTCCGAGCAATGAATGGTAACAGTTTCTCTTTGTAAAGAAATTTTTGTTTTATTGAAAACTTCTCGAACTTTATTTGAACTTTTTTACTTAATTTTAGAATCCTTTCTTTTTCTACGTCGGATTATAACAAAATTTTGGAATTTAAAATTTTGCCGTTACTTTCTTTGACCTTTTCTAGAATAAAATTTATACATAATATTATATTGCTCTAACTCAAATGAAAAGCACACTTAAGTTGTCATTCACAATGGGTAGAATTTCGAAAAATTCAGAATTCTTACTTTTGATCTTTCAATAAAACTCGAGACTTTGTATATAAGCTTTTTCTGTTGCCAAGTTTAAAGAGGGGATGTAATGAGATAAAGTTGTTGCCTGGCATCTACAGCTACCAGGTAAGAACTGTATCCAATTCCTACTCTAACCTCTTGGTGGTACGACCTAGTAACCTAAGCAACCTAGTTGAAGATGCGATAAACAACCCGTGTGTGATTCGAGGTCGGGGATAATATGAGAGGGAGTTATCTTGGAGCCATTCCAACAAATTTGGTCTAAGGGTCTAAGATAATTGTACTTTCTAAAGTACGAAACTGCAGAGTCTGTTCAACATGTTAGTTGCGACTGTAAGCGGGCGTCTGTCTCGAATCAAGCGGCTCGCTATGCAAAAGTGGCTTGTGTCTTTGGACTCATTACTCATCGACTTAGCTCTTACGATGTTTTATATAGTGGAAGCAACCCTGGACATCATGTTGTCAGTATACCCTCTTGATCTTTTCATAACGCGTATAAGATGCTTCGACGTCCTACGTTGGAGCAGGGAGTCTAGAGAGGTATCAGTTAAATGGAAGGGGCGACAACACCGCGACCTAAAAAGCTTCTTGTTATACTATATAATATTTTAAGCATTGGTCTCTAGGCGGGCTGGGTTTTGGAGAAGACTGATATTGTGGTAGCAGCCCAGGACATCATGTTGTCACTAAACCCTCTTGATCTTTTCAAAAAGGGTATGGCAATCAGAATTCAAGTAAAGATGAGGTATAAAAATTGTATGAGTCGGGTATACTTAGATACAGGAGAGCGGAACACACCAGAATACTGAGCTTTTCAGGCTCCTTGGGCTTGGAATCATGTTTACCAGGGTCTGACTATTTAGTTAAGAAGCTACTGTTTATCACAGCATTAGAAGTCGTAATCCCTAATAGAACAGAATGGAAAGGTCATACTTCGCTTCTTCTTCTTTACAGATCCCTGGTACCATAGCTGATAATAGTGAGGTGACTGCCCTTAAGGTACTACCAGGACATAGTATCACCTCCAAACTTTTCAAAAAATTTAGATTAGCCCTATTAGAACTATTATTCAGTTATAAGGCTAGATTGTATTGCGTTCCGGGTTACTCCTAAATCGATGCAACGAAATTGCTGACTGTCGTTCCCACGGCAATCGGTTCTTCGTACCGAAACGACTCGGAAATCTTAGGATTCCGACCAAAGACTGCCACATCTGCGATATTATTAATAATATCATAGTTACAACAACAAGTTGCTGATGAAGTCTCTAGACAGGGCTCAAGCCAAGACTTGAGTCAAAGAGTGGCAGATATAGCTCTCCCTATCTGTAATTTCTATATGGGCATCAAGTCTTGGATCAGCAAGAAAACCACAATTTAATGGGAAAACATGGTTATCTGCAAAACATCTAGGGCTTTTTGGCCTAAGTCGGATATAAGTAGAACCAAAACTCTACTAGGTCTGAATGTGGTAAGTTTAAGAATATGTATAGGTATTTTGACGGGACACTGTGCCTTAAATTCTAGGCTAAACAGGTGGGATTCCGGACTTCTACAGACTTCGTTCGAATCAGTGTCACTTACCAATGCTCCAAGATCAGAAAATGTAGATTGGTCCTATAAGATCTATCACGCAGTTAAAGGATTAGATTAGATAGCTCCCCCTATCTGTCATTTCTATTTGGGCATCAAGTCTTGGATCAGCAAGGAAACCGCACATGGTTATCTGCAAAAAATCTAAATAAAGCCTTAGACATAAGACCGGACATAAGAGGAACCAAAACTCTACAAGGTCTGAATAGGCTATGTTTAAAAAGATGTGTAGTCATATTGGCACATTCATTCAAGGCACAGTGTCCCGTGCCTTAAATTCTAGGCTAAAAAGATGGGATTCCGCACTTTTACAGACTATGTCTAGATGAGGAATCATCCGATTCAGTAAAACACTCCAAGATCAGAGGCTCAGACATCTAGGCAGTAGATTTCATAATGAGATTCAGGAGCTGCAGCAGTGCAAACTGTACGATATTGTAGGGTTTATTACTGGACTTAGTTGGCTTGGATACTTACTTATATTGGCCTGTATTTACAACCTGTTAAGGTCAAAGGTCGAGCATATTTTGTAAATTCATGCGCTTTGATTTTGTGCACATATTCTCCAATTTCGTAGTCCAAGTTTTTGTAGACTTTCCTCTACTTGTCTTGCCACCAAAGTTTCGAACGTCCTCTTCTAACATAATGTTTTTTCCAGGAGTGGGTTACTAGCCCGACTCGCTAGCCCATATTTTTATCGTTCTTATGGGGGAACTCGCGGCACATATTAGCTTACTACATTAACGGGTGTTGACGTAGTTCCCCGGGTGATATCATGAGAAGGTCAGTGTCCACAGTTGAGATGAAGGATATCCAAAATAAGTCTAGGCCAACCAAGTTAAGACCAATCAGAACCGTTGCTTGGTATCCAACATCACTCTTAAATAGGCCATATCATTTTTCGCTTCTCTTCTTATTCTTTTTTCCTCTGTCTCTATCTTTCCTCAGATTCTCAATCTAACTCCCCTTCTATCTATCTTTGAAATATCACAATCTACCCCAAGAGTCTCCGAGTGAAGGTGTCGTTTTGACACCTACCTCTCAATCTGCCTCCACTTCTATCTATCTTTGAAAGATCACAATGGACCCTAAGGGTCTCCGAGTTAAGGTGTAGTTTTGACACCACCTTTCAAACCTAACCTAACTTAGTTATTTAAGACAAACTTTCTCGGCGTTGTCATCTTCTTCTTTGTAAATATTGTGTTTGGACGTGAGTAGTCCGAGAGTAGAAATTTTGAGGGAAGAATGTGATATTTCACATCATAATGTGCCTTGGTCGTTTTTCCGAAAGTTTGATTAAACATAATTCTCGACGTTGTTAATCATTATCATCGTCGTCATTGTTTTTACTGTGTTAGAACGTGAGTAATCCGAGAAGTGCAATAATCGAATGAAAGTAGATATGTCTAAGTAGTTAATGGAGTATTTATTTTGTTGATCAGTGTTTAGAATCTAGCCACGTCTACCAACTTTCGTCCCATAGTGCTTTGCGAGTTGGCAACTTAAAATGCAACTGCTGCATTAAGTTTTCATTTCATTTTTTTTCCTACTATTTGTTTCAACTTTTTCACTACTATGTTCAACAAACATTAGCAACATCTCTTAAGAGATGTCGGTAGTTGTTGCAACTACAACAGCAACATCAACGACAATAGTAGTAGCGACGGCATCTGTAGTACAAAACTAGGAACTAAGAGGCATAACTATAGTGTAAATATAGAGATGATGGTGGAATTGCTTGAATGGGATGGATGACTCGGTCTAGTCTACTATTACTTTCTATAAAAAAAAACAACTACACTACAATAACAGCAACAACAACAACAACGATGTTTGTAACTACAACTAGTACTTCTTTCTTTCTTTCTGACTGTCTGGTGGTGGTAATGCGCTGATGCTGCTTTTGTCGTTGCAACATAGAGTCAGCCACCAACATGAGTGCATTCAAACATTCATTTGCACATACTCTTACATACATATTTTATATTCATGCTTACAAATGTTTGAAAGTTTAGTATGTTTTAAGTTATACTTTACTCCTCTCGTACAAACTTACATACAAACATTCGTAGATACCTACTTACATCCACAAATTCCTTCCTCATCTATTTTCCATGCATCCATCCACATTTATCGATAGTAAAAAGATATTTTTGTGAGATTTTTTCAGTTTATTGCCACGCTCCGCTGAGGTTTGTGGTGTGTATTAGTGTACGTACGTTAAAATCGTGGTCATATGTTGAGCCATTCAACCAAACAACCAACCAACCGACCGACCGGCCATCTATCCTCATCCATCCAGCCATCCAGATAGCAGCAGCAGCAGCAGTAGTAGTAGAACTATAATAATAATTATAATAGTGTAGTAGTTGTTGCTAAATTGTTTTGTGCATTCAAAAACTTGCAACAAATATAACAGAAATGAAACACTCAGACATACTCAAACATTGAAACAAAATATTAACAATAACAACAACAACAACTCGTGTGTGCTCCTTCATAGTTATCATTATCAAACATCATCCTCGACGTTGTCATCATCATCGTCATTGTAAATATTGTGTTAGAACGTGAGTAATCCGAAAAGTGTTTTAAAATTTTGTGGAAAAGGAATACATCATTTGTAAGGTGAAATCGTTGTTTCTCCGAAAGTTTGTTTAAACATCACTCTCGACATTGCCGTCATCTTCACCGTCATTGTTAATATTGTATTAGGACATGAGTAATCCGGGAAGTGTATTCGAATTTTGGTTAAAGGATGAGATATATCTCATTATAAGGTGACATAGATGTTTTTCCGAAAGTTGGATGAAACATCATCCTCGACATTGTCATCATCATCATCATCATCATAGTCATTGTAAATATTGTGTTAGGACGTGAGTAATCGGAGAAGTGTGTTAAAATTTTGGGGAAAAGGATGTGGAATACTACATTAATAAGGTGATATCGTTGTTTCTCCGAAATTTTTGATTAAACATCACTCCCGACATTGTCGTCATCTTCAGTGTCATTGTAAATATTGTATTAGGATATGAGTAATCCGATAAGTGTATTCGAATTTTGATTAAAGGATGAGATATTTCTCATTATAAGGTGACATAGTTGTTTTTCCGAAAGTTGGATGAAACATCATCCTAGACATTGTCATCGCCGACATTGTAAATACTATGTTCGGACGTGAGTCATCCGAAAAGTGTGTTTAAATTTTGGGGAAAAGGATGTGATATTTCACATTTTAAGGTGTCATAGTCGTTTTCTTAAAGTTTGATTAAAGATCATCCTCGACGCTGACATCATCGTCGTGGTAAAGGTTGTGTTAGGACATGAGTAATCCAGTAAAATTTTTAGGAAAAGGATGTGGAATACTCCATTTATAAAGTGACATCGTTTTTTCTCCAAAAGTTTGATTAAACATCATCCTAGACATTGTCATCTTCATCGTCATTGTAAATATTGTATTAGGACATGAGTAATCTGAGAAGTGAGTTAAAATTTTGAGGAAAAGCATGTGAGATACTCCATTAAGGTAACATCGTTCTTTCTCCGAAACATCATCCACGACGTTGTTATCATCATCATCATCGTCATTGTAAATATTGTGTTAGAACGTGAGTAATCCGAGAAGTGTATTAAAATTTTAGGAAATATGAAATATTCGATTTATCGTTATTTCTCCGAAAGTTTGATTAAACATCACTCTCGACGTCGTCGTCATCTTGATCGTAATTGTAAATCTTGTATTAGGACATGAGTAATCCGAGAAGTGTATTCGAATTTCGGTTAAAGGATGAGATATTTCTTATTATAAAGTGACATAGTTGTTTTTCCGAAAGTTGGATTAAACATCATCCTAGATATTGTCATCGCCGACATTGTAAATACTATGTTCGGACGTGAGTCATCCGAAAAGTGTGTTTAAATTTTGGGGAAAAGGATGTGATATTTCACATTATAAGGTGTCATAGTCATTTTCTTAAAGTTTGATTAAACATCATCCTCGACATTGTCATCATCGTCATGGTAAAGGTTGTGTTAGGACATGAGTAATTCGGTGAAATTTTTTGGAAAAGGATGTGGAATACACCATTTATAAAGTGACATCGTTTTTTCTCCAAAAGTTTGATTAAACATCATCCTCGATATTGTCATCTTCATCGTCATTGTAAATATTGTATTAGGACATGAGTAATCCGAGAAGTGAGTTAAAATTTTGATGAAAAGCATGTGAGATACTCCATTTATAAGGTAACATCGTTCTTTCTCCGAAACATCATCCTCGACGTTGTTATCATCATCATCATCATCGTCATTGTAAATATTGTGTTCGGACGTGAGTAATCCGAGAAATGTATTAAACTTTTGAGTAAAAAGATGTGGAATACTCCATTTATAAAGTTATGATTAAACATCATCCTCGACATTGTCACCATTATCATCATCGACATTGTAAATATTGTGTTAGGACATGAGTAATCCGAGAAGTGCGTTGAAATTTTAGGGAAAAGGATGTGGAATACTTCATTTATAAGGTGACGTCTTTGTTTCTCCGAATGTTTGATAAAACATCATCCTCAACGTTGTCATCATTATAAGCGACTTTGTAAATATTGTGTTTGGGCGTGAGTAATCCGAAAAGTGAGTTAATATTTTGGGGAAGGGATATGATACTTTACTTTACAAGATGTTCCGAAAGTTTGATTAAACATTATCCACTTAAATGGCCTATAGTTACAACCTGTTTAGGTCAAAGGTCGAGTATATTTTAGAATTCCATGCGCTTCCATCTTGTGCGCATATTCTCCAATTTCGTATGTCAAGTTTTGAAAGATTTTCTTCTACTTGGTCTTTCCATCGAAGTTTTGGACGCTCTCTTCTACGAGTTACCTCAGGATCATTTTCGAACACTCTTCTTGCCGAAGTATTTTCATCCATTCGCACAACATGTCCTAGCCAACACAGCCGCTGTTGCTTAATGCTTTTCACTATGTCTATGTCAGCGTTGATTCGATGTCGATACTCATTGTTGACGCAGACTGGTCCAAAGATTCTTTGTAGAATTTTCCTCTCAAATACTCCAATGATAGCTTCATCGGCCTGTGAAAATGATTCAGCATCATACAATAACACGGATAGTAAAGGGTTTTTCAATAAGAGCGCTACAAAAGTTTTTTATAAATAAAACAAAAACGGTTTGGATATCAATGAAATTCTTTATTCCTGTAAAAGCACGTTTGATACCAATATGTATGGAACTCGATTTCTTTTGCATGGCTACCACGGGCACGCTTGCAGAAGTCCAGATGGTTTTCAAGCATAAATTGTTCGATACTGCTGGAATTTCAAGTTCGATATTCGCACGAAGTTCATCAATCGTCGCTGGCTTGTTGACTTGACGTAGCCCCACAGGAAATAGTCTAACGGCGTCAAATCGTACGACCGCGGCGGCCAATCGAATGGATCATTTCGTGAAACCGCACCAAACCGTAATTTTTTCAGGATGCAATGGTTTCCTTGGTCGTCCAGGAGGAGATACAACTGCCAACACTATCCGATTGGTGTTTAATTTTTTTGAGAAAATTTACGCACTTCATTACGACTCTTATACATCTCAATTTCCTCAAACACACGTCTCTCCATTTCTTGCGTTTCTCTTCCCTCCTTTCCTCTCGATATCTTTCTAAAGTTTGACGCGTAACTACTGATTGTAGATTTGGCCTGTAGGCTGCACTGGTCTCAACGGTTACTTTACGGCACTCCTCGTTATACCGAAAATTTTTAGGAAGAGGGTTTTGGAATCCTAATACAGATTTTGCAGCAGTCTTTGTGGAGTTGGCAAAATGTTGCCCAAGTGTTACCGGGAATATCTTCTCTGGGTAATTGAACTGTTCGTTGCGAGTAATCGGTGGCGATTTGTTGAGATTGTAGCTTGATGACTTCAAATATTCTTTGTTTTATTGTCTGTATGTTTCGCGCCACACTCAGGTGTGTTCTCACCTTATCTGCAACAAGGCTATGATCGGAGACCATATTGGCTTCTCGAATTGTACGTACCAATACATTGGTACCAATACACTTGATGAGTGCCTTCCATCAACTACACTATGGTGATGTATCTGATTTTTTTTGTAATTTAATCGAGAGACACCCAAGTCTCTTTGTGCATTTCTAGGTGTCGAAACCTGGTAGTGCTCACTATCATATTGCGCGCCGCCGCAAATGGGTTCGGATGTTACGTTGGACAGTGGTATTTCTTCATACATTAAATGACCCTACAACGATGAAATTTTGCATACTTGTTCAGTTTTATATAGATAAGAAAAAATAAAAAAAAATCGAATTCCGTTCACTCCCTGGGGTACCTGCCTTGAGCTCCCATTTTTTCACGAAATTCCAAACAGAATTTGGCGAAATTCAACACAAAAGGGAGGTCTAATAATTTTGGCTAAAATTCGTCAAGTCCTTGGGATACCTGCCTTGGACCCCCATTTTTTCAAATTGGTTTCTTTTCAATGTACAAGTCGCAATTCCCAACAGAATTTGATAAAATTTAACATACGTCTATTTATTAATTATAAAAAACTCTATGAATTTTGGTTGAAATTAGACCATCCCTTGTTGTACCTGTCTTGGGCCCCCATTTATCCCCTATATTTCTTTTTGATGTTCAATCCGTAATTCTCAACAGAATTTCATAGTCTAAAAAAGGGGTCTACACATTTTGGTTGAAATCCTGCCTTGGACCCTCATTTGTCACCAATTTTTTTTTCTATGTAAAAGCCTCAATTAGAATTTGAAAAAAAAAATCGGCAAGACCCAAGCAAGAGTTATACTAATTTTTGTTGAGATCCCTTGACTTATTGAGGTACCTGCCTTGGACCCCCATTTTTCACTTATTATTGTTCTTAATGTATAAGCCGAAATTCTCAACAGAATTTGAGAATTTAATCCAATATAGAGATCAACCAATTTTGGTTGAAATGCGTCCACTCCTTGGAGTACCTGCTTTGGACCCCCATTTTTAACTTATTTTTCTTCTCAACATAAGCCGCAATTCTCAACAGAATTTGATAAAATTCGGCACAAAAAGAGCTCTACTAATTTTGATTGAAGTCCGTCGACTCCTACGTGACTTTCATTTAAATTCAATTTGATTAAAAAGTTACGCCTAAACTCCTGCAACACTTTTTGCTTAAATTATGCTTAACAGTTTATGTGACTTTTTTCAGAAAATTTTCAACTTTGTTCTACGATCGGTAAATTTTGGTGAATTTTTTTCCCTCAATCGAAAGAAAAGACTTTCACCTTTTACATGGCTATGGTGGAAGCACCGGGCAAAACCGAGCCAACTTAGTTTTTGTCCAAAGAAAAAGGAAAACACTTAATATTGTAGAGCTTTTTTGATTTCCTGATATCTTCTAAACTTTATACGAGATTAAGTTATTTTCTTCTGCAGACTTAAACCTAAGTTTTGTATCTTAATTAAATTGACATCAAGATTAAAGCTGTGAAACTAAAATCGATGCATGAGCCACTGAGTTTGATGAAAAATTTCATCACTTTTCGATACCTTTTTTATGACAAATAAAATAACTTATTCTTGAAAACAATTATTGATCCTTAATATCCAGACTCTTCTCTATAGAACTGCATCATTAGATTTTTCAAAAGCGGTTGTTGATTAGTGGCTTTTTACTAGTTTTTACATATGAGTTAACTAGATTTTACATATCTAGGCAACCGATCTAAATTGAGCAACTAAAGGGTGTCCCAACTAGAACGCAATTTTTAAATTTTAAATAAAACCATCGAAACGCGTGGAGGAATTTGGTTTCTCCGCAAACATTTTTTGGCTTTTTATCAATAAATTGAATACTCTTCTTTTTGAATAATATTTCCATCCCGACTATTTTGTTATTTTTTTAATGAAACACAGATATTAAAAAAAATCGTGCAACTTTATTATATTGTAAAGTAGACAGAATGAGGTTATGTATAAAACAAGATATCGTGTTCGTTAGTTGGGTATTGGAGAGACAACATAAAAATGCTGATTTTGCCGATAAAATCAGCTTCAGTGACGAGACCCATTTCCATTTGGGCTGAGGAAAATCCTCGAGTGATTCACGAGAAGCAAATCCATCCTCAACGTGTCTGTGTGTGGTGTGGTTTTTGGGCTGGAGGAATCATTGGATCTTTTTTTATGGAAATGAGTCAGGTCAAGCGCAAACAGTCAATGGTGTTCGGTATCGTGAAATGATAACCAGTTTTTTTTTGCCTATAATTGAAGAAATTAATGTGGAGGGCGGTTTCAACAAGACGGTCCACATGTCATACAGCCAGAAAAACCAGGGACCGAAAATAACTGTTATTTTTGAATTTTTGATTAAAAAAAGCAACCGCAAGGAAATGTCGGAGAATAAAACCGAGTATACCATTTTGATAGTCTTGGACCAAACTTTCAAAAAATGCAATGATTTTTAAAAATCTGATTTTTATTTTTTAGAAAAAAAATTACAGTTATTTTTTGATTTTTATTTTTTTTTTAGCAGGCTCGAAATAATAAAAGTCAAAAATAACTGTTATTTTTGCTCGAAAAAATAAAAGTTAAAAAATAACTTTTATTTTTGCTTGAAAAAATAAAAGTCAAAAAAAACTGTTATTTATTATCGAAAAAATAAAAGTCAAAAAGTAACTTTTATTTCTGCTAGAAAAAATAAAAGTCAAAAAATAACTTTTATTTGCTGACTTTTACGATAAAAGTTATAACAGTTACGGTCCCTGAGAAAAACAATTCAATTGCTACATTAGTCATTTCCCGGTCGTGTTATATCGCGTTTTGTAGACCAGAATTGGCTGCCTATATCGTGCGAATTTAACACCTTTAGATTTTTTTCTTTGGGGTTTTTTGAAGTCGATGGTTTACGCGATTAAGCCGACGACGACTCAAGCCTTAAAAGAGGAAATTGGACGCTGCATTAATGAAATTCCGCAGCATTTATGCAAAAAGGTCATTGAAAATTTCATTAAAAGATCGCTTGTGTGCCAGCAAAGCCGCGGCGGCCATCTTCACGATATCTTGTTCCATACATAACCTCATTCTGTCTACTTTACGATATAATAAAGTTTCACGATTTTTTTTTTAATAAATGTGTTTTATTTAAAATTTAAAATTTACGTTCTAGTTGGGACACCCTTTATAAAGTGCTACCATAGTTTTTGTTTTAAATAACTTTTCCTACTGACCTCGTATATTTCACAGCAATATTTTCCTCGTCGTCAACATTATCATCATCATCATCGTTATAAAACGCAGTCAGACACATACACATTGATATTCACAATCTCTGACAGAGAGTCTTAATGGTATTAGTATGTTATAGTTTTTTTTGTTGTTGTTGTAGTAGTTTAACATACTTTTGTTATTGTTGTTCCTGCAAATGTTGTTAGTACATTTAGTACTGGCAATAGTTGTTGCTGTTGTTGTTGTTGTAAATATTGTTTGGTTGCCTATTGTTGTTGCTGCAGCTGGGTTAGTAGTATTAGTTAGAATTCGTATAAGTGTTAGTTAGTTTTAATACTCTACTCCTAAAGTGTAAAACTCCTCAACAATTTGAGCTAAAACCAAGTAAAAGTGCAGAAAAATCAAATTACAAGAATACAAAAAAAAAATTATAATAACAGAAACACAAAAAATTGAAAACAAATAATACAATAAATAAAAGAAAAATCAACAACATGTAAGAAAATATTCAAGATAAATCAAGTATAAGAAAGAGAAAAAAATATCGAAATTTAAATTCGTATAAATGTGAAATCTGACCAAAAAAAACAAAAATCTCAAAACTTATTGTAATGAAAATTGAAAAATGTGTTGAATGTCGTGTATTTTTTTATCTACATTTTAGCCACTTTATTGACTTTATAATAAATAAAGTTAAATTTTTTTCAAAAGTACTTGTTAGCAACTCTTAAGCTTTTAAATTTATTCAGGTTTATTTGGTTTCTGTTTTTTTTCTTTCTATTAGCAAAAAATTATAATTGCAAAATTTTTTGTGATTTATTACTAAAACAAAATCATACACGAAAATAATTGTAAAACCTCTGCAAAACGGTTTCTTAAATTTTAGAAAGTTTTTTTAAATTGCCTCTACTTAATATTAAAACACCAACTACTAGTTACTCAAAATTTGTTAACAAATAAATTAAATAAAATTAAGCCGGTAAGAAAATAAATCAACTAAAAAGTTTAACAAAAAAATCGTTACAAATGCCGCTCGTCAAGCAACGCAAAATGAGCAAGATGACTCGCTATAAGGTAATTTTGTTGTAAATTAATAAGAGAACTTAATTTAATTAATTTTAAATTATAATTTACATAAATTAATTTTTAATTTAATTTTGGCATCACACATTATATATTAGTACCTGGTTGACCGAGCCTTGCTCGGAGCTTTATGTACTTTTATAAAGTACTAAATAAATTTAGATGAAATACATTACATAGTTATTCAGTTAATTTTGAATTACTTTATTTTTTTTGTCCGATCAACACATAGTTTACAGTTTAACTCATTTTTAATAATTTTGGAAATTGGTCATACCAACAGAAACCTGCGTCGGCTCATGCGCAAGAACTTTTCTAAAGATTATAGCCTGATCAAATGCACAGTTAACGATTTAATTCATTTTGAGTAGTTTTTAGTGACGCCACCTGTCGGAAGTTGTTCATACCTACTAAGAAACCTTCGTCTGCTTATGCGTAACAACTTTGCTAATGATCATAGCATGATCAAATCCACAATTTACGATTTAATTCATTTTGAGTATTTTTCAGTGGCGCCACCTGTCGGACTTTGGTCATAAGAATTAGAAAAACCTTCGTCGCCTTATCCGCAACAACTTTGCTTAAGATCATAGCATGATTAAATGTACAGCTTACGATGTAATTGATTTTGAGCAAATTTCAGTGGCGCCTCCTGTCGAAATTACTTCGTCGACTCATGTGCAACAACTTTGCTAAAGATCATAGCATGATCAAATACACAGTTTAAGATTTAACTCACTTTGAGTAAACAGTAGCGCCACCTGTCGGAAATTGTTCACACCAACTAAGAAACCTTCGCCAGCTTATGCGCTACAATCAAATGATCAAATGCACAGTTAACGATTTAAATAATTTTTAGTAATCTTCAGTGGCGCCATCTGTGGGAACTTAGTATTACCACCTTAGAAACCTTCGCCGGCTCATCCCCAACATCTTCTCTAAAGATCATAACATGATAAAATGCATAGTTTACTATTCTATAAAGAACATACATACAGACAAACATTTATTTGTTTAAAATTTATAACATTACTAATTTTCCCCCTTTTTATCCCCTAATTTCAAAAAAGTTCCATATGAATTTGGTACTAACTTAATTCGGTACATTTTATTAAAACGCAGTTATCATAATGTTCCTATTCATATTACTTTTTGAGATATTTATTTATCATTTTATCCTTTTTTTTACCAATTTTGGCCGCAAAATAAAAAAAGTACCAAATACGTGTTCAATATTTCCTTCACATCTATTGACTGCAGAACAAAGTTCTTTTCTATATTCTTTGGTTTATAAAATAAGAAGAAGAAACAAAGTTCCTTTCTATATTCTTTGATTTACAAAATAAGAGTGGGTTAAAAAAGTACAAAAAAATAAAAATTTTCCCCTTTTTTTACCCTAACGGACATAGTTTCAAAAAAAGTACCAAACACCTGTCCGCTTATTTTCATAGCTGTTCAAAACGTAATTTTATTTTTGTTTCTTTACCTATTATTTTTGGAGATATAAGGTTTTCGATTTTTTCCCCGTTTTTACCCCCTTAGAGGTAAAAATCCCTTCATATTTGATCTATACGACAAAAAAAATACCCAGTGTCTAAATTTTGTCAAAACTGTTTAGAGTCGATTTCGAGGTAGCCATTCTTTATATCGTTACTTTAATATAGAAAACCCTAACTAATATTTTTCTTACATTACAGAAGAGGGAAAAAATCTAAATAAAATCTTAAGTTTTGAAGATATCGAAATTTTCTAAACGCAGTTTTTTACTAAATTCTCTAAAGAAGTTAATGCTATAACAATGTTTTTGAAAGTTAAATAATTTTTACAAAATAATATTAGATAAAGTTTTTAGAAGCGATATGAATGGAAAACGACTTAGAGCCTTTCTATATTCAACACCATAGGTGGAAAGGGTATTATAAACTTGAGCTGATGTATGTAACGCATACAAATATTTGTCTTAAACCTTTTAGTATACCAATAGGCTTAGAACAATAGGCTTAGAATCACTTTCTGAGTCGATTAAGCGATGTCAGTCCATCCGTCCGTCCGTCTGGCTGGAACCCCATGAAAACCATGTAATCAAAAAGTTATCTGTGAAATTTTTCACAGATAACTTTTTTTTTGATAGTGGGACCATGGCTATTAAAATTGGGCAAAATCGGTCCATTATTTTTGTTACCCCCCATAGGTCCCACTTCCCGGAATTGATTTTTTACCACAAATATCAATATTTCGTTGAAATCGGTCCAGATTTGACCATAGCTTCCATACAAACTCTTCTGTCAAAACGCACTTAATGAGACAAAAATCTCTAAAACGCTATAAATCTGAAGATTATGAGAATTTTGAGTTTATTTTTTGCATACAAAATTTCTGTAAAACCTGTAATCAATTTGAGAAAATTTTTAAAATTTCAATGAAAACTACTTTAAAAGATGTGCATTGAGTGTACCAAAAAAATTGAAAGTCATTTTACAGACAGACGTACCCCCAAATTACGGTTACATTACAGTTGACCCCAATAATCCAAATACAAAGTTTCATTCAAATCGAATATCGGGAAAGTGTGACGACTTGACGCCAAAGTTTGGACATGCCAGTTATATGGGAAAAATTAGGGGTTTCTTCAAATGTTTGACAAAAATTTACACTTAGAATAAATTTACCAAAAAGTGTTTACTTTTGATACTGAGAACTAAATGGCCTTTCCAATGAGATATATAACTTTGAAATCGAAAAAGTACTAGAAATTACATGTTTTTATTGTTATATTTCAATGAAAATTCAAAAAATCGTTTAAAGCCAGCTTCAAATACATTTTTATACATATTAACCCTTGCGTACCCATGAGCTCTAAACAGTTCCCATGCTTAACACATGGTTACGCAAAGTTTAATTTGTATAAAATCTAATATCTGCTGCGGCTGCAGAAGTCTTTATTTCAGTTGAAAATTTAAAGTATGTAAAGATTCATCGTTGTCCGTGTTTTCTAACATAAGATAACTTAATCTTATGTCAAAATTTAGTATCGTAGGTCCCGATATAGTCAACATATTTTATTTAATGTCTGGCCTTTTTTCTCACATACCAAAAAAAATGCAATATTTTAAGTGTTGGTAGAGAAAATGTGGACAAAGCGGTATAGAATGGTAATGTGGTATAGTAACTTTCCTACTTAACTGACAATATAAGAACAACAGAAATACACGTAATATTTTGCTGTTCTCAAAGAATGAAGAAAAACAAATAGTTATACCACATTACCAACACTTCCTCTATGTGAAATTTCCGCCATTTATTATTCGTGTTTGAGTGTTGTAAGATATCGCGTTATAGGAGGGAGACCTCTATACCAGAACTAGAACAGAAACTAGGAAAATACATGGAGCAAAACTAGAACGAAACGATACTTAATGAAACTAGGAAAAGTTCCTTATTGTATAAATTAAATACAGTGGTTCAAACGCATAATCGGACATCGGTATAACACTTAGTTTAAGTGCTTTTATAACAATATCGTTTTTAACAAAAAAATTCTTTTCGATGTATTTCGCTATAAAAATTATTTTATTTGTCTATAAAACCAAAAAAGAGAAAAAACAACAATTTATTTCATAAAAAACCAAAAAATATCAAAAATAATTCATATTTTCAGATCAAACGAATAATCGGACATAATAATAAATACAGACTTTTAAACAACTTAGAAAAAAAATTATTATTTCGTAGCACACCCTTTGGATTCAATAACATTTCTGAGTCTGTTTTGCATCGAATTGACCAAATTGGCGCACACTTCCGACGGAATATTGTTCCACTCATGTAGATACGCTGATTTTAGTTCCATTATATTGTTGTAGTTGTTTTTATACACTCTACGACCTAGTTCATCACATAAATGCTCTATAACATTTAAGTCTGAGGATTGTGGGGGAGGACTCAAATAAAATAATTTTTATAGCGAAATTCATCAAAAAGAATGTTTTATTGAAAAAGATCTTGTTATAAAAGCACTTAAACTAAGTGTTATACCGATGTCCGATTATACGTTTGAACCACTGTACATCTCCCAAATGCGGATACTTTCTCCTTTCGCTAACAATTTCAAATACTCATACACATTCAGCTTCTGTTGCCATTAAAGTTGCTGTCGTTATTTCTAGGAATTTTGTTCCCTGAGTCTTTTATGTTGCCAAGTTCATTGAACCTAAAGTGCAGCAACATTATGCTGTTTTTGTATTTCCATTGTTTTTTATGTTGATGTTGCTGTTGTTGTTTCTATTACCTCAATTGTGTGATAAGAATGTTGTTAGCGGTAGTTTGTGTATGTCTTCGTTATCAACGTTATATGTTTTGTATGTGCAACACATCTTTGACCTGACCTAAACAAATTCAGAATCTTTGCCATTTTTTCTATTGTTTATTAGATTTTCTGCAACTTTACCTAGAGTTTGTGTGTGTGGTATGAATTCAAAAGTAGCAATAACTGCTCTTATGTTGGCTATAGATATAGTAAAGCTGCTCCTTTGGTTTTGAGCTAGGCTCTTTTCTAGGTTTTGTTCTATCTTCTGTTTCAGTTTTATTCTTGTTCTATAATTCTAATATTTTTTCATCCGTTATGGACGAAACTGTTTCAAATGCCATTAAACGGTATAAGGAAAGCCTGGTTCGTTACTGCGTATCTCGATTCGAAAACAAAACTGTTCGAATTTGTATTCTTAAAGCATTGTGTTTCGAAAATAATTTCTTTCGAATCGAAATACGCAGTAAGCCCCCTGAGCATTGAAAGAAACCCTTGATTAGAAAGTTATCCAACTCGAGCAACTCCTTTGAAGAGCGCCTAACACTTCGATCAGAAAAGGAGCTCGTATGGTGAAATGCTCTAATAGTTTTGTCCACAGAGCCAAAGTTTATGCTGGGCTAAAGACATACAAAGTTCAGAAAGTTCCAGATCGCAATTCGGTAAAGGATTTAGAAGCAAAAAAATTTATGACAGATTTTATTAAAAAAAACACCTGTTGTGTGATAGATGACGAAACATACCTACTGACAGACTTTTTTCAACTTCCGGCCAAATTTTTTTATGTTTCTGATGAACAAGGCAATGTTCTGGAAGAGTTCCGGATAAAAAAACAAACAAAATTCCCAAAGAAATTTCTCGCAGTTGTGGCAAAAGAAACGCTCTACGGGAGACCTCCTAGCCTTCCTTTCGGAAAAATGGTGTCATTCAATACACCGTTTTGGCGAAAGTAAAGTTGTGGCTCTGGATATTTCCAAGGCGTTTCATAGAGTTTGGCACGGAGCACTTCTATAAAAACTTATTGCTTTTGGTGTCGGTAATAACTTCGCTCGATTTATATCGAGCTTTCTCAGAGATCGCACTATAAGAGTTGTTGTAAAGAGTGTTCTAAAAAAAATATGCATTTACTATTTTAGACAAAATTTATCCATAGTGCAAGAAATAATTTATTTTTTGATCAAGTTAGTTTCTATAGATATGTCAGATACTATTATTTTAGAAATTATTAATTTTCAATAGTTATTTCAATCAAAATGGACTGCGAAAAAAAAAGTTCGTGAAAATATAATTAAAACTTTTCAAAAAAATCCGTCATGGACTTTTAAAAAAATAGCTAAAAATTTGAAAGTTAACCCTCGAATGGTTTCTAATGCCATCAGACGGTATAAGGAAAACCTGAGCATTGAAAGAAAACCTGGATCGGGGAGGAAAAAAGGTCCTACAGATATTGGTAAGGCAAAAGAAGTCGAGCGACTCTTTCGAAGAGCGCCTAACACTTCTTTAAGAAAAGCAGCTCGTACGGTGAAATGTTCTACGAATTTTGCACATAGAGTCAAAGCTTATGCTGGACTGAAGACATACAAAGTCCAAAAGGTTCCAGATCGCGATGCTATAAAGAACTTAGAAGCAAAAAACAAGCGAAAAAATTGAAGTCTGATTTTATAAAAAAATACACCTGTTGTGTGATGGATGATGAAACATACGTACTGGCAGACTTTTCTCCACTTCCTGGTCAAGATTTTTATGTTGCTGATAAACGGGGCAATGTTCGGCAAGAGTTTCGCACAAAAAAACAAACAAAATTCCTTAAGAAGTTTCTCGTGTGGCAAGCTATTTGCAGTTGTGGCAAAAGAAGTAAAGTATTTGTGGCATCTGGCACAATAAACACAGAAATTTATATAAAGGAGTGCCTACAAAAACGGTTGTTACCCTTTTTAAGAGAGCACAGAGTGACTTCATTTTTTTGGCCCGATTTGGCATCATTCCATTATGGAAAAAAGGCACTTGAGTGGTACTCAAAGAATAATGTCATTTTTGTACCACGAGAGGCAAATCCACCCAACTGTCCAGAACTTCGGCCTGTGGAAAGGTATTGGGCTCTGGTAAAAAAGGAATTGAAGAACACAGGAAATATTTCCAAGAACATGTCCGATTTTAAGCGCAGTTGGAACACATGCTCCAAAAAGGTATCAGAAGCAACTGTAAAATCTTTAAAGGGAGGGTTCCCGAAAAAAGTCGATAATTTTGCAAAACCCGAGTACTAAGTAAACATTTAATGCTAAATGATTTTGTATAATATGTCATTATATTTACGTATTTTGTAGAGTTTTTATATTAAAAGGTTTGATTTTTATTTAAGAAAATCCAACTACAAATTTTATTTAGAGCACTCTTTACCAGAACTAGAACAGAAACTAGGAAAATACATGGAACAAAACTAGAACGAAACGATACTTAATGAAACTAGGAAAAGTTCCTTATTGTATAAATTAAATACATCTCCCAAATGCGGATACTTTCTCCTTTCGCTAACAATTTCAAATACTCATACACATTCAGCTTCTGTTGCCATTAAAGTTGCTGTCGTTATTTCTAGGAATTTTGTTCCCTGAGTCTTTTATGTTGCCAAGTTCATTGAACCTAAAGTGCAGCAACATTATGTTGTTTTTGTATTTCCATTGTTTTTGATGTTGATGTTGCTGTTGTTGTTTCTATTACCTCAATTGTGTGATAAGAATGTTGTTAGCGGTAGTTTGTGTATGTCTTCGTTATCAACGTTATATGTTTTGTATGTGCAACACATCTTTGACCTGACCTAAACAAATTCAGAATCTTTGCCATTTTTTCTATTGTTTATTAGATTTTCTGCAACTTTACCGAGAGTCTGTGTGTGTGGTATAAATTCAAAAGTAGCAATAACTGCTCTTATGTTGGCTGTAGATATAGTAAAGCTGCTCCTTTGGTTTTGAGCTAGGCTCTTTTCTAGAACAGGCGCGACCACCGCGAAGCAAGTGCTTGCCAGAAGTTTTCTTATTCTCATTTATTTAGTCGTCATTCAACCTTTGACGGATGCGCACGCGTGGAGGCTGTTATAAGTTTTGTTAATTTGTTTGTATTTTTTGTTATTGTTTTTTTCAGATACACTTTTTTTCAGATACGCCAAACATTCAATCGTTTTTATAGAAAATATTTGATTTTTTTAGTAAAAAATACGTTTATATTTTCTATATAGAAAAATAAACTTAAATTTTTTTCTATGTAAAAGCACGTTTTTTAAAGAAAAAAACATTTTCTAAATAAAAAATACATATTCGAAGGAAAACAAACTTTTTCTTTAAAAATAAAAACATGATAAACCTTCTTAAAATAAGTTTTTCTATAGAAAAAGTAAGTTTTTCTATAGAAAAAGTAAGTTTTTCTATAGAAAAAGTAAGTTTTTCTATAGAAAAAGTAAGTTTTTCTATAGAAAAAGTAAGTTTTTCTATAGAAAAAGTAAGTTTTTCTATAGAAAAAGTAAGTTTTTCTATAGAAAAAGTAAGTTTTTCTATAGAAAAAGTAAGTTTTTCTATAGAAAAAGTAAGTTTTTCTATAGAAAAAGTAAGTTTTTCTATAGAAAAAGTATGTTTTTCTATAGAAAAAGTAAGTTTTTCTATAGAAAAAGTAAGTTTTTCTATAGAAAAAGTAAGTTTTTCTATAGAAAAAGTAAGTTTTTCTATAGAAAAAGTAAGTTTTTCTATAGAAAAAGTAAGTTTTTCTATAGAAAAAGTAAGTTTTTCTATAGAAAAAGTAAGTTTTTCTATAGAAAAAGTAAGTTTTTCTATAGAAAAAGTAAGTTTTTCTATAGAAAAAGTAAGTTTTTCTATAGAAAAAGTTTTTCTATAGAAAAAGTAAGTTTTTCTATAGAAAAAGTAAGTTTTTCTATAGAAAAAGTAAGTTTTTCTATAGAAAAAGTAAGTTTTTCTATAGAAAAAGTAAGTTTTTCTATAGAAAAAGTAAGTTTTTCTATAGAAAAAGTAAGTTTTTCTATAGAAAAAGTAAGTTTTTCTATAGAAAAAGTAAGTTTTTCTATAGAAAAAGTAAGTTTTTCTATAGAAAAAGTAAGTTTTTCTATAGAAAAAGTAAGTTTTTCTATAGAAAAAGTAAGTTTTTCTATAGAAAAAGTAAGTTTTTCTATAGAAAAAGTAAGTTTTTCTATAGAAAAAGTAAGTTTTTCTATAGAAAAAGTAAGTTTTTCTATAGAAAAAGTAAGTTTTTCTATAGAAAAAGTAAGTTTTTCTATAGAAAAAGTAAGTTTTTCTATAGAAAAAGTAAGTTTTTCTATAGAAAAAGTAAGTTTTTCTATAGAAAAAGTAAGTTTTTCTATAGAAAAAGTAAGTTTTTCTATAGAAAAAGTAAGTTTTTCTATAGAAAAAGTAAGTTTTTCTATAGAAAAAGTAAGTTTTTCTATAGAAAAAGTAAGTTTTTCTATAGAAAAAGTAAGTTTTTCTATAGAAAAAGTAAGTTTTTCTATAGAAAAAGTAAGTTTTTCTATAGAAAAAGTAAGTTTTTCTATAGAAAAAGTAAGTTTTTCTATAGAAAAAGTAAGTTTTTCTAAAGAAAAAGTAAGTTTTTCTATAGAAAAAGTAAGTTTTTCTATAGAAAAAGTAAGTTTTTCTATAGAAAAAGTAAGTTTTTCTATAGAAAAAGTAAGTTTTTCTATAGAAAAAGTAAGTTTTTCTATAGAAAAAGTAAGTTTTTCTATAGAAAAAGTAAGTTTTTCTATAGAAAAAGTAAGTTTTTCTATAGAAAAAGTAAGTTTTTCTATAGAAAAAGTAAGTTTTTCTATAGAAAAAGTAAGTTTTTCTATAGAAAAAGTAAGTTTTTTAAATTGTATTTATAAAAAAATATACTATGCTCAATATACATTTCTAAAAAGTAATGTTTTCTTTATAGAAGCAAAAGAAAATAATTTTTGTTTACATAAAAACAACAAAAAAAAAGATCAATACTCCTCCGCATGTTCATTTCACGCTGGTTCAGCGGTAACTGAAATAAAATAGAAATAAACAACCAAATTTATGTCAATTCTTGTTTTCTGCCTGTGTATCCTCTCTTTCGCTCACAAATACAATCACATTCCTCTCTTTGGTCATCCCTGATTAAGAAGCAATCTCGGAATGGGGTCGAGCGAATAGAGTCAATTTTAATGCGCTTAAAACTCAATGTTGTATGCTCACGCATAAACGCACGGCGGATCTTGTTACTTTTATGTTTTAATGGGTGGTGAAAATATCGAGGAATCAGATGCTCTTGATGTTCTGGGCCTGAGAATTCAATGTGATGTCCGGTGGACTGAACACATTTTTCAAGTGTCGAAAGAAGCATTCAAGTTTTTCGGTTTTCTAAAACGGTGCAAGAGATACTTCACTTCATCTGATCTCCTTACTATTTACACCACCTTTATCCGACCGAAAATGGAATACAACTCTCATGTATGGGCCGGTGCTACAAAGTCTATTTTGGAGCTTCTCGACCGAGTACAAGAGAGGGCGAAGGTGCTTATTGGTGACAGTAGGGTAGTCAACTCTATTGATTCACTGAAACACCGTCGCAATGTGGGTTGTGTCACACTGTTCTATCGTTACTAAATACTTTGGAATGTGCTCTAATGAAATCAGGGAACTCGTTCCCGAAACTCGATTTTTTTACGCAATACACGTCTATCTGTTAGAGCTCATCCCTTCGTAGTCCATTGGCCAGTAGACAGAACAACACACTACAGAGAAAATTCGTTCTTTAGCCGTACAGTTCGTATCTGGAATTTACTTCCCGCAGAAATTTTTCCCGCCAGCTGCAATATAGGAAAGTTCAAATCAAATGTCCATAAACACTACTCCATCAAGGAATTGAAAAACAAAGAAAAGGTGTCCAAGAACATGTCCGATTTTAAATGCAGGTGGACCACCTCCTCCAAAAAGGTGACAGAAACAATCGATAATTTTATATAAATCCGAATAATAAATCTACATTTTAATCTTATATGAATTTGTAAAATATCCCAATAAATTGACGTATTTTGAATAGTTTTTTTTATTGCACGGTTTGAGTTTTATTCAACCTAATTTTATTTGCAACACTTTTTAAACTGGCTCGGCTGCAGATGGATTTGTTTCAATTGAAAATTCAAGTATACCACAATACTCGTAGTGGCACTTGTGTTTACTGTAGATATTTATATATTTAAAACAAAAAAATGCTATATATATTATCAATTGCTTATATTCTTCGCTTATTTGGTACTTACAAATTATTTTAATCTTTCATCTTTGAAACAAAAACTTGCGATTTAACCTCTAACCTAAAAAAGTCGATCACCCACCAAATCTAAATTTTTTTTAATGACTCCCAAAATTGCTTGCAAAAATAAAACAGATATATTCTCTCCCAATTCTCTGAGATTACGCTTTTTTCCGCCGTTCGTATATTGTGAGTTTGAGAAAAAAGTTAGTATACCACATTACCAAACTATACCCGTTTCAATCTTGCTAAAAAAAGTTTTGAATAGTCCCTTTTTATCACAACTTTAAAAATAAGTTTAATTTTTAAGTATTGGGGGCTTATGTTTCCCCCGATTCTATCCTGCGTAATATTGTCTAAACTATTCTCAGGAGTTGCACGAGTCTGAAAGGTGTAGGAATCCCCCTGCTCCCATCCTGTATTTTTAACAAAACTCAATAATAATGAAAAATTTAGGTTGTACTAAATTCAGTGACGCTATCATAAATTCTTCTAAGATTCGCTATATAATTTTCTTTTTTCCTAGGATTAAAGATAATGTACAAATAATGAATTTAATCGTAAACTGTGCATTTGTATCTTTAGCAAAGTTGTATATGAATCTTAGCGAAGTTGTATACGATCCTAAACAAAGTTGTTTCAAATGAGCCGTCGAAGGTTTTTTAATTGGTATGAACAATTTTCAACAGGTGGCGCCACTGAAAAATACTCAAATTGAATTAAATCGTAAACTGTGCATTTGATTATGCAATGATCTTTAACAAAGTAGTTGCATATGAGTCGACGCATGGGTCTTAGTTGGTATCAAAAATTTTCGATAGGCCACTTAAAAATACTCAAAATTAATTAAATCGTAAACTGTGCATTTTATCAGGCTATGATCTTCAGCAAAGTTCTTGGGCATGAGTCGATGGAGGTTTCTAAGTCGGTATGACCAATTTCCAAAATTATTCATATTAAACTATGCATTTGATCATGTGTTGATTGGACAAGATTCAAAATTAATAGGATATTTGTGTACCGAATTTTCTCTAAATTTATTTTAATTGGTTAGTACTTTATAAAATAAAATATATAAAATCTTTAAAATTCGCCTCGAAATGCTTATCATAAAGCTCCGAGCAAGACTCGGTCACCCAGGTACTGTTATAAATTATAAGGACTATCTTAAAGGTATGCTATACAGATTTTTCTAAATTACTTTAGAAATCGATCGGTATCAAAGTTATATTTTAAGTTCTATTTCAGTTGACTTACATTTTCCATTTTATTTTTAAATTCTTAATAATTTCTAACATATTCTTTCTTCTCTTTAAGGTAAGCATCAATCTTTAAGGACTAAGTATACTATTTAAGGATATTTTGTGTAAAGTGTAAGTAAAACTGTAGTATTTATATTCCAAAAAGTACTTTTTTCTCTTAGCTATTTAAATTGTTTCCCATAATTTAAAAAATCTAGATGTTTCCAAAAGGTTTTGATAGTTTTAAATAATTTGAATATTTCCGTTAAATTCATTCGCTGTTTTTTTCTTCCCGGGTAGGAGAAATGTGAGAAATCTGTATACCTTTTTTGTTGTTATTTAAAGGATACACAAGGCTCACAAGGACTAACAGCTCATGAATGTTTATACGAATTGTGAAGCAGTGGAAAACACATATTTCGGCTATTTATTTCTAGTTTATTTTTTTTTTTGTATTAATGGAATTGATTTTTGTTTTCGCAGCGAGCAAAAGGATATTTGGTAGGTCCTTGTTGGTGGTGGTGGGGGCCGTCGTTTATGTGTTTTGTATTAAATGTATGTATGTTTGTATGCAGATAGATGGACTGGCTGGATATGACTGGATGCAATACGGGGCACCCACTAAAAGCAGCAACAAGAACAATAATAACAACAACAGCAACAACAACAAGAACCTATAATATTATTTGGTTGGTTGGTGTGCGCGTGTGTTGCCGTAAAATGCATGTCCGTTAGTGGGTTTGATTGTCTTTTCGTTTCCTCTATGTGTGGATGTGTGTCTGTCTATATTGTACAAGAGTGAGTTTTCACTATGCAGGACTTTGTTTTACCCACTTTTGAATATAGGCCTGCCTGTCCCAGCATCACCCATTAGCATCGTGTGTCATGATATGAGAAGTGTACAAGAGTGGCTAAAGAAATATTGTAACACACAATGACACACACACACACACACACGCACACACTGAAGCTCCTCGAACACTAAATTATTGCAAAATTATTTAAAGTCAAAAAGAGATGACTGTATGTTTGTAGTAGGTACCTCTACTACTACTCGTCGTCTAGATAAACGACACAAGTACTACAATTCCCAAGTTTAACATAAACAAAAAAATATATATATTTGTTTTGCCTGATATCCCATTTCTTCTTTGTAGTTACAACCCAAACCAATCCCATCCCATCCAACCAACCATCATCATCATCAACCTACAATCCTACAAAATTCTTTTAATATTTTATTTTATTTATTATTTTTATTTTCATTTTCTTCTTCTATCTGTTTTCATCTTATCATCATCATTTGTTTTTCCATTTGAAATGTTTCAGTAATTTTCCTTACCAGTTCCATTACGAGTTTGCACTTTCTTCATACAAAAAATGATTGTTTGAACGGACCCATTTTCCCTCCCCTCCCATCACAAATATTTAAGTTTTTGTTGCATCTGCACTTGAGTCTTGAAAAAATATTTATTTTATATATAAGAGTATAAAAGATTTAATTTAAAATGTGTATCCTTCAGGGATACAAATTGATTTTCAAACACACAATTTTTAAAAGTTGTACTAAATTAAAATCAATTTAGTTTTAAGTTTTTATGGTCCTTGGAGTTTGTATGATACATTTGAGTATTAAGGGGGTTCAAAAAATCATATTTCCCCAATTTCTTCTATAGAAAAATTTACCTATCCCAACTTTTTCTATATAGAAAAACTTAACTTCCCCAACTTATTCTCTACAGAAAAACGTAACTTCCCCAACTTTTTCTGTATAGAAAAACTTAACTTCCCCAACTTTTTCTATATAGAAAAACTTAACTTCCCCAACTTTTTCTATATAGAAAAACTTAACTTCACCAACTTTTTCTATATAGAAAAACTTAACTTCCCCAACTTTTTCTATATAGAAAACTTAACTTCCCCAACTTTTTCTATATAGAAAAACTTAACTTCCCCAACTTTTTCTATATAGAAAAACTTAACTTCCCCAACTTTTTCTATATAGAAAAACTTAACTTCCCCAACTTTTTCTATATAGAAAAACTTAACTTCCCCAACTTTTTCTATATAGAAAAACTTAACTTCCCCAACTTTTTCTATATAGAAAAACTTAACTTCCCAAACTTTTTCTATATAGAAAAACTTAACTTCCCAAACTTTTTCTGTAAAAAATCATTATATCGAGAAATTTTCTTAAAATTTTGTTATCAAATTTTTTAAGAAAAATTTATATGACAAAAATTTTTTTAAAAAAATTTATATCGAAAAATTTTCTAAAAAAATTATATAAAAAAAATGAAAAAAAAAATAACAAAATTGTCGAAATGTAAATATTATTCAAAAGGAAAAATTATTCGCACTTGATCCCAGTCTATTACATTTCGATTTTTTTTAATTTATAAGAAATATTCTTAAAAAAATTTTATATGACGAAAATTTCTATTCAAAAATTTTGTATGACAAAAACTTCTATTCAAAATTTTTCATAGAAAAATGTATATCGAAAAATTTTTCGAAAAAAATATCTCAAAAAATTCAAAAAGAAAAATTATTCACGCTTGATCCCAGTCTATTATATATGTTTATTAATGTAATATAAAATTTATTGATAAAAGTCATTATGGGATATCAGAAGTCGCTCGATCCTTAACTTGATCAGTCATTAGATTGTTTCTTAGATCAAGGCGTGATCAGTTTTGAGAAAAGTTTATATACCAGTTCCCAAAGATATAAAAATTTTACAGAAAATTTTTCGATATAAAAATGTTTATAGAAAATTTTTCGTAATTCAAATTTTTATAGAAAATTTTTCGATACAAACATTTTTATAGCAAATTTTTCGTAATTTAAATTTTTATAGAAAATTTTTCGATTTTAAAATTTTTATCGAAAATATTTTGATAAAAAGATTTCTATAGAAAATTTTTCGACATAAAGATTTCTATAGAAATTTTTTGATATAAAAATTTTTATAGCAAATTTTTCGTAATTTAAATTTTTATAAAAAATTTGTATAGCAAATTTTCGATATAAAAATTTCTATAGCAAATTTTTGATATAAAAAATTTTATAGCAAATTTTTCGTAATTTAAATTTTTATAGAAAATTTTTCGATATAAAAATTTTTATAGCAAATTTTCGATATAAAAATTTCTATAGCAAATTTTTGATATAAAAAATTTTATAGCAAATTTTTCGTTATTTAAATTTTTATAGAAAATTTTTCGATTTTAAAATTTTTATAGAAAATATTTTGATAAAAAGATTTCTATAGAAAATTTTTCGAAATAAAGATTTCTATAGAAATTTTTCGATATAAAATTTTTTATAGCAAATTTTTCGTAACATAAATTTTTATAGAAAATTTTTCGATATTTAAATTTTTATCGAAAATATTTTGATAAAAAGTTTTCTATAGAAAATTTTTCGACATAAAGATTTCTGTAGAAATTTTTTGATATAAAAATTTTTATAGCAAATTTTTCGTAATTTAAATTTTTATTGAAAATTTTTCGATATAAAAATTTTTATAGCAAATTTTCGATATAAAAATTTCTATAGCAAATTTTTGATATAAAAAATTTTATAGCAAATTTTTCGATATAAAAATTTTTATAGCAAATTTTCGATATAAAAATTTCTATAGCAAATTTTTGATATAAAAAATTTTATAGCAAATTTTTCGTTATTTAAATTTTTATAGAAAATTTTTCGATTTTAAAATTTTTATAGAAAATATTTTGATAAAAAGATTTCTATAGAAAATTTTTCGAAATAAAGATTTCTATAGAAATTTTTCGATATAAAATTTCTTATAGCAAATTTTTCGTAACATAAATTTTTATAGAAAATTTTTCGATATTTAAATTTTTATAGAAAATAGTTTGATATAAAGATTTCTATAGAAAATTTTTCGATATAAAAATTTCTATAGCAAATTTTTAGATTTTAAAATTTTTATAGAAAATATTTTGATATAAAGATTTCTATAGAAAATTTTTCGACATAAAGATTTCTATAGAAATTTTTCGATATAAAAATTCTTATAGCAAATTTTTCGTAATTTAAATTTTTATAGAAAATTTTTCGATATAAAAATTTTTATAGCAAATTTTCGATATAAAAATTTCTATAGCAAATTTTTGATATAAAAAATTTTATAGCAAATTTTTCGTAATTTAAATTTTTATAGAAAATTTTTCGATATTTAAATTTTTATAGAAAATAGTTTGATATAAAGATTTCTATAGAAAATTTTTCGATATAAAAATTTCTATAGCAAATTTTTAGATTTTAAAATTTTTATAGAAAATATTTTGATATAAAGATTTCTATAGAAAATTTTTCGATATAAAATTTTTAATATAAAAATTTTTATAGCAAATTTTTCTATATAAAAATTTTTATAGCAAATTTTTCTATATAAAAATTTTTATAGCTAATTTTTCGATCTAAAAATTTTTGTAGCAAATTTTCATATAATTTTTCGATATAAAAATTTTCAAAGAAATTTTTTTGATATACAAATTTCTATAGAAAATTTTTGATATAAACATTTTTGTGGAAAATTTTTCGGTATAAAAATTTTTATAGTTTTACAAAATGGATCAAATTTGGATAAAAATTTTTATAGAAAATTTTTCGGTTTAAAAATTTTTATAGAAAATTTTTCGATATAAAAATTTTTATAGAAAATTTTTCGATATAAAAATTTTTATAGAAAATTTTTCGATATAAAAATTTTTATAGAAAATTTTTCGATATAAAAACTTTCAAAGAAAATTTTTTGATACACAAATTTTTATAGAAAATTTTTGATATAAAAATTTTTGTGGAAAATTTTTCAGTATAAAAATTTTTATAGTTTTACAAAATGGATCTTGGAAAATAGATGAAAATCGGGTCTGGTAATCTAACACGTCAATAGAATTGTTAAAAATTTATTACGTCATTCGCGTAGGGTTAATTTAAGTAAAGTCATTATTACTATAACATCTTTAACACTAGAAAACCAGGAAACCAGTTTAAATCTCTTTTTAAAACAAATCTTATTTATCATATCTATAGAAACGCACGCATGCGCAAAAATAAAACACAAAAGGAATGAAATTAAATTCTAAAAAAACTTACACGACAAGTAATGACAGTATCTTGACCTTGATTATTATAATCAGCAAAATTTTATGAAACACCAAGAAAACAAGACAATACAAAACATTTTGAAAAAAAAAAAAAAAAAAACAAGATGAGGAGGATCACAATGTCATTATAACGATCAGTAAAAGCGGCTAAGGCTACATCATCATAATCATTTGTCTGCTAAAGCGAGCGAAAGAATGAGGATACAATGAAATTTTCAGGCGCAATCGAATCGATCTGGTTATACCTGTTTCAGAAAAGCACATGGTCGTTTTGTGCTTTTGAGATCGATCTTCACACAAGAGATTTTTTTTGCGTTATTATGAGGGAAAATAAAATATCAAGGAAGTTTATTGATTTGCAATGAATTCCATTTTTAAGGCGATAAATTAAAAGCAGTTTAATTGTGGTTTAGCTCTATTTTTTTTTTTAGTTTTAGAGGTTAAGGATTAATAAGACTTTAAAAACATTAAAATATTGAGGTTTTTGAGGTTTTTCAATTTGTATAACTTGAAACAGAGTAATTAATGTTTCCGCTCACAATCAAAAAATTTTCGATATAAAAATTTTTATAGAAAATTTTTTTAGGAAATTTTTCGATATAAAAATGTTTATAGAAAATTTGTTGATATAAAAATTTTTATTGAAAATTTGTTGACATACATACAAAGTCTCAAATAAACTACAATTAATTACATACAAACAAATTTTATAGACAAATTTTTAATACAAAATTTTTATAGAACTTATTCGATATAAGAATTTCTATAAACAATTTTTGGATATAAAAATTTCTATAGAAAATTTTTATTGAAAATTTGTTGGTAAACAATTTCTTGATACAAAAATTTCTATGAAAATTTTCGATATAAAAATTTTTATAGAAAATATAAAATAAAATTGTTAATAGACAATTTTGTGATATAAAAATTTTTATAGCAAATTTTTTGATATAGAAATTTTTGTAGGAAATTTTTTGGTAAAAAAAATTTTATAGGAAATTTTTTGATAAAAAACTTTTATAGAAAATTTTTTTGATAAAAAAAATTTTATAGAAAATTTTTCGATATAAAAATTTTTAAAGAAAATTTTTTGATATAAAAATTTTTAAAGAAAATTTTTCGATATAAAAATTTTTAAAGAAAATTTTTTGATATAAAAATTTTTAAAGAAAATTTTTCGATATAAAAATTTTTAAAGAAAATTTTTCGATATTTAAATTTTATATTGACAAATTTTCTATAAAAATTTTTCGATATAAAGATTTTTAAAAAAAATTTTTTGATATACAAATTTTTACAGAAAATTTTTCAACATAAAATTTTTTTTAGAAAAATTTTCGATATAAAAATTTGTATAAAAAAAATTTCAATATTAAAATTTCTATAGAAAATTTTTCTATATAAAAATTTCTATAGAACATTTTTCAATATAAAAATTTCTATAGAAAATTTTTCTATATAAACATTTTTATAGTAAATTTTTCGATATTAAAATTTTTATAGAAGATTTTTCGATACAAAAAATGTCTTTAAACAATTTTTCGATATAAAAATTTCTATCGAAAATTTTTTGAGAAAATTTTTTATAGAAAATTTTTCGATATTAAAATTATTATTGAAATTTTTTCGTTATAAACATTTCTATAGAAAATTTTTTGATATAATAATTTCTATAGAAAATTTTTCGCTATAAAAATTTCTATAGAAAATTTTTCGCTATAAAAATTTCTATAGAAAATTTTTCGATATAAAAACTTTTGTCAAAAATCGATATCAAAATTTTTATAGAAAATTTTTCGATATAATTTTTTTCATAGAAAATTTTTCTATATAAATTTTTTCAGAGAATTTTTCGATATAAATTTTTTCATAGAAAATTTTTCGATCTAAAATTTTTTCATAGAAAATTTTTTCATAGAAAATTTTTCGATATACAATTTTCTATAGAAAATTTTCGATATAAAATTTTCTATAGAAAATTTTTCGATATAAAATTTTCTATAAAAAAATTTTCGATATAAAATTTTCTATAGAAAATTTTTCGATATAAAATTTTCTATAGAAAATTTTTCGATATAAAATTTTCTATAGAAAATTTGTCAATACAAAAATTTTAAAGAAAGTTTTTTTATAGAAAATTTTTCGATATAAAAATTTCTATAGAAAATTTTTCGATATAAAAATTTTTATTGAAAATTTTTTGGTATAAATAAAATTTTTATAGAACATTTTTCGATATAAAAATTTTTATAGAAAATTTTTCGATATAAAAATTTTTATAGAAAATTTTTCCGTATAAAAATTTTTATTGAAATTTTTCGATATAAAAATTTTTCTAGAAAATTTTTTGATATAAATATTTTTTATGGAAAATTTTTTGATATAAAAAATTTTTATAGAAAATTTTTTGATATAAAAAATTTTGTTAGAAAATTTTTTGATATAAAAAATATTGATAGAAAATGTTTTGATAAAAAAATTTTTATAGAAAATTTGTTGATATAAAAATTTCCATAGAAAATTTTTCGATATAAAATTTTTTATAGAAAATTTTCGATATAAAAATTTCTATAGAAAATTTTTCGATATAAAATTTTCTATAGAAAATTTTTCGATATAAAATTTTCTATAGAAAATTTTTCGATATAAAATTTTCTATAGAAAATTTTTCGATATAAAATTTTTTCATAGAAAATTTTTCGATATAAAATTTTGTATAGAAAATTTTTCGAAATAAAATTTTCTATAGAAAATTTTTCAATATAAAATTTTGTATAGAAAATTTTTCGATATAAAATTTTTTCATAGAAAATTTTTCGATATAAAATTTTCTATAGAAAATTTTTCGATATAAAATTTTCTATAGAAAATTTTTCGATATAAAATTTTCTATAGAAAATTTTTCATATAAAATTTTCTATAGAAAATTTTTCGATATAAAATTTTCTATAGAAAATTTTTCGATATTAATTTTCTATAGAAAATTTTTCGATATTAATTTTCTATAGAAAATTTTTCGATATAAAATTTTCTATAGAAAATTTTTCGATATAAAATTTTCTATAGAAAATTTTTCGATAGGAAATTTTCGATATAAAATTTTCTATCGAAAACTTTTCGATATAAAATTTTCTATAGAAAACTTTTCGATATAAAATTTTCTATAGAAAACTTTTCGATATAAAAATTTTTATAGAAAATTTTTCGCTACAAAAATTTCTATAGAAATTTTTCGCTATAAAAATTTCTATAAAAATTTTTCTCTATAAAAATTTCGATATAAAATTTTTCAATATAAAAATTTCTATAGAAAATTTTTGGATACAAAAGTTTTTAAAAAAATTTTTGGATATAAAAATTTTTATAGAAAATTTTTCGATACAAAATTTTGTATAGAAAATTTTTCGATATAAAAATTTTTATAGAAAATTTTTGGATATTTGTATAGAAATTTTTTCGATATAAATATGTTTATAGAAAAAAACTTTTTTTTTGGAGGCCAAAAATATTTAAATTAACATTTAAATTTTTAATAAATGAATCTCAAATTTTTCGTGTTGCTTTCGATGTTCGTCTACCAGCAATAAATTCAGCTAAAACTTTCAAAAGCGAAAAGGACAATAAAAGCAAAAACAACAATAAAAACGACAGAAACTAAAAACAACAATAAAATATACAGCAACAATAAACTACAACAACAATTCAGCCATAACTTTTGAAATCTTATTACGCTGTTAAGTAAGCGTCAAATATGGTTAGAGCAACAGCAACAACAACGACGATAACAACACCAACATTAATAAGGACTTGCTTGAATGTGTACACATGTGTATATGTATGTATGTATGTGTGAGTGTGTGTGTGTGTAGAAACATTCAGGACACCACTGGCAGAGCCTTGTTTGTGAACTGTTAAGATGCAGAAGATGAAGAAGAATGAGGAGTAGTGGTAGTGGTTTTAACTATAAACATTTCACTTATTTCACTCGCACTTATACGCACAAACTTCTTATTGCTCTCGCACAGAAATACTTGGGAAATTGCACTGGCGCTGGCTGAATGCCTCGATACGGATGGATGGATTGGTTAGATGTGGGATATGTATTATATGCATATGTTTGCAAATATTAGAGGGGAGTCGGAATTAAACTTTGAAAGTTATGTTCAGATTATGTTAGTTATTATAAACTTAATTTTTGATAATAATGGAAAAGTAGGGACTAGTAGTAATAAGCTCATAATCGATTGGGATGTCCTGTGTCCCTTAACTAATGCTAATCTTATTCTCGATAACCATATTTTTTTACCTTTTATTTTCTATTTTATTGCCATTTTTAGATTTTCTGTTTTCTATTTCCGGTCAGATGTGTACGGGTTGTATTAGGTATTTTATATCGAAAGTCGAGGCCCCCTAATGTACATTCCAAATATGCGTGTGATTGTTTGCGAATATGTATATTTACGCATTTAAAATTTAGTACACGTAGCAATCACCAACTTACTCGTTTGTTTCGTCTTTTTTTCCTGAAGTTTTTTGGTTGGCTAGAAGGACTTCTTCTTTACTTAGGTCGAAATGGGTATATATGTGTGTGTGTGTAAGTCACAAGGACGAAGATCAGTTAAATTAACTTAAAACCTTACAAGACGACATTGTAAGACATTCCCTAGAGATTCGAAAATCAGATGTCATATTGTAGAGCTTAGAATTGATATAGATATAGAAATTGTATCGAAAGAATCCGTAATATTTAACAGTTTGTGTTGACTCTGCAGTTTAAGGATAACTCAGCAATTTAAGGATGACTCAGTAGTTTTTAGATGAGTCAGCAGCTTGGAAAAATTCAGCAGTTTTTTGTATGAATCAGCAGTTTTAGGATGAATCAGCAGTTTAGGATAACTCAGAAGTTTTAGGATGACTCAGCAGTTTTAGTATGAGTCAGCTGTTTAAGGATAAGTCAACAGTTTTAGGATGACTCAACAGTTTTAGAATGAGTCAGTAGTTTTAGCATGAAAATGCACTTTTATGATGAGTCAGCAGTTTAAGTATGAGTCAGCTGCTTAAGGATGACTCAACAGTTTTAGAATGAGTCAGCAGTTTTAGTAGTAGTTTGTGTTGACTCTGCAGTTTAAGGATAACTCAGCAATTTAAGGATGACTCAGTAGTTTTTAGATGAGTCAGCAGCTTGGAAAAATTCAGCAGTTTTTTGTATGAATCAGCAGTTTTAGGATGAATCAGCAGTTAAGGATAACTCAGAAGTTTTAGGATGACTCAGCAGTTTTAGTATGAGTCAGCTGTTTAAGGATAAGTCAACAGTTTTAGGATGACTCAACAGTTTTAGAATGAGTCAGTAGTTTTAGCATGAAAATGCACTTTTATGATGAGTCAGCAGTTTAAGTATGAGTCAGCTACTTAAGGATGACTCAACAGTTTTAGAATGAGTCAGCAGTTTTAGTATGAGTCGGCAGTTTTAGGATGACTCAGCAGTTTTAGTATGAGTTTGCTGTTTAAGGATAACTCAACAGTTTTAGAATGAGTCAGTAGTTTTAGCATGAAAATGAACTTTTATGATGAGTCAGCTGTTTTAGGATGACTCAGTAGTTTTATGAGTCAGTAGTTTACCAGTAATTTTAATTTCGCTCAAGAAAGCGCTTTGGTTAAAAAATTCGACTGTTCTACTTCCGCTAGGAGTTTTCTGTGACCTTTGTCTTCAGAATCAGAAAATTAGGCGATTATCTTTGTCTTCAATGCGTCGTGCATTTTAGCTGTTTTATCATTGATGATTATGTCCATAACTATTTCGGGTACTCTTGATATTTCCATTTGTGGGGCAATTGATGGTAGAGATGAACATTTTTTCTCTAAAGTTGAAATCCTTTATGGTTATTTAGAGAATATTTAAACTTGGGTATATTGAAGTTCGATGATAATTTCACAATCACCACAGGATCTAAACGTTTAAAAATGTTAAGATTATTGTAAGTTTTAGTTAGAACTTTGCACATAAATAGATTCATATTTGAACCTAGTTCCCATAACTGAACCGCTATCAGATACGACAGTTTGTCTCTAAAAGCTAATTTCTTAAATACAAGTGATATTTTCGCCACAAGTTACGATGATATAAATCTTGTAAATCAGTTGAGATATTTTAAAATGTCAAGCACCGCAAAATAGTAATGTCAGAGATGTACTAAATAGAACACTATAGTACCGTGGAGACCTCAATAACTAAAAATCTGCTACATCTTGTCTTGTAATTTTTTAGGGAAAAAAGGTATTTATATTAAGTTGCCATTAGATTTTTAATTTCTACAATATTTACTTAGTTTCAAAAAGCCAGATATCGGACATACATATAAGTATATGTGAGCCGGCCTATGAAAAGGTGGCTTAGCTAATTTTTCGAAATTTTGTTTCTGAGTCATAAGCCACCTTTTCCCTATTCATAGACCGGGTAACATACATATATCGCACTTGTTCAACAAGAGGCTATTAACTAAAAATTTTTAAATTTTCACTTTTTTAAAGAAATTTATGTATAGTAGTCTTATCTACCCACTGTAAAAATCTGACATCATTCTCACTATAATTTCACCAAAAAACTACAGTTTTACCCCTCTTCCTTATATGAAAGTAGTAGTAAAATAAAATAGTTTTTTGACTCTACTGAAAATTTAAAAATTTTGAGTTAATACCCTCTTGTTGATCAAGTGCGATATGTATGTCCGATGTCTGATATATCAAAATTTTCTATTAAAATTAAGTAAAAGCGTCCAGTTGCTTTTAAGTTTTTGCCAAAAACAAAAAGGACTATGATGTAAAGAATAGATTTTTACCTTTGTGTTACCTTTAGGGAAAAGGGAAGATTTAATTCCAGAAGCAACAATGAATGAGCCTATTTTACGAATATTAATATTCGAGACTTCTGAAAGATCGTGCAGAAACGAGTAGCCCAGGTGGAGAGTCTTAATTGCTAAATACAGGTCTTGGCTAACGACAAGATACTATGAAATGATGACCCTATTGACTAGCAACAATCCAACGAGACAAATGCTTTAGCTCTCAATTTGCTAAGAAAAAGTACTTCGACTAAGTATTTCGGCTCTCAGTCGGGTAATCACAAGTCAAAATAATACACCGATGAAATAAAATCTTCGGGTCTCAATCGGCTAACTACGACATTTAACAAAAGAAATAAATATTTCTACTCTCGGTCGTCTAACGATTAAAAGAACAATTAAAGCTTATATCTTATAATCAGGCGTAGGCAGCCCATACAACCAGAAGCCGATGACTTTTTGTAATTTTCATAAATATTACGATCATTAATGAAACTCATTAAAATGAGTATTAAAGAGTGTTCTAAAAAAATATGCATTTACTATTTTAGACAAAATTTATCCATAGTGCAAGAAATAATTTATTTTTTGATCAAGTTAGTTTCTATAGATATGTCAGATACTATTATTTCAGAAATTATTAATTTTCAATAGTTATTTCAATCAAAATGGACTGCGAAAAAAAAGTTCGTGAAAATATAATTAAAACTTTTCAAAAAAATCCGTCATGGACTTTTAAAAAAATAGCTAAAAATTTGAAAGTTGACCCTCGAACGGTTTCTAATGCCATCAGACGGTATAAGGAAAACCTGAGCATTGAAAGAAAACCTGGATCAGGGAGGAAAAAAGGTCCTACAGATATTGGTAAGGCAAAAGAAGTCGATCGACTCTTTCGAAGAGCGCCTAACACTTCTTTAAGAAAAGCAGGTCGTACGGTGAAATGTTCTACGAATTTTGCACATAGAGTCAAAGCTTATGCTGGACTGAAGACATACAAAGTCCAAAAGGTTCCAGATCGCAATGCTATAAAGAACTTAGAAGCAAAAAAACGAGCGAAAAAATTGAAGTCTGATTTTATAAAAAAATACACCTGTTGTGTGATGGATGATGAAACATACGTACTGGCAGACTTTTCTCAACTTCCTGGTCAAGATTTTTATGTTGCTGATAAACGGGGCAATGTTCGGCAAGAGTTTCGCACAAAAAAACAAACAAAATTCCCTAAGAAGTTTCTCGTGTGGCAAGCTATTTGCAGTTGTGGCAAAAGAAGTAAAGTATTTGTGGCATCTGGCACAATAAACACAGAAATTTATATAAAGAAGTGCCTACAAAAACGGTTGTTACCCTTTTTAAGAGAGCACAGAGTGACTACATTTTTTTGGCCCGATTTGGCATCATGCCATTATGGAAAAAAGGCACTTGAGTGGTACTCAAAGAATAATGTCATTTTTGTACCATGAGAGGCAAATCCACCTAACTGTCCAGAACTTCGGCCTGTGGAAAGGTATTGGGCTCTGATAAAAAAGGAATTGAAGAACACAGGAAAGATTTCCAAGAACATGTCCGATTTTAAGCGCAGGTGGAACACATGCTCCAAAAAGGTATCAGAAGCAACTGTAAAATCTTTAATGGGAGGGTTTCCGAAAAAAGTCGATAATTTTGCAAAACCCGAGTACTAAGTAAACATTTTAATGCTAAATGATTTTGTATAATATGTCATTATATTTACGTATTTTGTAGAGTTTTTATATTAAAAGGTTTGATTTTTATTTAAGAAAATCCAACTACAAATTTTATTTAGAGCACTCTTTAAAAGCATTCAGTTGGAGCTTTGTTAAAAAAATTACAAAAACCAAAAACACAATAAACAAAATCAAAATCCAATTTATAGCAACAAATTACATGATTTAAGAGAACACAGAAATATAACCTCGAACATTGTTACCACGATACTAATTTTTTTGTAAGCATTGTTCGAAATAAATGTAACCGAATTAGGAATATTTTTCGAAACAGAAATAAATTCTAATATTAAAGAATTTTAGATTGTAATATTTATACCCTTCATCGCCATAGGTGGAAAGGGTATTATAAGTTTGTGCTGATGTATGTAACTCATAGAAATATTTGTCTTAGACCTTTTAGTATACCAATAGGCTTAGAATCACTTTCTGAGTCGATTTATAATGTAAACCATTTGCTACGTATGTGACTATGTACTGAACTTGCCTAAGTACAGTACGGTACCTTAAAATACAGTACTTTAGAGTATTTTTTCGAACTTTGCTTTCAGCGATACGTTATTGTACTCAACAAAGTACGTTATTTTAAGCGTACTTTGTTGCAGGTACTTTTAAATGTTAAAGTACCTATACTTAAATTGAACACTTTGTTACGTATGTGGCTATGTACTAGGGTGTTTACTCGAGTTATGTTTGCTCGATTACTCGAAAAAATAAAATCGATTAATCGCTCGAGTAACATAAAATGGCTAATTTCAAATAAAGATTTATTTGAGTAATTTTCCACGAGTAATCGAGTTACTCGAGTAAAATTATTTCAATTTGTCTCAACGTATTTCTAAACTGTTAAGTTTGTAAAAAAACGTTGGCCAAAGCTAAGATACTACTTGCTGTATGTTTTGTTAGTTAAGTATGCATTTTTCTTTGTGTTTTTTCTTGATTACGAGTTAAGAAAAAGTTTTCTTGTTTAATGTGAATTGTTGTATTCCCCTGCCACGCAAATAATGGCCAACTTTGGCTTGAAAGTATTTGCTGCTTCTAATGATATATTGCATTTTATGTAATAATCAAGGCTTCAAATGAAGACCACTTAAATCAATTATCTACCGTTCTATGATCCATCTAGGCAATAATTGAGGGTTCTACTATAGTTAATTTAAAGCAATAATCGTGGATTTTTACATTGTCAATTCTAAGCAATAATCGAGACTTGTAAATTACAACTTGTAATATAGTCCATTGTGTGTATATAGTCCATTGCATGTATATAGTCCATAGTATATATATAGTCAATGTAATTTCAGATTTATTTAAATAGCCTAGTCTAGTCCATAGACCTGTTGTGGTATCCAATGTATTCGTAATTTCTACTATTGTTTATTTAAAGGTCCTAATGTAATCGTAGCTCCTCTTATAGATTAGTTGAAGGTCCCATTGCAATCGTAAAACCTACTATAGTCTAGTTGAATATCTCCAATGTATTCGTAGATACTACTATACTTAAGTTGAATATACCTGTGTAATCGTAGGTCCTACTATAGTAACAGTACATCGTAATATAGCTCAGTTAAAAGACGCAATGTAATCGTAGATCCTACTTAGTCCAGTTGAAGATCCCTTTGTTAACATAGGTAAAAGGTAGTCATAGAGCCTACTATCTATTAGATCAAACTCAGGATTTATGAAATCGAAAGATTGATTTTTATATATAGAAGTAAATAAACTCACTTAAAATATTTAAGGAGACAATATGTTACAAATGTTAATTTGTATTAAAAATATTTTTTTTTTATTTTTGTTTAATTTTTTTTTTATAGCGAATTGTTAAATTTTTTTGTTTATAAAACACTATAATTAAAAAAAATTATTGTATTATAAATAAATATATAAAAAGCTTACAGAAAAATCTTACTCGAGTAATTTTAAGATGAATTTTTTACTCGATTAACTCGAGTCATTTTTAACGATTAATCGATTTTCCGAGTATTTAAAAAAACCCATTTTCAAGTTATTTGATTACTCAAACAATTAAAAGTCGAGTAAAATGAACACCCTACTATGTACTAAACTTACCTAAGTACGGTACAGTACCTAAAAATACAGTACTTTAGAGTATTTTTTCGAACCTTGATTAATTGGTTATCCGGAGTTGAAAGAAGGGTACCACTACTACTGTTGGTGGGACTGTTGGTGTATATAGGTTTGCCACACAACGCTCTTGATATATTGTATATGGGTTCATATTGCCTATGCTTGTAGCTGATTCAGCTTCCGTTTATATTTAAAATTGTATTTTTTTTAGAGTTGTACGTTGTTCAACCAGGTCCGATGTTGTTTGGGTGAGCTAAATTTTCCTTTTATGATCTTTAAATCTTAAGTTTTGTTGGCCAACCCTATTGTAATTCCGAATGACACTCCTAGAAATTTTATTAATACTAGCGTCGTTGTTGTTAATAACATCTAGAATCCGATTTCTTATGGAAGTAATAACGGCATTTCGAGGTCTTTCTGATTCCAATTTTCCTACATAAATTTTCCGATAATAGATTGTCACGAATTTTCAATTATTCAACCCATTGTGCAAAGTTTATTGCTTATAATTCTTCTAGAATATTTCTGTTGGTGTTGTTATTGTTCTGTTTTTGTCTATAAGCAGAACAACAGTTTTCTCTTAATGTTTTACTGTAAAGTGCGGAGCAACATTTTGCTCTTTATCTATCGGCTCTCTTTCTCTCCCTCTGTCGCTGTTAACTTTAGATAATCCATTTGCACAACGTACGTTCTCACATGATGAAGAACACCCTCACGTTCTTGATCATGTGAGAATGTATTGGAACATGCATGAACATTCCTAAGCCGCATTGTTAGTATAATGGACGACAGCTGCTCTTTGTTTACATCTGCAGAAAATGCTAAAAACTCCCATCTCTACTATAAAGGACAGATTAACTGATATCGTGGAAGAGTAATTGAGACGCGTATAAAAGAACAGTGAGACTAAGAATGTTTGTAAAGTAATTTTGTGATCTAAAGTTAATAAAACAATAACTTTTTAAAACGACATAAAGTGTTTTAATTTTGTTTTCGGTTATTTGCAAAAAGAATTCCTTCCATGTTTTTAAAGGAAAAACGTAACAAGATTTTAACTGATCTCAGTCCTTAGGTAGGGTCTAAATGAATGGATATTGCATATGGATGTGGATGTGGGCATATAATCATCATCTTTAGCATCTCCTCCATCATCAAATGAAATTCCACATACCTATACAAAAGAACAAACACATACACAGCGTTACACATTTAAATGAATAAACATTTATACATACAAATGCAGTTGATGTTGTTGTTGTTGCAAGTATGAAATATTGTAGATGTTGTAGCTCCGATAATTGTTGTTGTTGTTGCTATAGTGTATTCAGAAATGCAAAAAGCATATTTGTTGCTGCATCTATAGAGGAATCAACATTCAACAAACCGACACACGAAAATTTAAGAGCCTACAATGACGACGAAATCGACGACTACAATGACGATGACGACGAAAGTATCCTGTGGAAATTTTATTGTCGTTTTGAATTTTTTTTTAGTTCGTTTATTCGTTGTTTTGTTGTTGTTTTGTTATTGTTGTTGTTCTTGTTGCAGTTGTTTTATTGTTTATGTAGGTTTGAAGGTTTGTAGCCGCTAAACAAAAATATCAGCAACTACAGCAACAACAACGAGACCAGCAACAGCAACAAATTCTACCGATTCAACAGTATTAACAACAACAACTCGATTTCAGCTAAATTCCAGGGTATGAGCAACGAATACATAAGATTTTTATGTTCACTTTTTTCCCCATTTTTTGTTGCAGCATCGACTCTACAAAAAAAGAACTTACAACGAAACAAAATCAATAAAATTCACCCAAAATGTAAAGTTGGAAAAAAAATTTTTCTGAATTTAAAACTAAAGAATACCAAAATTTAAGCCAAACGAAAAAAATAACCGATGAATGGATGGATACAAAAATAAATGTTAACAAAATTACTAGTAGAACCAAAGCCCTAAAATAAAAGGAACTAACGAATTTAGTTTGTTTTTCAAGTTTCCTTTTGAATATACAACAAACAAATTTTTGTTTTAATAAAGAATCTAAACGAGTACTAAATTTTTAGGGCCACATATTGCATGGTAACAGATACCAATATATTGTATTTATTATACCTATGATAACCCAGTGAAAAATATGACTTAAAAAAGGCAGTTAATATCATTTGTTCCGAAAGGATTAAGTTTACAACAATTTCATCCTTACGTCAAAAACTCTATAATCGAAAAATAAACTCAGAATCGTGCTAAGACCTCAGAGCTATTAAAACTTTATATTAACTCTCATAAAGAAAAAACTGGTTTATAAATTGAAGAGATATTGACTAAAAACCTGAAATTTGAAATGTTAGTTACGCAAAAAAAAAAACTGAAGCTTTAGTAATTTCTATTTTTTCATAATTATTTTTTAAATAGACCAAACAATTTCTCGAGAATATTTTTCTTGAAGAAATTATCAAAATCGGTCTATAAATTTCAGAGATATGAACGAGAGAGAAAAAAAAAAAAGATAAATGCAAAAATGTCATAAAGTTGCTTAAATTAATGTTATTAAAAAAATCAATATTTCGCTAAATTCCAAGCCAATATAAGATAATATAAGAAAACAAGTCTGTTATGTTGATTCTAATGATCAAATCAATCAAATCGGTTCATAAGTTTCAGAGATATTGACCAAAAATCTGAAATATCACTTAAAATAACTCAAAACTTTTGTAAGCTCTCTACATTTCTTTTTTTTTTGTCAAATAAGCAAAACCATTTCTACAAATTGTCTCTGCTGAGGACACCGTCCAAATTTGTCTACCAATTTTAGAGATATGAACGAGTAAACGTTTAGGATTTCAATTAAACGTTCGGGATTTCAATTAAAGAGAAATGATGAGTTTTGATTTGATCTTTTGAATGGATCTTTAATTGAATAGATCCACGGATTCGATTATTTTTCAGATTGATAGTAAAAATTTTCTATGTTTTTATAAAATACGGAGATATGGACGAGAAACCAGAAAAGGAAATTAGCAAAAACTTCAAAAATCGAAGTTGACAAAGAAAATAAGAAGCCACTTTAGATCTACAGATTCGATTGTTTCACAGATCGGCAGAATAGTTTCTCTTGATTATCTTTATTAAAGATATCAGTTAAATCGGTTTATTTATTGGAGAGATATGAATAAGAGGCCTGAAATGAAAATTATTAACAAAAAATCTGAAATTTTATCCAAATCGATGTTAAGACCCAAGTTTTGACAACACTTTTAGTTCCATGGATTGAATATTTTTACAGATTGACAGAAAGTTTTTCTTAGATTTTCTTTACTAAAGAAATAAATCACATTGGTCCATAAGTTACAGAGATATGGACATGAAACCTGAAAAGAATTTTTTAGCAAAAATTGAAAGATTTATTAAAATTGATGTTAAGAACGAAATTTTGAAGACACTTTCAGATTCAAGGATTCGTGTTTTCTTTTGCAGCTTGAAAGAATAGTTTCTTTAGATTATATTTAATGAAGAAATTGGTTTGTAAGTTACAGAGATATGGACGAAAAACCAAAAAATCTTAAATTTTAACAAAATCGGTGTTAAGATACACATTTTTAAGACACTTTTATATCAATAGATTAGATTTTTCTTTTACAGATTGATAGAATAGTTTCTCTAGATCATATTTACCGGACCTATATAAAATCGGTTCACAAGTTACAGAGATATGGACAAGGAATTAGGACAGGAATTTATTCGCAAAAAATCTAAAATTCTATCTAAATCGATATTTAGACATAAAATTCGAAAACATTGAAAGATCTTGGAAGTACTATTGTACGACTATCTTTGTTAAAGAAATCGGCCATATGGTTTTAACGAATTTATAGAGATATTAACGAGAAACTAGTAAAAGAATTTATTAAGAAAAATATAGAAATTTTTATCAAGTTCGATTTTAAGATTGATTTGAAGCCACTGTAAGATCTATGTATTAAATTATTTTATATATTGGCGGAATAGTTTCTCTAGATTAACTTTACTAAAGAAATCAATCAAATCGGTTCATGAATTATAGAAATATAGACGAAAAAGTAAAAATTAAATTTGTTACGACAATATCCAAAATTTTATCAAAATCGATATTAAGACACACAATTTTAAGCCACTGTAAGATCTATGGATTTGATAAATATACATTTTGATAGGCTAGTTTCTATAGCTTATCAAATAAGTCGGTTCATGAATTATAGAGATATATACGAGAAAGTAAAAAATTAAACTTTTTGAAAAATATCCAAAGTTTTATCAAAATCAATGTTAAGGGCACAAAATTTCAAGGTACTGTAGGGTCTATGGATTCGATTTTAATATATATTGTTAGATAATTTTCTATAGCTTATCTTTACTAAAAATAATTAATCAAATCGGTTCATTAATTACAGAGATATAGACGAGAAAGTAAAAATGAAATTTCTTACAAAAATATGTACAATTTTATCAAAATCGATGTGAAGGCACAACATTTTAAGCCATTTTAGGTTCTATGGATTCGATATTAAATCATAATGATAAACTAGTTTTTAAAGCTTTTATTTACTAAAGAAATAATTAAAATCGGTTTCTAAATTACAGAGATATAGACGAGAAAGTAAAAATTAAATTTGTTACAAAAATATCGAAAGTTTTTTCAAAACCGACGTTAAGACACAACATTTCGAGCCACTGTAGGATCTATGGATTCGATATTAATACCTATTGTTAGATAAGTTTCTATAGCTTATCTTTACTAAAAAAAAAAAATCAATCAATCAATTCGGTTCATGAAATACAGAGATATAGACGAGAAAGTAGAAATATAATTTGTTATAAAAATATTGACAGTTTTGTTCAATCTATATTAAGACACAAAATCCAAGGCCACTGTAAGATCTATAGATACGATATTGATGCATATTGATAGACGAGTTTCTATAGCTTATTTTTACTACAGAAATAATTCAAATCGGTTCACGAATTACAGAGATATAGACGAGAAAGTAGAAATAAAATTTGTTGTACAAATATTGACAGTTTTGTTCAATTTATATTAAGACACAAAATCCAAAGCCCCTGTAAGATCTATAGATTCGATATTGATGCATATTGATAGACTAGCTTCTATAGCTTATCTTTACTACAGAAATCATTAAAATCGGTTTCTAAATTACAGAGATATAGACGAGAAAGTAAAAATGAAATTTGTTATAAAAATATGTACAATTTTATCAAAATCGATGTTAAGGCACAACATTTTAAGCCATTTTAGGATCTATGGATTCAATGTTAAATCATATTGATAGACTAGTTTCTAAAGCTTATATTTACTAAAGAAATCATTAAAATCAGTTTCTAAATTACAGAGATATAGACGAGAAAGTAAAAATTAAATTTGTTACAAAAATATCGAAAGTTTTATCAAAATCGATGTTAAGGCACAAAATTGCAAGCCACTGTAGGGTCTATGGATTCTATATTAATACCTATTGTTAGATAAGTTTATATAGCTTATCTTTACTAAAAAAAATCAATCAATTCGGTTCATGAATTACAGAGATATAGACGAGAAAGTGAAAATGAAATTTGTTATAAAAATATTGCCAGTTTTGTTCAACCTATATTAAGACACAAAATCCAAGGCCACTATAAGATCTATAGATACGATATTGATGCATATTGATAGACGAGTTTCTATAGCTTATTTTTACTACAGAAATAATTCAAATCGGTTCACGAATTACAGAGATATAGACGAGAAAGTAGAAATAAAATTTGTTGTACAAATATTGACAGTTTTGTTCAATCTATATTAAGACACAAAATCCAAAGCCCCTGTAAGATCTATAGATTCGATATTGATGCATATTGATAGACTAGATTCTATAGCTTATCTTTACTAAAGAAATCATTAAAATCGGTTTCTAAATTACAGAGATATAGACGAGAAAGTAAAAATGAAAATTGTTACAAAGATATAAAAAGTTTTATCAAATCGATATTAAGACACAAAATCCAAAGCTACTGTAAGATCTATAGATTCGATATTGATTAATATTGATAGACTAGTTTCTATAGCTTATCTTTGCTTAAGAAATCAATTAAATCGGTTTCTAAATTACAGAGATATTGTTCTGAAACCTGAAAATATATTCATTATAAGAAAAATTGAAATTTTACCATGATTAATGTTAAGGCAGAAAATTTTAAACCTCTGTACGATATTTATTGTACAGATTTACAGAAGAGCTTATCTGAATAATTCGTAAATTACAGAGATATAGACCAGAACCCGAGAGATATAGACCAGACACGAGTATAAAACAGAAAATTATTTTGTTCACAAGAAAAGTTAAAGCTATTTTAGATCCATATGGATTATATTTCTTTCGTTTCTCTAGATTATTTTTGCTAAAGAAAATTTTTCAATTCGGTTCATTAGTTATGGAGATATAGACAAAAAAGCACAAATACTTTTAAGTCAAAAATTGGTTTAACATATTAGTTAGAGTGGTTCTTGTCTTCGATAGTTGAGCAATAAATCTATGCACAGTGGGCAAACAAAGCTAATAAAATTGGCATTGTTTGTAACTCCTTAACTTTAGGGAACGAATTTTAGAAGGATCTTAAAACAACTTCGCATAAAAGGTTAATTGATAACGATTAAAATGAAGACCTTTAAAAATATATAATGACAGTCTTAGATACCTAATCAATGCACAGTAGGAAAACAAGTAATAAATTGAAACTAATTATGTAAATTCTTAATTTAAAAGACCAAATTTAAAGACAATCAAAAAACTACATCCCAAGGAAAGATACTAAATAGGGTTTTAATGAAGTCCTTTAAAAATAGATTGATTTTTTGCTGGGATACAAATTTCAACATTTTTATATAAATACATTCACATTTACTTAAATATATTAATATAATTCTATATATTGATACAACCAAAAGATGAGTACCTACCAAAAATGTTCCAAAACGTAGAAAAAAACCTAAAAGGACACCCACAATAACAGCAATTTATTACACACTCCTTACACTTATTTAATATTGAATTTACATCTACACAAACTTAAAGATTTGCATGTGTAAATAAATGTGTATGAGTGTATGTATTTATAAACGTGTAACTACATCTGTTCCAATCTTAATATTTCTGTGTAAATATGTATCTGAAGTAGATTTTTTTCTGGATCCTGTATAACGAATTTTTTCTACCAATAAACTTATTTATTTTCTTATTTTTTTTGATTTTTCTTGTATTCAATATTAAAGTCTTGTTTCATTTTATTTTATTTTATAGAAGTAATCGTAACATAACAACATTTACAAAAAAATTATATTTTTATTCCTTCATCATCTCCTCCTTCAAACTCAAACCCAGTGGTAAAATGATGATGGCAAAATATGAAAGTAGAGGAAAAAAATCACTAGACTCGCTCACACACATTTTAGACTTGAAAGTTGTTAGGGATAAACGGTTTCTCGTACACTATGGGTTAAGGGAATAGGTACAGATTTGGAAAAAAGTTCTTAGGCATTGAAATACTAGTATAAACTAAAGAATCAGAAAACCATGTTATGAAAGGGAAGATATGGACAAAAATATCTGAAAATTAAGCAAAATCGGTTTTACGAAAAACACAAAATTTATAGCCTTTGCTGAAACTATGGAGCATATTTTTTTGACAGATCAATAGAGTAGTTTCTCTAGATTATTTTCACTTAAGGAATTACTTAAATCGGTTTCTTAATTACGGAGATATAGACAAAAGGAATATTTGCAAAAATATTAGAAATTGAAAAATTGATTTTATTTAAAAGCACTTTGATTTATGGACAAATTTGTTCCACAGATCTGCAGAACAACTTCTTTAGATTGTCTTTTCCATAAGAAAATCCAAATCGGTTCATGAATTGCTGAGATATTGTGAAGAGTGGAGAAAATGATGATTTTTGAAAAACATCAAAATTTTAATTAAAATTGATTTTATGACAAAAAATTTAAAGAGTTTCTAATATTTTCTCATCATATTCTTTATTTAGATGGCAAACAGTTTTATGTGCTGAAGATATCATTCAAATAGGTTCATTAATTAAAGAGATATAGACGAGAAAGCACAAATTTGGTAGAAATGGCTTATGTTAGGTTTGTGGATCTCTATGGCTTGTATCATATTCGCTTAAACCTGCAATTAAGGAAGATTTTACAAGAAAAAGTAGTACGGGTTAAAATCCTACGATCCCGATAAACAGCTCATATTAGCTCCACGTGATCAAGAGTTGAATATCCAATGAGACATGAGATATTTGGCGCGTCGTCCTATTTGAACGACATGTCATTGGTGTCAACACTCTCCGATTCAAGTCAAAAAAAAAACCTATACCGCTCGCCGCCGGTAACTGCCTCATCAAAATGATTCTCAAAAAAATATACTAAAAATTCACAACGAAAACTGACTTTTTTGGGGATGTATTGGTCGCTCTGGGTTATTATTTGGATTAGTTTTCTTTAAGATTCTAAATTTTACAAAAATAAATTTAATTTTTAATTTTATAAAAATTCTTCAATTTGACTAAAATTCTTCAATTTTACAAAAATTCTAAAATATAACGAAAATTCTTATATTTTCCAAAAATGCTTCAATTCTACAAAATTTCTTAAATATACAAAAATTCTTAAATTTTACAAAAATTCTTTAATTTCTCAAAAATTCTTCCATTTTACAAAAAAAATCTTAAATTTTACAAAAATTCTTAAATTCTACGAAAATTTTAAAATTTTAGAAAAATTCTTAAATTTTAGAAAATTTCTTAAATTCTACGAAAATTCTTAAATTTTAGAAAAATTCTTAAATTTTAGAAAAATTCTTAAATTTTACAAAAATTCTTAAATTTTAGAAAAATTCTTAAATTTTAGAAAAATTCTTAAATTTTACGAAAATTCTTAAATTTTAGAAAAATTCTTAAATTTTACATAAATTCTTCTATTTTACAAAAATTTTTGAGTTCTTAAAAAATTATACAATTTACAAAAATTTTTAAATTTTAGAAAAATTCTGAAAACTTACAAAAATTCTTTAATTTTACGAAAATTTTTTAATGTTACAAAAATTTTTCAATTTTACAAAAATTCTTCCATTTCACAAAAATTCTTTAATTTTACAAAAATTCCTTAATTTTACACAAATACTTCACTTTTACAAAAATTCTTAAATTTTGCAAAAATTTTTAAATTTTACAAAAATTCTTATATTTTACAAAAATTCTTATAATTACAAAATTTTTTGAAGTTTTAAAAAATTCTTAGATTTAAAAAAAAAATTCTTCAATTATGCAAAAATTCTTAAATTTTACAAAAATTTTTTAATTTAAAAAAATTCTTAAATTTAAAAAAATTCTAAAATTTACCAAAAATTCCTAAATTTTAAAAAGTTTTTTAATTTTATACAAATTTTTCAATTTCAATAAAATTTTAGAAAAAAAAAATTATTTTACAAAAATTCTTCAATAAATTTTACAAACATTATTTTATAAAAAAAATCTTAAATTTTACATAAATTCTTCTATTTTACAAAAATACTTCAATTTTAAAATAATTCTTAAATTTTACAAAAATATTTTAATTTTACAAAAATTCTTAAATTTTACAAAAGTTCTTCTATTTTACAAAAATTCTTAAATTTTAAAAAATTCTTTCATTTAATAAAAATTTTACAAAATTCTTAAATTTTACAAAAGTTTTTTAATATAACAAAAATTCTTAAATTTTACAAAAATTTTTCAATTTTGCAAAATTTTACAAAAATTTTTCAATTTTGCAAAATTTTACAAAAATTCTTAAATTTTTACAAAAATTCTTAAATTTTCCAAAAATTTTTAAATTTTACTAAAAATTTTTGTTTTCTTACAGTTTCTGAGATTTGACGATATAGACTGAATATATTTAAAACATATGTATGTCGCATAGATGACGCTTAAATCCGTAGGATTTTAGGTAGCCTTAACATTAAAAAGACATGCGTATTAATTTGACACCTTTCTGCCTTTTAGTTTGTGAGATATATCATTTCGAGTAAAGCTACTTTTATTAGTGTTTGAATAAAGCTTTTCTGATGAAAAACATTATACGGACATTTTTACTAAAAGTACCTTTTTACTAAAAGTAACTTTTTTATTAAAAGTTCCTATTTACTAAAAGTACCTTTTTACTAAAAGTACATTGTTACTAAAAGTATCTTGACTAAAAGTGGCTTTTTACTAAAAGTACCTTTTTACTAAAAGTACCTTTTTACTAAAAGTACCTTTTTACTAAAAGTACCTTTTTACTAAAAGTACCTTTTTACTAAAAGTACCTTTTTACTAAAAGTACCTTTTTACTAAAAGTACCTTTTTACTAAAAGTTCCTATTTACTAAAAGTGCCTTTTTATTAAAAGTTCCTATTTACTAAAAGTACATTTTTACTAAAAGTATCTTTACTAAAAGTGCCTTTTTACTAAAAGTACCTTTTTACTAAAAGTACCTTTTTACAAAAGTAGCTTTTTACTAAAAGTACCTTTTTACTATAGTAGCTTTTTACTAAAAGTAGCTTTTTACTAAAAGTACCTTTTTACTAAAAGTACCTTTTTACTAAAAGTACCTTTTTACTAAAAGTACCTTTTTTACCTAAAAGTACCTTTTTTATTAAAAGTTCCTATTTACTAAAAGTATTTTTTTACTAAAAGTACATTTTTACTAAAAGTATCTTAACTAAAAGTGCCTTTTTACTAAAGGTACCTTTTTACTAAAAGTACCTTTTTACTAAAAGTACCTTTTTATTAAAAGTTCCTATTTACTAAAAGTACATTTTTACTAAAAATATCTTTTTACTAAAGTACGTTTTTACTAAAAGTAGCTTTTTACTAAAAGAAGCTTTTTACTAAAAGTACCTTTTTACTAAAAGTACCTTTTTACTAAAAATACCTTTTTACTAAAAGTACCTTTTTACTAAAAGTACCTTTTTACTTAAAGTACATTTTTATTTAAAGAAGTTAATACTAGTTAATTATTTACTCAAAGAAAAGTGTTCCTGATACTTAAAAAAATTTTACGAAAATCAAACCTAACCTTAAGCAAAAGTTTCGTAGTGTTTTGCAAGCTTGAACCTAGAAACGTAATTTCATTTTCGAGCCCACCACACACCAACCGAACACTTTAACCTCAATGTCCTGATAAATTTTGTAATAAATATAGACACGAGTGCTTGTGCTCACACAGCATTAGTGAAGTGTGTGTCTGTGTGTGTGTGTGTTTGCGTAAAATTGTGTTGGTATTAAGTTTATTTTGTAAAATGTTATCATGTAGTCCTACAATATAGGGAAATATGGTTGGTAGCTTTATATTTTGAATAAATAAATAATATATGAATGTACAAATATATAAATGAAACATTCATTTATATAAACACACGTACAAACATACACACATATACATAGTACTAAACAGAGTAAATCCAAAAAGGACACAATACGTGCATTTCACTTAACATACATACATATATATATATATACTTACTCGTACTTACTTACTTAGCAATCTAAAATAAATAAGTACAACTTTACGCAATTACATAAATATAATACATACATACATATAAACCGATACAACTTATATTTACATACATACTAATGATATACCTTTGGTACATAATGTTTATACTTACATACACATAGATATATACTTACAGTAACATCATGACCATTCTGTTAACAGATACAGAATATCCTAGTTATATTTCAGAACATCCATAGACAATACACACGTACGTATCCTTTTCAGTTGTTGTTTTTTTTTTGTTAGATGCACATTTATGGTTACATATGCAAGTGTGAGCGTGTATGTAACACATTCGTACTTTTCGTTCTCGTACATCCTTTAAGTATGTTATTAAAGTTGTATGAATATTAGTGGGTCCATGTTGTACAGGATGCGCTATACCACCGTTTTATAGTTTACCAACAATTTTGTAAGCACTCACATATAATCACGCATATCCCTACCCTACTTATGTTTAGTAGACCGGCTTGTTACACATGTATGTAAAAGTCGTCTTTTGGGTCATGTCCAGAAAATAAAGTTTGATCGATTTAAGGTATCAACTCGTAAAATGTTTGTCTTTGCCTTTGAAAGAAACCTTACAAAATAAATGGGTTCAAATCCTACGATTTCTAATAAAAATTTTGGTTATAGAAAATTTTTCTAATAAAAATTTTTGTTATAACAAATTTTTCTACTCAAACGTTTTTTTGGAGAAATTTTTTTTCTATAAAAAAATTTTTGTAATAGAAAATTTTTCTCTATAAACATTTTCGTATAGAAAATTTTTCTCTATAAAAAATTTCGTAAAGAAATTTTTTCTCTACAAAAATTTTCGTATAGAAAATTTTTCTCTATAAAAATTTTCGTATAGAAAATTTTTCTCTATAAAAATTTTCGTATAGAAAATTTTTCTCTATAAAAATTTTCGTATAGAAAATTTTTCTCTATAAAAATAGAAAATTTTTCTCTATAAAAATTTTCGTATAGAAAATTTTTGTCTATAAAAATTTTCGTATAGAAAATTTTTCTCTATAAAAATTTTTGTATAGAAAATTTTTCTCTATAAAAATTTTCTTATAGAAAATTTTTCTCTATAAAAATTTTCGTATAGAAAATTTTCCTCTATAAATTTTTTTTTATAGAAAATTTTTCTCTATAAAAATGTTCGTATAGAAAATTTTTCTCTAAAAAATTTTCGTATAGAAAATTTTTTTCTATAAAAAAATTTTCGTATAGAAAATTTTTCTCTATAAAAAAATTTTCGTATAGAAAATTTTTCTCTATAAAAAAATTTTCGTATAGAAAATTTTTCTCTATAAAAAAATTTTCGTATAGAAAATTTTTCTCTATAAAAATTTTCGTATAGATAATTTTTCTCTCTAAATATTTTCGTATAGAAAAATTTTCTCTATAGAAATTTTTGTATAGAAAATTTTTCTCTATAAAAATTTTCGTATAGAAAATTTTTCTCTATAAAAATTTTCGTATAGAAAATTTTTCTCTATAAAAATTTTCGTATAGAAAATTTTTCTCTATACAAATTTTCGTATAGAAAATTTTTCTCTATAAAAATTTTCGTATAGAAAATTTTTCTCTATACAAATTTTCGTATAGAAAATGTTTCTCTAAAAAAAAAATTTTCTTATAGAAAAGTTTTTTCTATACAAATTTTCTTATTTGGGTTGGTAGATTCTAAAAATTCTTAATTTTCACAAAAATTCTTTAATTTTACAAAAATTCTCTCATTTTACTAAAAATTCTTTAATTTTACAAAAATTCTTCAATTTTACAAAAACTTTTCAATTTTTAAAAAAGTTTTTAATTTTACAAAAATTCTTCAATTTTACAAAAACATTTCAGTTTTGCGAAAATTCTTTAATATTTTAAAATTCTTAAATTTTACAAAAATTCTTTTATTTACAAAACAATTTAATGTTTTTAATTCTTCAATTTTACAAAAATTCTTAAATTTTACAAAAATTCTTTTATTTTACAGAACAATTTTAATTCTTCAATTTTACAAAAATTCTTAAATTTTACAAAAATTCTTTAATTTTACAAAAATTCTTAAATTTTACAAAAATTCTTCAATTTTAAGAAATTCTTCAATTTTTAAAAATTCGTCAATCTTATAAAAATTCTTCAATTTTACAAAAAAATTTAAATTTCACAAAAATTCTAAAATTTTACAAAAATTCTTAAAATGTACAAAAATTCTTCAATTTTACATAAATTCTTCAATTTTACATAAATTCTTAAATTTTACATAAATTCTTCAATTTTACAAAAATTTTAAATTTTAAAAATTTTTATATTTTAAAAAAATTCTTCAATTTTATAAAAATTTTTAATTATTCAAAAAATTTTAATGCTACAAAAATTATTAAATTTTACTAAATTTTTCAAAAATTCTTGAATTTTACAAAAATTCTTAAATTTTTCAAAAATTCTTGAATTTTACAAAAATTCTTAAATTTTACAAAAGTTCTTAAATTTTACAAAAATTCTTAAATTTCTTCAATATAACAAAAACTCTTCAATTTTAGTAAAATGTAAAAAATATTTAAATTTCAAAAAAATTCTTCAATTTTACAAAAATCTTTAATTTTACAAAAATTTTGAATTTCACAAAAAAATTTTATATTTTTTTTTGTTTTCTTAGGATCTGGGACGAAAAGCTCCCCTTGTTCTGGGGAGTATCTATTGAGCTTCTGTCGATGTTTGTATCTCACAGAAATATTGAGCTGAATCCCTCCCTTAAGATATCAATCGATTTTGTATGATTTCTGAATCGATTTAGTGATTGCTTATGACTTATGACTATAGACATTTGTTTTGGTAGTGGAATAAAGCCTATTCCTTATTCCTCAAAATCGGTATATAATTTTAATCAGGTCTAAGATCGGTGAGAAAACACAAAAATCATGTGCAATCTCGAGGATTATAGATTATCTAGGACAGTGTTGCCCAAACCTTTTACGTAATTCGCATTTTTACAGTAATAAGAGCCCACGGGCGGTATTTTGGAGAAGACTGAGAGAAGACGCCCTAAGACCGAAGCTAAACTTGACAAAGTCCAAAACTCTTTTACTTCTAACCGGTCATTATACCGTAAATTCTAAACTAAGTAGAAGAGTTATAGAAACTTCAGATCTAAACAGACTTTAAAGAGATAAGGAATAAATCCGAATAGGTAACATACATTCTCTGTCATTGTCCTATGATCCAAAGTCGGGTCTCAAAGTGACAGTGCCGAATTATTACCACGTTGTTGGTCTAATATATTATATTCTGCTATAAAGATATTGCTATAAATTTGTTTAAAGTTCTCTAATGGGTCCCACTAGATTTTCAGAGGGTAGTGACACATACATTCACTTTTCATTTCTATGGCATTCGAACCGCTCTATTGTTCATACATTTACGATTATAATATAATGTGGGAATAGAATACACTATTCAAAATTAGAGAAATTCAATTTATATAACTAAATTCACTGACTTGCACTCAAACACACTCACATACTATGTCCTATAGCTTCATGCTGGCATAATTTTATGTAAATACTAATATCTCCCTCCCTCCCTCTTTTCATAGAAGCATCAATCCATCCTTAAATACGTTTGAGGGTAGGGATTATAAGCATTTCCTCAACATCAACATCATCATCGCCATCCTCAACATCATGGTCACTGTGGAGCTTAAATGTCAGTGCTATAAGTTCTCCCTGAGGGCTATCAAATATTTAATGTTATTTTAGGATGCAACTAAATTCGCTAGTAGAACAAATATTTTCTCGAGAAGAAGGTAAATATTTCATGATGCGTAATGAGTTTCGTGAAAGGGGGGAAATTAAAGCCTTTTCTTAGTTTTCTTAAGATTTTGGATGAGAAATAAGATTTGGTTGGGTGATTGTTGTTAAGATAGCAAGACTTTCAGGAAGGCTTTCAGACTGTTCTTTTGTTGTGAATATAAACATAGAAACATAGTTTGTGACTGAATCAACAAACATCTCAAGCTATTTTTTCGATTTTAAGCTTCAAAAAGGGTATGAATGGGTAAACAATATTGAACTGCTGAGTCATCCTTAAACTGTTAAGTCATGCCCAAACTGCTAAGTCAATCTAAAACTGCTACTCATACCTAAACTGATAAGTCATCCTAAAACTCCTAGTTCTTGCTTAAACTGCTAAGTTATTCTTAAACTGTTGAATAATCATAAACATTTGAGTCATCTTGAACTGCTCAGTCATCTCAAAACTGCTGAGTCATCCTAAAACTGTTGAGTCATCCTAAAGCTGTTGAGTCATCTTGAAATGCTGACTCATTTTAAACAATTTTTTTATATAAAAACATCTTTAAGAAAATTTTCATATAAAAATTTTTTTATAAAAAAACATCTTTAAGAAAATTTTCATATAAATTTTTTTTTTATTAAAAAATTTTCATATCGAAAAATTTTATATCGAAAATTTCCTATCAAAAAATTTTCATATCGAAAATTTTGTATAAGAAAATTTTTATATCAAAAATTTTCTATAAGGAAATTTTCATAGCGAAAATTTTCTATAAGAACATTTTGATATCGAAAATTTTCAAATCGAAAATTTTCTATAGGAAAATTTCTTATATAAAAAGTTTCAAATAGAAAATTTTCTACAAGAAAATTTACATTTCAAAAATTTCCTATAAGAAAATTTTGATATTGAAAAATGTAGAAAATTTCCTTCACATTTTGTATTAAAAATTTTTATATCGAAAACTTCTTATATCAAAAATTTCTTCTACAAAAATTTTCATAACGAACATCAAAAATTTCTTGTTAGAAAATTTCCATGTCCAAAATTTCTTATTAGAAAATTTGCATGTCAAAAATTTTGATATAAGAAAATTTTTATCTCGAAAATTTGTTCTATTAAAATTTTCGGTATGGAAAATTATTTCTTTAAAAAAATGTTTGTTACAGAAAAGTTTTCTCTTTAAAAATGATTGCTATAGAAAATTTTTTCTCTATAAAAATTTTAGTTTTAAATGTTTTTTGCTCAATAACAATTTTTGTTACAAAAAAGTTTTTCTATATAAAATTTTTGTATTGAACATTTTTTCTCTATAAAAAATTTTGTTATAGAAAATTTTTCTATAAGAAAATTTTTGTAGAGAAAAATTTTCTATAAGAAAATTTTTGTAGAGAAAAATGTTCTGTAAGAAAATTTTTGTAGCGAAAAATTTTCTTTAAGAAAATTTTTATAGAGAAAATTTTTCTATAAGAAAATTTTTGTAGAGACAAATTTTCTGTAAGAAAATTTTTGTAGAGACAAATTTTTTTTGTAAGAAAATTTTTGTAGAGAAAAATTTTCTATAAGAAAATTTTTGTTGAGAAAAATTTTCTGTAAGAAAATTTTTGTAGAGAAAAATTTTCTATAAGAAAATTTTTGTAGAGAAAAATTTTCTATAAGAAAATTTTTGTAGAGAAAAATTTACTTTAAAAAAATTTTTATATAGAAAATTTTTCTATAAGAAAATTTTTGTAGAGAAAAATTTTCTATAAGAAAATTTTTGTTGAGAAAAATTTTCTGTAGGAAAATTTTTGTAAAGAAGAAATAAGAAAATTTTCTATAAAAAAATGTTTATGGAAAAAAAATTTATATAAAAAAAAATTTTAAAAAGCACAAATTTTACGTAACGAAAATTTTTACAGAGAAAAAAAAAATTTCTTAGAAAATTTTGTTTTTTTTTATAAAAATTTTCTCTATAAAAATTTTCTTATAAAAAAAATTTTCTCTATAAAAATTTTCTTATGTTTTCTGTATAAATTTTTTTTTTATTTTTTCTCTAAAAATTTTCGTATAGAAAATTTTTCTATATGAATTTATAGAAAATTTTTTCTATAAAAAATTTGTGTTATAGAAAATTTTTCACTATAAAAATTTTTTTATATAAATTTTTCTCTATCAGAATTTTTGTAGAGAAAAATTTCTATAAGAAAATTTTTGTAGAGAAAAATTTTCTATAAGAAAATTTTTGTAGAGAAACATTTTCTTTAAAAAAATTTTTGTTGAGAAAAATTTTCTATAGGAAAATTTTTGTAAAGAAAAAATAAAAAAATTTTCCATAAAAAAATTTTTATAGAAAAAAAATTTCTATAAAAAAATTTTTAAAGAGAACAAATCTAACGTATCAAAAATTTTTACAGAGAACATATTTTTTCTCTATTAAAAATTTTCTTAGAGAATTTTGTTTTTTTTTTTTATAAAAATTTTCTCTATAAAAATTTTCTTATAAAAAAAAATTTCTCTATAAAAATTTTCGTATAGAAAATTTTTCTATATAAAAATTTTGTTATAGAAAATTTTTCTACATAAAAATTTTGTTATAGAAAATTTTTCTTTATAAAAAATTTGTTTTATAGAAAATTTTTCACTATAAAAATTTTCTTATATAAATTTTTCTCTATAACAATTTTCTGATGGAAAATTTTTCGCTGTAAAAATTTTCTTGTAGAAAAATTTTGTTATAGAAAAGTTTTTCTCTATAAAAATTTCCGTTTCAGAAAATTTGTTCCTCGATAAAATATTTTGTATTAATAAAAATTTTTGTTACTGAATATTTTTTTTACATAAAAATTTATGTTATAGAAAAGTTTTTTTTCTGTAAGAAAATTTTTTAAAATTTTTAAATAGAAAAAATTTTCTATAACAAAAACTTTTACAGAAAACAAATTTTTTCTCTATAAAAATTTTCTAATAGAAAATTTTTCTATATCAAAATTTGTTTATAGAAAATTTTTCTCTATAAAAATTTTCTTTTAGAAAATTTTTCTCCATAAAAATTTTATTATAAAAAATTTTTCTCTAAAAAAATTTTCTTATAGAAAATTTGTCTTTACTTTTCTTACAGAAAATTTTTCTCTATATATATTTTCTTATAGAAAATTTTTAGAAAATTTGTTTCTCTATGAAAAATGTTGTTATTAAAATTTTTTTCTTAATGAAAATTTTTGTTAAAGAAAATGTTTTCTACATAAAAATTTTTGTTATAGAAATTTGTTTTTGTTATAGAAAATTTTCTCTATATAAAATTGTTGTTAAGGAAAATTTTTCCTATATACAATTTTTGTTATAAAAAATGTTTTTGTTTTAGAAAATTTTTTGTATATAAAAATTTTTTGTATATAAAATTTTTGTTAAGGAAAATTTTTTCTATATACAATTTTTGTTATAAAAAATGTTTTCTATAAAAAATTTTTGTTATAGAAAATTTTTTGTATATAGAAATTTTTTGTTAAGGAAAATTTTTTCTATATACAATTTTTGTTATAAAAAATGTTTTCTATAAAAAATTTTTGTTATAGAAAATTTTTTGTATATAAAAATTTTTTGTATATAAAAATTTTTCTAATTTTTTTAAGAATATTTTTTCCCTATAAAAAAATCTTTTTTGGAATTTTTTTTTTTTAATTTTTTTTTTTAATTTTTTTTTAATATTTTTTTTTTTTTAATTTTTGTTTAAGAAATTTTTTTCTATGTAAAAGTTTTGTTATAAAAAGTTTTTTCTATATAAAAATTTTTATTGTACAGAATTTTTTCCATATACATTTTTTATCATTTCTTTTAAGAATATTTTTTCTCTATAAAAAATTTTATTAAAAATTTTTTTTTATATAAAAATTTTTGTTCAAAAAATTTTTTTACTATGTAAAAATTTTTGTTATAAAAATTTTTTTCCATACAAAAATTTTTCTAAAATATTTATTTGAAGAACATTTTTTTTCTACAAAAATTTTTGTTATAGAACATTTTTTTCTATAAAAATTTTCTTATGGAAAACAAATTTTCTTATGAAAAACAAATTTTCTTATGGAAAACAAATTTTCTTATGGAAAACAAATTTTCTTATGAAAAAAAAAAAAATATTTTCTATAAAATTTTTTATAGGAAATTTTTTCTGTATCAAAATTTTCAATAAAAACAATTTTCTATTAAAATTTTTTTAATATAAAATTATTGAAAAATTTTGTGGTTTTGAGTGCATTTGTATTTGGCAATTGTTTTATCATTGACTCAAATGTTTCTTGTATTACACTTTATCTATTAGATGTTTTTTTTGTCTTCCATTTTTTATATTTATTCATTCGTTCCATCATAGCATTGGCATTTTTTGTAGTTTAATCATAAATTGTTGTAGCCTCAGACTAAGACCAAACAGCTAAACGCCCGCCAGCCACCGAGACAGTCCGTTCTTCAGGCCGTCATTCAGTCATTACTACTAGTCATCCGTCCATCCATCTTTGCAATCTATAGTTTTTTTTTGTACAATTTCTATTTCAACTTCACAGTTTAAAGAAACTTTAGGTTGTTTTAATTTTTTTTATATTTATTTGTTTTTATATATTTTTTTTTACTATTTTACTATTCCCATTAGAGGTTATTCAACTCGTTTCACTATTCACTATTTATTTATAACAAAAAAAAAAAAAAAAAAAAATATCATAAATACTTACATACACTTTTAGTTACTTGGTTAAATATTTATGTATCTCCAACATGGCTGATGTATATATGTATGTTTCTATATACATTAGCTTATTTGTTTTACATGGTATAGGTATATAATATACTTTATATTATCGAATCTGTCTGTCCATTCATTTGTCTGTCTTTCTGCATGTTTGTATCTACAATTTAGTTATATCTATGTATCTATAGGTATACCCAAGTATTATTAAAAATAAGTCTATTGTATTTTGTAGGTTTTGTATCTCTGCTAAGTATAATATCGTATCTACTTAATATGAACTGAACTGAGTACCCAACAACCAACCAACCAACCAAACAGCCAACCTACCTACCATTTACATCATCTACTTATATCTATTTAGTATTTTCTACATTCAAAGTGTCTATTACGTACAAATAAAAAAAATCTATCTATCTATCGTCTTCTAGTCTTTTTGCAACTTTTGAATTCAAAGCAAAAGGAAATATCGCAAAAAAAAAAACTAAACTTTTAAATGATCAATGATCGTCTGACAACATTATTGCACTTAATGATCATTCGTTAGGTTTTTATAAAGATTTGCTTCTTTTTTATACCCACCATCAAAAAGAATGGGGGGTATATTGAGATTGTCATTCCGTTTGTAATTTCCTTAATATTGGCTCAAAAATCAAAAACGATATATATCCTGAATCCTTATGAAATTCTAAGACGATTGAGCGATGTCCGTCCGTCTGTATGTCCGTCTGTCTGTCTGTTGAAATCACGATAACGCCTAAACGAAAGGAGCTAGCTCCCTGAAACTTAGCAAAAACATTCTTCATTTATGAGAAAATTTTGGTATTGAAATTGGGCAAAATCGGTTAACATTTGACCATAGCTCCTGTATAACCTCGTCTAGACTAGTCGCTTATTTGCTAATAACTAACAAATTATAATAGCTATGATGACAACATTTGGTATCTAGAAGTTTTCCATAAGCACTAGGCAGCATATAAAATTTCATCGAAATCGGTTCACATTTAACCATAGCTCCCATATAAAAAACATACGGAAACAGCCAAAATTCCACCTGAAATTCACTTAAATGCCAATAAATGCTAAAATGTAATAGCTTTGGCCACCAAATTTAGCACAAATAAGTCTTATGTGAATACCAGCCAGTGTGCAAAATTTTGTTACAATCGGTCACCATTTGACCATAGCTCCCATATAAAAAACTTACAGAAACACAAAAATACAAAAATAAAAGGATATTTATGTCCGTCTGTCCGTCAGATAAAAGCGCGACAGCTCCTTAACTACAAAAGCTAGAGAGACAAAATTTTACAAAAGTATTTCCGATATGTAACAAAAGTTGTGTACTGAAAATGGGCGAAATCGGTTCACATTTAGTTAGAGCTCCCATATAATCCCGCCCCGGGAAACACATAAATGCTGATAAATTGAGTACAATTGTGATAACTATGACGACTAAATTTAGTATAGAGAAGTTTTATGCAACTATTGGTCAGTATATCAAATTTTATAGGAATCGGTCCATATTTGACTATAGCTTTCATATAAAAAACACTCCCGGAAACCAAAAAATCGGTCAACATTTGGCTATAATTCTTATATATTTATATTACATCCCCTTTTTTATATCTACAATCAAAAAGATTCGGAAGTACAAGCATCATATTAAGATTATGTATATGGTAGATGCATTAGGAACTCCTAACAAAATATATGGACCTGTCGTATTACTATCAACTTCTTTATCTTAACTTAATATTAAGCTAAACGAAAAGTATTTAACAACTTATTAATGTAAAACCATACCCGGTTACGATAACGAATTTTTTTCAAAGTAAATAATTACTAGGGAAACCACTTACACACTTTTGAATGTTGAACTATAAAGCTACTGCAACCGAAGTTATTCCAAATATTTTACCAACAATACCAACTAGCGTAACAACTTTTTTCCAATTTGGTCCATGTTTTGAATTTGCTGCAGCCTCGTAGATATATGAGATATGTTTCTAAATTTAACACAACCTGATGGTGGGTATATAAGATTCGGCACAGCCGAATATAACACTCTTACTTGTTTATTCTTATGTTTAGATTTTTTTCTATCTTGAAAAAGTCTTAAGTTTAGCTAATAATAGTCATATTAGTATGTATCCATAAGATATTTTATAACTTAGCTAATGCTCTTCAAGTACATATTCTTAAGTCTTTGTTTGTAATCTTTTTACAATTTATTTTGCTAATGCTTTTTGTAATTATACCCTTCACCACCATAAGTGGAAAGGGTATTATAAGTTTGTGCTGATGTTTGTAACGCATAGAAATATTTGTCCCGCCTTTTAGTATACCAATAGACTTAGAATCACTTTCTGAGTCGATTTAGCGATGTCCGTCTTCTGTGTCCGTCCGTCTGGCTGGCTGGACCCCCATGTAAACCTTGTAATCAAACTACAGGTGGCAATTCTAAAGATAATTTGATGAAATTTGGCACAAATCATTTTTTTTTGATAATGGGACCATGGCTATTGAAATTGGTCAAAATCGGTCCATTATTTATGGTATTTTGTAGAATTTTTATATTAAAAGGTTTGATTTTTATTTAAGAAAATCCAACTACAAATTTTATTTAGAGCACTCTTTATACCCTTCACCACCATAGGTGGAAAGGGTATTATAAGTTTGTTCTGATGTTTGTAACGCATAGAAATATTTGTCTTAGACCCGCCTTTTAGTATACCAATAGACTTAGAATCACTTTCTGAGTCGATTTAGCGATGTCCGTCTTCTGTATCCGTCCGTCTGGCTGGCTGGACCCCCATGTAAACCTTGTAATCAAACTACAGGTCGCAATTCTAAAGATAATTTGATGAAATTTGGCACAGATGATTTTTTTGAAATTGGTCAAAATCGGTCCATTATTTATGGTACCTCCCATAGGTCCCACTTCCCGGAATTGCTATATTGGCCACAAATATCAATATTTTTTCATGAAATTTAAAACAGATACTGCTTATGTAAACTTAATCACTGTACCAAATTTCGTTGAAATCGGTCCACATTTGACCATAGCTCCCATACAAACTCTTCTTTAAAAACGCACTAAATGAGACAAAAAATCACTAAAACGCTCGTAAATCTAAAGATAATGAAAATTTTGAGTTTATTTTTTGCATACATAATTTTTGTAACTGTAATCAATTTGCCAAATTTCGAGATAATCGGTCCACATTTGACCCTAGCTCTCATATAAGTCCAAATGACGGAAACAGCTTAAATGTATAAGTTTTGAGAATATGTTTGTATGATGGAAAAATTAAGCAAATATTTGTCTTTATTTGTCTTTATACAAAATAACACCTTTGACCTTAGTGGTGAAGGGTATCGTATGGTCGGCTTGACCGATTTTAGCGCTTTCTTACTTGTTTTTTTCCTAACTTCTTTTTTTTCTTGTATCTTCTTCTTTTCAGGTAAGTCCGTCCAAGATCTTTCTTTGAAACTAGTTTTTCCATAAATTGTAAGTATGACCAAGATTTGATTGTGCAAAGTGATAATGATTAGTGAAATATCAGATAAAAGATCGCATTCAGTTAGAAATACAGTCACACAGATAATTATACGTACCACCCATAAAAATCATTTCTAAAGAAAGCCATGAACTATCAATCAAAAATTTCTTAACATTAATGACTGTAATGACGCAATCCCTTAAATAAAGAAAAAAAGTTCGAAAAATTTATGCATTTGTGACTGCAGTTTGCTTAAAACCGATATGGCAACACAGAAAATTATACGTACGACATCAAGAATAACGGTAATTCTTGAATGTTTACAAACCAAATGCACAAAAACTGGCTTAGTATTTATCTTTGTGTTGATCGGAGAAGTTTTATGAGGTTTTGAAGAATAAATCACAACTTTTCTTGAAAAAAGGTCGAAAATCAAAGGTTGTTTGTTTAGAAATACGTGAACTGATAATAAAGTTAAGAAACGAAGGAAATTCTTTGAATTTAATTGCCAAAACTGTCGGGCGTGCCAAGTCAACAGTTCAAACAATTTTGCAAAATTTTAGTTTTTTTCTAGTTTTTTTCCACAATTTTTTTTTTTCAAAAATTTTGGATTTTTTAAGAGGTTGTCCTAATTAGTTTACCGCATCTTAAAAACGACTTGTCCAATTTTAATAAACTATACTACAATGGATTAAGAACTAAATTAGCTCTAAGATGTGTTATTACAAGTTTTTTGTGCGATCAACGATTTTGGAGTTATTCACGACGCAACATAAAAAAATATATTTTTCGAGCAAAACCAAAAAAAAAAAATTTGTTTTTTTAAATACATAAAAAATCAAAAAATGGCAAATGTTCACACTCGTTACTCGACGATCGCAAAACTATGAATATTCCATATTATATAAGCCTTCTATTATGAAAATCTAACGATTAGATTAGTACTGTTATATAAATCCTATTACAGTAGTTTCGCGTTTTAACGAACTATATTTCCTGAGCACGTACGTGTGACTTAGCTTGCTCTCATTGGATAATCGTCTCCATTAGTTGCTTCTGAATTAGAGCAAAAGCGGTATACTCTATTTTTTATGGGATTTTTCAAAACGACCAAAAGGCAAATCAATCTATGGAAGTGCAACATCTTTATATTATACAGTCTTTGTCCTTACACTTCATGCTCTAACAGTTTTGTCCACAGAGCCATAACATATGCCGGGCTGAAGACATAGCAATTCGCTAAAAAAAACGTAAGAAGCAAAAAAAAACGAGCGAAAGTATTGAAGACAGATTTTACAAAAAACAAGTAAGCAAGTGCTACAGTCGGTCAAGCCCGACCATACGATACCCTTCACCACTAAGGTCAAAGGTGTTCATTTTCCTAAATAAAGACAAATATTTGCTAAATTTTGCCATCATACAAACATTTTCTCAAAACTTATATATTTAAGCTGCTTCCGTCATTTGGACTTATATGCTTAAAAGCTAGGGTCAAATGTTTACCGATTATCTCGAAATTTGGCAAATTGATTACAGTTGTTACAAAAATTATGAATGCAAAAAATAAACTTAAAATTCTCATTATCTTCACGATAACGATTTATGAGCGTTTTAGTGATTTTTGCCTCATTTAGGGCGTTTTGACAAAAGACTTTGTATAGAGATTTAAGTTTACATAAGCAGTATTTGTTTTAAATTTCATGAACAAATATTGATATTTGTGGCCAATATATCAATTCCGGGAAGTGGGACCTATTGGAGGTACCATAAATAATGAACCGATTTTGACGAATTTCAGTAGCCATGGTCCAACTATCAAAGAATTGCAACCTGTACTTTGATTACATCGTTTATATGGGGGCCCAGCCAGCCTGCCAGATAGACGGACGGACGGACTGACATCGTTAAATCGACTCAGAAAGTGATTCTAAGCCTGTTGTTATACTAAAAGATGGACAATTATTTCTATGCGTATGTAAGGCATAGACTCAGCACAAACTTATGATACCCTTTCCACTTATGGTGGTGAAGGGTATAACAAGTAAGAAAAGCTATAGTTGGTCAAGCCTATGATTATTATACGATACCCTTCACTACTAAGGTCAAATATGGAGCAACAATTTAACAAGTGCTTTTTTCAAAATTTTAAGATTTTAGTTCGGCTAAGGGCCTGATATAGGAGCTAGGGTCAATTGTGTATCGATTGTTACCAAATTTCGGTTATCGGTTAACATATACAATATAATTATCTGTGCAAAGTTTTAGGTATTAAAATGCAATTATCTTTGAATGAAAATGTGGGTCTCAGACTAATATTTCTATGCGTTACAAACATCAATATACCCTTTTTATCTATGGTGGTGATAGGTATAAAAGCGACGCACTTGCTTCGGTACTGTAATCATTTGACCCGATTACAACTGTATAAGTAGGGTCGTCCCATTAGTACTGGTCCTGAATTAAATAAAAGCAAATCAATAGCATACCAGAGGTCCAAGTTCAATCCCCGGCCAGACACACTTGAAAAAATAAATTTTTTAAAAAAAGCGGTGGTTTACCTCATAACTCAGCTAGCCACTGGTTATTGAGTATTAGGCTATGTAAAACTTCTCTAACTAATGCATTCGCCGTTCGGAGCTGGCGTAAAAACGTAGGTCCCTTTCAATGAGTCTAAAAATAGAATCGGATGCAGCTCATTGTCTGAGAGAAGTACCCCTTGTTCCAATTGGAATGTTGTCGGGGAATTATATATATATATATATATATATATATATTATATATAAATCAATTGCTTCTGTACAGGTTGACTGTAATCACCAGACCCGATTTCAACAGCTCATAATATCGGGTGGTTAAATTTCAAGGGCCGATGTTGATTTTAAATAAAACACAAACTATTTAGGAAATTATTGTAATTTTATTTTATTATGATATATTGGTATTACTCAATTATGTATGAAACAAAATATCGGCCAAATGGGCGCCGCAACCACGGCGGCACACCTTCATCCGATGGTCCAAATTTTCGATGACCCTGAGACATAATGGAGGTTCTATGCCGTTATTGTGCCGAATTATCTCATCCTTTAGCTCTTGAATTGTTGCTGGCTTATCGACGTACACCTTTTCTTTCAAAAAACCCCAAAGAAAAAAGTCCAACGGTGTCAAATCACATGATCTTGGCGGCCAATTGACATCGCCATTACGTGAGATAACACGGCCATTGAATTTGTTGCGCAAAAGAGCCATTGTTTCGTTAGCTGTGTGGCAAGTGGCACCGTTCTGCTGAAACCACATGTCGTCCACATCCATATCTTCTCACGATAGTGAACACCATTCACAGTAACTGCATGACCGGCCTCATTTTGGAAAAAATGCGGTCCGATGATGCCGCCAGCCCATAAACCGCACCAAACAGTCACTTTTTGTGGGTGCATTGGTTTTTCGACAATCACTCTTGGATTCTCATTCTCCCAAATGAGGCAATTCTGTTTATTGACGAATCCACTGAGGTGAAAATGTGCCTCATCACTGAAGATGATTTTCTTCGAAAATTTATCATCCACTATTGCCATTTCTTGCCACCATTCTGTCCATTCACGACGTTTGGAATGGTCAAGGGGCTTTAGTTCTTGAGCCAATTGCACCTTGTAAGCGTGTAAATGCAAGTCTTTATGCATAATGTTCATCAACGACGAGTGTGAGAGGTGCAATTTTTGGGCACGACGACGAGTTGAGGTGGACGGCTCTTAAGCCACACTATCGCGAACAGCAGCAATATTTTCTGCAGTACGAGCTGTACGAGCATGCACTGGTGTTCTCACATCTTCTACAGACCCGGTTTGCTCGAATTTTTCCACGATTTTTGCGATTGTACGCACATTTGGACGATCAAATTGACCAAAACAATCACGAAGCACACGATATGCATTTTGATTTGAACGCCCATTTTCATAATAAGTCTGGGTAACTTTAACACGTTGTTGGATTGTGTATCTCTCCATGGTTCAAATTGAGTAAGTCTGAAATAGAGAAATGTCAAATAAAATTTGGAAAAAAAACTTGGCGTTTAGGTGTGGTTCACATTCAACATCGGCCCTTACAATTTAACCACCCTTTAATCTAATCGATAACTTTTCTTCCAATGAAAGAAGGTTATCAGACTTCCCAGACTTTTAAGGCCCTATGCTCCACTGGGAGTCAAGGACAACACACCAAAATTCGATTGAAAAAAATGTGTTCTTAAACTTTGTCGTATATCGAATACCATATCGCTGGCTTAACATGCAAAGCCAGCGATATTTTGAAATTTTACAGGAGAGACAAAAAAGAAGCTTGAAACTTTTTTTGCGTGAATATTTTGAAATTCTGTAAAAGCAATTTTTTTTGTTTTGTGTTCTTTGTGTGAAAAAGAAAAATTAAATAATAAGTATTTTCAGAGATACAAGGTTTTTGGACTTAGGTCTTTTTCTTAGAACTTGTCAACCAGAAAATTTCTTATACTCGTATATATTTTTGAATCTTTCGCCTTTTTATAATTCCAAAAATTACTGCACTTTGCTTTTTAAAAATATATCGCTTACCTTTTTATCTACGAATTATATTTAAAAGTTCTATAAAAATAGAATGGTTGAACCGATTTAAATGATTGAGCCAGTTTTGAAAAGGGAATTATATTTGGATTTGTTTTTATTATTTTATCATATTTTTTCCGCTAGAGGACGCTTTTAATTTCATGTAAAATAAAAAAATATTCAAAAAATGTAATATAATTCAATGTAATGTAAATATAATGTAAAAATACAAAAATTAATATGATATATTAACTATTATTTTGTGTAAAAAAATGTATTTTAATGAATTTCGTACATTTTTTTGGAAATTTTTTTATTTTACATAAAAATTAAAGCGTCCTCTAGCGGAAAAAATATAATAAAGTAAAAAAAAACAAATCCAAATATAATTCCCTTTCCAAAACTGGCTCAATCATTTAAATCGGTTCAACCATTCTATTTTTATAGAACTTTTTATAATAGAATTACGTTACAAGTGAACCTAAACGGTCCTTCAAATCTTTAAAATCGATTTTCTTAAAATTCTGACGTGCTACAGCAAAACGCCGAATTTTGTTTAAGGTCATTGCTTGAACTAAGTCAGAAATTGGAGTAGGTCCTGCACCAGCAATTACCTATGGGAAAGAACAAATTGAACTAGGGAAAGAAATAGGACCTGGAGTACCAAGTAAATCTGAAACTACCTTGAATTGACAGAATTCAAATTTTGTGCAACTTTTCAATTTAAATGCCAAAAGAATACTTCCGACATCCCTTGATATTGACTTCCACCCACATGCAAAAATTAATAGCAAAATAAGAAAAATTTTTCACAAAATATACATTTACATAGTCGGAGAATACATCAATTCATCTTTTGTTATTTGTACTTCAAGTCAATATAAATATGTACAACATCTTAACCTTTAACCAATGGCAACAGATATTAAATATTGCAACAAATATTATTTTCCTTAAAAAAAAAAAAAAAAAAAACGCAAAATTCACCGAAAAAGAAAGAAGAACAAAAACTTTGACAGTTGTTGGTTGGCCCTTGGTAACAAGAAAGTTTATTTTTTTCATTTTTGACATTCTTATTATTGTGTTCACACATACAACCAAATAAATTTAAAGTAAACGAGGAAAAAAATAACGGATTTTCTTATATATTTCCTTTATTCTTATTTTTTTATTTTTTTTTTAAGAAGGCCAAAAGTTTTCACATGACTGGCCTGTTGGTTGCCTCCGTTGCCTAACTCCCCCCAATCTCACTCCAGTCCCTGAAAAACGAAAAAAAAAAATGAAACACGCGTAATGTTAAATAAAAGCCAAGTGGCAACAAAGAAAATATTTTTTTTGGGGGTCCCTGGAGGTGGCTGTAAGTGGCTAAAGCATAACGAAATGTACAAAAAAAAAAAAATGGAAAAGATGAGGTGGCATTGGAAAGTCAATAGCAACACAAACAGTACAATTTTCCAGTTTCATTTGATATTTCTTTTACATAAAAAAGTTTTCCTTGTTGCTATCTACCTCCCTCCCTCCCTTCTCTTTCTACGGACGGACGGACTCGTTACCAAAACTACCTAATAGTAGTAGCTCCATCTACATCCAATCCAATGCAATTTTAATTTTAAATGTCATTCGGTTGCTGTTGTTGTCGCTGCTGCTGTTGTTGGTAGAGGAAAATTTTGTTTTAATAAGTTGTTGTTGCTCTAACAAGAACAATGAATGCCCCGTTAAATGAATGTTAGCAACAATAGTTAACCCAACATGGACTGGACTACAGTTATCATTATCGATGCAAATAACAAGTGAATGCGTTTTTTCGTTGTTTCTTCCATAAATTCACTTCTTCTTCTCACAGTTTTCCTTTAAACGAATAGCAAGATTTTTGAGTCATTTTTCATATGTATATGAACATGTTTTCCATTTTCCCGAAGCCTTTCATTGGAAGTTTAAAATTTAGTGGATAGATACATATATCCACTAAATTTCCATTATTTTGGTGTATTCCATTTTTTCTTTGGGTTTGTTTTACTTCTAATGTCTTTAACATGTTTATTTCGTTTTTTTATATTTACTATTAAAAAAAATTAATTTGTAACTTAATATTTGTATGAGAAACACACGATTTACATACATTTATAGCTAACCCAGCAAACAAAAATTTGTAAATTAGAAATAACAGCGACGAAGATATTGAAACGCTTGTTATTAGGACAAAATCTGCATTCGGCAGTCTCCAATCTATTTGAAAATTTGCAATTTTTTTTTAGTATATGGCGGCCCAATCGAATAAGAAATAACTGAACGCGACATACCAAATCACTGCTTCTATAGAGGTAAGTCAGCGGAAATGACGGTGGAAGGCCAAATATTAACGTTGCTCGACAAGCGCTTCAAGAGAATCCCTAGGGAAATGACTGTCGTGTCAATTCACCTGCTAGAACGTGGAGAAGGTCGTTTGGTGTAGAGTTACAAGAAACGAACTGGTCATAGGATGAGGTATGTCTGAAATCTCGTAATAGAGGTTGATAACGGAAGAAGTAATACACTGGGATCTGAAAATGGAACTCAAAGAATGCACCTGCTAGAACGTGGAACACTTCCATTGATGCGGAGTTACAAGAAGCGAACTGGTCATAGAATGAGGTATGTCTAACATCTCGCAATAGCACCTGATATATGAGGTTGATATGAGGTTGATAACGGATCTGAAGATGGAACTCAAAGAAGAAACTAAATAAAGAACTTAACATTGTGCTAATGGGAATAGCGGGAAATCATTTACAACTCCCCCACGATCAAACTTAATTCCATAGTGTACTATCAACAATTTGACCGTCTGAATTAAGAAATCGATCAGTATCGGGCGTCTTTGGCCAATGGAGGAGAAAGAGCTCTTTCATTAAAATAACGTCAGGTCTTACACGTTAATAGTTTCTCGCCTGTAGTTCCGAAATTTAAGTTTGAAATTTATAGTCCAAACTGAGCAAGTGAAGTTTCAACTGATTAAATGTCTTCTTCTGTTATCCTTGACTCCCAGTGGAGCATAGGGCCTTAACCATCCTTTGTACCTCTAGTTTAGAAGATCTTCATTTCTTATGCGATTCGGCGATTTGGACAGCCTACAAATACCGCGCTAAAAAAAACTGGTCAGCTTTTGAAGCGATTCAAAAGTCGATCCAATGTTCAACTTCATCAGAAGACCACAAGTGCTTCCCAGCTCTTGTGCCATTGATCGAAACAAGTGATAGTTCGAGGGAGCAACATGTGTAAAATACGGCGATTGGGATAGGACTTCCCATTTCAACGTTTGCAAGTATGTAAATCTTAACAACTTTCACAACATGGGCTCGAGCATTGTCGTGCTCGAACCAACTGTATCATGTCTCTCGTTATATTGCGGCAGTTTGTCAATGTCGGGATCAAATTTATTAAATGCGTTAACGATTGCCTGTTGCGTCTGACACGAGTCATGGTCAAGTAATGCCTCCAATTCTTCATCTGAATCTTCAAAATCCTTCTCTCTTCCACCGGTTTTCGATGTCAAAATAAACGTTTTTGAAGCGTTGAAACCACTTTCGGCACGTTCTTTTACTAATAGCGACCTCACCATAAGTATTTGAGAGTATTCAATGAGCCTCAGCATGACCGAAGAAAAGAACCTCCTTATCTTGAAACTGAACTGAAATACAGATCGAGGAAGGTATTGGAACTACAAAAGAAGCTTATTTTGAAACAGAACTTGGAACTAAATATCGGATCGATTTAGAAGCTACTGATGATTCTGAACTTGAAACTAAACATGGAATTGAAAAATAGATCGAAGTAGAAGCTAGACATGAAACTGAAGTTGAAATTGTATTAGGAATGTTGAACTTGAAGCTAAAGTAGATCTTGGACATGGAACTGAATTTTAAAACGAATTCGAAATCTGAAGTAGGATACAAACAAGGAATGTGTTGGTGTCTGCGGTAGGAACTGAACAAGGGACGGAAGTATCAAAGGTATAAGGATCCGCTCTAGCATCTGGGTCTGGAACTAAATGTAGGACTGAATTCGAAACTGAACATTGAACTGCATAAGAAACCGAACAAGAAGCTAAACTAGAAACGAAAGTAGGAATTGAAGTTTAAATAAGGTATTAACTGGGGTACGAAATGTACTCTGATCTGAACAAGAAAGTGATGTAGATCCTGCTCTTTCAGATGATCTGTTAGGAAACTGTAGTAGACATAGAACAAGGAACTGAAGTCAAAAATTCATTCGGAATCTCAAGTGATCAGCAATAGGAACTGAACATGAACGAAGAATTGCAAAAGAACCTCCTTATCTTAAAACTGAACTGAAATATTGATCGAGGAAGGAGCTAAATAAGAACTAGAAACTGAAGTGGGATTTTAACAAGAAACCGGATTTAAGGAAATGGAATTGGAACTGTAAATGATCCTTATCTTGAAACAGAACTTGGAACTAAAAAATACAGAAAATTCTGAACTTAAAACTAAACATGGAACCATAAGATAGATCGAAGTAGATCGAAGTAGAGCTGAAGTTCAAAATGTATTAGGAATCTGAACTTGAAACTAAAGTAGAACTTGGACGTGGAACTGAATTGAAAAACGCAATCGAAATCTGAAGTAGGATACAAACAAGGAATGTATTGGTGTCTGCTGTAGGAACTGAACAAGGGACAGAAGTAGAAAAGGTATAAGGATCTGCTCTAGCATCTGGAACTAATGTGGGACTAAACTCGAAACTAAACACTGAACTACATAAGAAACTGAACAGGAAGCTAAACTAGAAACGAAAGTAGGAATCGAACTTAAAATAAGGTAGGAACTGGGGTAAGAAATACACTCTGATCTGAACAAAAAAGTGATGAGAATTGTACTCGAATCTGCACTGGAAAGTGAATAATAAACCGAACTTGGAAATAAATTGATACTGAACTGGGAACTAAACCAGAGACCGAACATGAAACGGAAGTAAGAATGGAACTAGCTGATGAAATAGGAACTGGGATAGGATGAGAAAAGAACTGTTAACTAAACAAGAATGCGAAGTAGAATTCGATCTAAAAACTTTTAGATAACCTAGAAACTGATGAAGAAACTAAAACTGGAATTGAATTAGGAACTGAAGTAGGATTTAATCTAGGAACTTAAATCAAAGTTAGTGTCTAAAATGTATCAGGAACCAGTCCTAGGATCTCATACTATTATGTTCACAACGAACTGCACTACCAACTAAACATGAAAGTGATCAAGTAACTGAATTAGGAACTAAACTAGGATGTGAATTTTGAACTAAAGAAATCCAAGAATTGAACTAGAAGAAGACCGGGATCTAATGAGATGTTACCTTCATAACAACATTCACTGGGTTATTTTCAAGACACACATACCTACTCACAAAAACTTGTAGAACTAATGAAATTTGTGTTCTTTCAGAACTTCATTTCCTTTCTATGGTCGTTAACTCATCGGCATAAGGACAATTTGTGGTTAATAAATAAGTCTCAAATGTTTCCTTGACACGCAATCTCGCTCGTACTTCGCTACCAAAATCTAATAAAAATCCATATTTAAACAGTTTAAAGAAATTCTTTTTATGGTATTTTCATGTTTTGCCATTAAATTATTATGACATAAACACCAATAAGTTATGGAGAGGCAAAAACCCAAAAGAAAATTACATTTTCTTTCATTCGTCTGACATTGATTTTTACAGAAGTTGAAAAGAGGAATTCTTATAAAATAAAAAGAAAATCAAATTTGTTGTCAAATGGTTGTTGTTTTTGTGGGTTTATTCAGAGAAATTGTTGGGAACTTTGATATACATACATAAATGATATTTAAATTAAATGATTTTGGGTTGAATATTTTAAATAACAGTTAAGGAAATGTGATAAAGCTGGTAAAACTAAAAAACTAAAAATTTCAAAAACACAATGTTGCTTATAGGCAACATTTGTCCATAGTAGCAATATTTTTTTACACTGAAAGTAAGTTTGAAATGTAGGAACAAGATCGTGTCTGTTTGCGAAACTGCTTTAGTCGAGAAGTAAAATTTCCAGTAAAATATTTCAGTGAGTTCTTCGACGATGAACTTACAATCTAGATTTGCAACGAAATAACTCTATATTCGATGCAATGCGAAAGGCTTAGTGCTAAATTGTTGAGCGCACTCTTCTTTTATAAATGCATGAACCAGTACAGACTACATAACATTATATCGTTGGTCTCATGTAGAAAGGCCCTAACTCGCATATTAAAAACTTTACAAAACTGATTTAAAAAGTAATTAACAAAATTTTACGTTTGTTTTGAATGCAGGTTATTTTTAAAATGAACGACGAATTAGGTTCTCAAAACATTTTTTAAAATTTTAAACATATAAAAAACTAAATTGAGATAGGGCTTTTTGTATTCTCATTTCAGAGCATAAATGTAACCTAGGGTTTTTTTCTGTAGTGATCAAAACAAATAATAAATTAAGGCAAGCTTTACATAGTGAATGTTTTCTAAAGGAAAGCTTTCGATAGCAAATACTTTCTACAAGAGATTTTTCGATATTAAAAGTTTTCTATATGAAAGCTTTCGGTATTGAAAGCTTTACATAGCGAATATTTCCTATAGGAAAGCATTCGATAGCCAATGCTACAATAAAACTTTCGATGTTAAAAGTTTTCTATATGAAAGCTTTTCATAGGAAAGCTTTCGGTATTGAAAGTTTGACTTGGAATGTTATCTATATGAAATCTTTCGGTATTCAAAGTTTTATGAAGGAAATCAAAAGTTCTCTATAAAAAATTTCTCCATATCGAAAATTTATTATTAGGAAGCATTTCGAAATCCAAAGATTTATATAGGATATCTTTAGATATTGACATTTTTATATTAGAAAGCTTTTGATATCGAATGTTTTTAGTAGAAACTTTTGGATATTAAAAGTAATCTTTAGAAAATCTGTTGATATAAAAGGTTTTTAATCCGAAAAATTTTGACGACAAAAGTTTTATATAAGAAATCTTTTCATATCGAAAGTTTTCTATAGAAAATCTTTCAATATCATAATATCATTTATTATAGGAAACATTTCGATATCGAAAACTTTATACAGAAAATCTTTTTTTCCTGGAAAGCTTTCGATATGAAAAGTTACCTATAGCAAAGTTTTATATAAGAAATCTTTCGATATCGACAGTTTATTATAGGAATCCTTTCGACATCAAAAGTTTTATATAGGAATTTTTAATATAAACAGTTTTTTAGAAAGCTTTAGATATTTAAGTTATCTATACGAAAAGCTTTTGATATTAAAATTTTTCTAATGGAATGCTTTATATTAAATGATTTCTATCTAAAATATTTTGACTACAGATGTTTGATATAAGAAATCTTTTGATATTGAAAGTTTATTATAGAATCCCTTTAGACATCAAAAGTTTTATCTAAGAAAACTTTAAATAAATAATGACAATTTTTTTTTATTAGAAAGCTTTTGATATGAAATCTTTTTAGTAGAAAGTTTCAGATATTAAAATTAACCTATAGGAAAGCTTTTAATATTGAAAGTTTTCTACCCGAAAAATGTATTCGAAAACAGTTTAATATAAGAAATCATTATACATCCAACCGAAAGCAAAAGTTTTCTATTATTTGTAGATGCAACGACGCATAATTTTTCGAGATAGGGCTTTCAAAAAATATATTTTTTTTAGGAATAAGTTAGAGCTCTTTAGAAAATTACTTAAATAACAGGTAATTTTGATAAAAAGGCCTTAAACTTTTGTGAGGAGAGTATTTGCGTTAAATGCATTGGAATCACAAAAAAAAAATCAATTTCGAAAAAAGTGTGAGTTAGTGCCTTTCTACTGAGACCATATGATTGGAAAAAAATTAATCGAAATATTAAAGGTTTCGAGGTGCTGGGTACCAGGACATTATAACAAAATTGCGGACGATTTGCCCGTACTTGGATATAAGAAATACTTTTGAGGATGTATACCCTAGACTTGGCTTTACTTTCTACAATGTTAGAAAAAAATTCCAGACTGAAAGAAGCAGAAACAAGGTCATGATCAAACTAAAACTTTGTGGTAGCCAAGTACTATCAACCTAGAAAAACTAATAAAATTGGAGAATTATGAACTTAGAACGATAGTATTGTATTGTTTCTGGCCATAGTAATCTGAATTACATACATTTTTTCTGCCAAAAGTGAAATAAATATAAAGAATAATGATAAACACATAAACTCATAAACAAACATACATTTCAAGATCACGTGTGTGTGTGCCTTAGCTTTCTCTCATTAGATAATCGTCTCCATTAGTTGTTTCCGAATTAGAGTAAAAGCGATACAATCTCTTTTTGATGGGACTTTTCAAAACGACCATACGGCAGATCAATATAGGCAACATCTTTATATTATACGGTCTTTGATCAGACGATCATGGATCTGATTGGATAATCATATGGATTATCTCTCATTGGATAATCGTCACCATTAGTTGTTTCCAAATTACAGTAACAGCGGTGCAATCACTTTTTGATGGGACTTTTCAAAATGACCATACGGAAAATCAATGTATGCAACATCTTTATATTATAGAGTCTTTGACCAGACAATCATAAGTCTGATTGAATGCTACATCTTCATATGGGTCTGATTAGATGCAACATCTTTATATCATAGTCTTTGATCAGACGATCATGGTTCTGATTGGATTATCTCCCATTTGATAATCGTCTTCCTTAATTGTTTCCGAATTAGAGTAAAATCGGTACACTATATTTGTTATGGGACTTTTCAAAACGACCATACGGCAAATTAATGTATGCAACATCTTTATATTAAAGAGTCTTTGATCAGACGATCGTAGGTCAAATATTTCATTAGGTAGAATGGGGAGCAAAGGAAAGGGGTAGTTTATGTCATACAGATATTCCAAAAGGAACTTTGACCAAAAATGTCAACTTATGTTGTAACCAACAAAAAAAGCAGTTTTGTTTCATATAACGCATGAAATCAATAAAAATAACATGAAGTAAAAATATTCGTTTTTGTTTTAAAATTTCCTACCAATGCTCAATGTTGCTTATAGGCAACATATTATAACATTAAAATCAGAAGTGATTGAGATCTGAAATTAATATCAGCTTACTTTAACGATGACATGAAGGGGATAAGTCATTTTTAATTAAAAATATTTTGTTAGTGCTTGCTTTTCCTGAAATGTTAATAGTACCCACCCCTCGTATCCCATGTCATTGAGCGAGAATAGTGAATTTATAATTTACTGTTCCCCAATGCTTTGATTCTGGAATATTGTTCCTGTTGGTGCCGTGCTCTTGTTGTATGAACTTCATCGGTTGCAAATACAATTTAGGCAAAAGAATTTCTTCGTCAAAGATTTCGGCAAGGACTGAAAGGTGTTGTGATGGGTGGTTTTTGTGCGTTCGTTTGTTCTTCTTATTGACAACTTTTCTCGCATTGTCGTTGTTTGTACTTGTGAACTCTCAAACCTGTTAAAAACTTCGTCGGTAACTATTCACAGAACACATATACACAAAGTCACGCATTTAACATATGTATGACTGCATACATACTCAAAAAATAGTTTATCCTGTTTTTTGGTCGTCGACAACAGCAACAACAATAACAATAACATCGTTAACGATTGAGGAGTCCCTGTAAATAAATGCGTGCGTTGGAGTATTTTTGTGGGCCGGATGGATAGTTGGATAGATGGATGGATGGATGGGTCGTAGTAGGTGCTGCTGCAAAGCAAAGCACACATTAGCAGTTAACGCATCCCGGGAATTGTATATCAGCTAAAACAGCAACAAATTTCAACTCAAATTCTCAAAGAGTTCGTTCGTAAGGACATAGAAACTCGTGCATAAAGTAACTCTCTAACAGTCTCTGCATAAATTTTAAAGTTGTATAAACTATTTATTGTTTTTGTTGTCTCAAATATTTTGGTTTATACGTACGTGTTTGTGTGTGTGTTTGTGTTTTAGATGAAGGTGTATGTGTGTGTTTTGCATATTTAAATGTTGCAACAATTGTATAAATCTAATAGTATAAATTTTGTTGTTGCTAGAATTTATTGCTAAATCAAATTCAGAAATTTTGTATAACGCCGTTTTTTTGGGGAGATTTACATACTTCTACAGTTGTGCGAACGAATACACAAATAGTATAGAATAAACGAAATTGTGCATCAAACAGTGAAGTGTGTAAAAAGAGCAGCTTTTCTACAATTTTTTTTCTACAATTCAAAATAGAAACATTATAAAGAAAAATGGATATAGGAAGTGTTCGGAATTAAAGTTGTATTGAATTAAACTTAAATCGTGCATTATAAAAATTCTTAAACTTATGGACATTTATTGAAATTTTGTGCAAATTACGAGGGGTAATATTTATGTTTCGATAACAGCAAATAATACCAAACTTTTCTTAACGAAAATGGATTTATTGTTTTATCAAAATATTCCGCTTGATGATCAATACGCTTTTGCATTCACTTAAACCATTTGTCACAGCAGTTTTTAAGTTCCTCCGAAAAAAACCTTTAAACTCATTATTTTAAAACGCTTCAGAAAAGGATTGGTCTTAACTTGGTAAGCCCTGACTTATATTGGTTATCCTTCATCTCAACTGTTTACACTGACCTTCTCGTGGTATCACCCTGGGAACTACATTAACACCCGTAAATGTAGTGAGCTAACATGTGCCGCGAGTTCTCCCATAAAAACGATTAAAATATGGGTTGGGACCACGAGCTAGTAACCCACTCCTAAAAAAAACAATTACTTTGAAAAAGCTAAATTAGAATAAAACGCCCCCCTTAGGTTAGAGAACGTCCGAAACTTCGATGGACAGACCAAGTAGAGTAAATTTTCCAAAATATGCTCGGCCTTTGACCTTAGCCAAAGACTCCATGATATAAAGATGTTGCACTTCCATAGATTGATTTGCCGTATGGTCGTTTTGAAAAATCCCAACGAAAGGAGAGTATTCCGCTTTTACTACTACTACGCTTACTAATTCGGAACATATGGAGACAACTGTCCCATTAGAGAAAGCTAAGACACACACACGTGCTCATGAAATGTATGTTTGTTAGTGCATTTATATGTTCTTCATTAATATTTATCTACTTTAACTTCACTTTCGACAACTGCCTCTTCGGCTAGTGTAAATCATCGACCGTACAGTTTACCTTTAAATTTATTGGATGACAAGTTTTCGGTATGGTCGTTTTGAAAAATCCCATAAAAAAGCGAGTATACCGGTTTTAGTCTAATTCGGAAACAACTAATGGAGACGATTATTCCATGAGAGAAAGCTAAGGCACACACAAGTGCTCATGAAATGTATGTTTGTTTGTGCGTTTATGTGTTTTCGTTGTTCTTTATTAACTTTAATTTCACATTTGACAGACAATGAAAGTATGAAGTGCAATATCTTTATATTATATTGTCTGTGCTTCAACTACTTCCTCGCCGGGTAAATCCTTGACCGTGCAGTTTACCTTTAAATTCATTGGGTACAAAGTTTTCGGTGTGGTCGTTTTGAAAAATCCCATAAAAAGTGTATACCGCTTTAGCTCTAATTCGGAAACAACTAATAGAGACGATTATCCAATAAGAGAAAGCTACCTTCTCCTTTAAATTCATTGGGCGCCAAGTCAGGACTGAACGAAGAATGAGTTCTAAAACTAATTTGTTTGATGAGATGTGTAAGCTCGTATTGTTATGATAGAGAATGATCTTCGGGTTTAGTTGTACAAAATTTTCTCTATAGACTTCTAATCAGAATTGTCAGTTCTATGCTGAAGTGGAACAGTAACAAGACCCATTGAGCCGAACATCAACATCAGTTGGATTTAGCTAGTCTTTTTTGTTTCCGTCTCATAAGCATACATACATATATTCATGATACGTCACATGTCACGATTTTATACATGTCTTTTGAAGCACCTCGGTCGAACTTTTTAATCATTTCCTTACACCTCTTGACTTCTTTTTGAGTGATTGAAAAAGTAAACTTAGGATTGATGCGAAATCGAATGTATTAAAGTGCAACTAATGTGCAAGGATGTCTCTATCTTGCATTATCAGTTCACCCACTACCCCGATGTGGGGTACAACGACTGATATAAGACGGCATTTGCTGAATTTGTTCATCACGATTAAATGCTATGTTCTTGACACATTCTTCTTAAGATAATCCACTTCGAAATTTGTTAAAAATAATCCAGATTTAAACTATTGACATAAACCCTTTCATGTCATAATTCGTGTGAGTGTGGTTATGTTAGGCCATCGTATGAACCTTAAATATAAACCGACACTAATTTCAGAAATTTTATGCCAAATTGGGTCAGAAATGTAAAAACGTTTTGTGCTGTCTCAGAAATGGTAAAAACCCTTTTTGTCGGCACTCCGTTGTGTAAATTTCTGTGTTTATTGTACCTGATATCCCAACTGTCTGGGCTTAGCTTGCCTTAACAGCCACATATAATAATCCAGATTTAAACTATTGACATTTACCCTTTCATGTCATCATTAAAGTGAGTGTGGTTATATAAGGTCATTGCATGAGTCTTAAATATGAATTAACATTAATTTCAGATCTCTAACACTTCTAGTTTTACCGTTATGAGATGTTGCCTAAAAGCAACATTAACCATTGATAGAAATTTCATGCCAAATTGGGTAAGAAATGTGAAGGCACTTTGTGCTATCTCAGAAACGGTAAATACCCTATTTTGCGGCACTCCGTTGTGTAAATTTCTGTTTTTATTGTGCCTCATATCCCAACTCTCTGAGTTAAGTTTGCCTTAACAGAAACATACGAAATTTCTAAAAGTGCTTTTTTGTTTTTTGTCCTATAGACTTTCTAAACATTGACTCGTTCATCAGCAACATCAAAATCTTGCTCCGAAAGTTGTAAAACATATGCCAGTACATAAATGTTAACAACCATCAAATAATAGGGGCCAAATCGGCGCATTCGATTTCGATCTTAGGGATTGTCAAAATATCTTATTTTGCCCAAAGTCTAATAGATTTGATATCTAAACATATCCCTTTGTTTGTCAAAATATTTAGTTTAAATAAAATTATTTCACATTCAGGGAAATTTTATCAAATAAGTGACAATGTTGTAAACCTTATAAGTTATATATTATTTAGATTATCCTAAAAGTATGCTACACAAATGTTTCTGAAATATCTTAGATTTCGATCGATATCGAATGCGACGATTTGTTCCCAGGTGTTTTTCTTTAAAACGATAAATTAAAGGATTAATGTTAAGTGGAAATTTTGAAAACTGCTACAATTTCCCCCACAACTGTTAACATTTAAGTTATTTTTGTTCCTGTTTTTGCAGTTTTTTCCTCAGTGTTCCATAAAACCCACCAACAACTAACCAACCTTGCACTTGCAAGCATCCGAAACAATATATTTTTTTTCTATCCAGAAATTCGTTTCGTTTTTCTTCTGGATTTTACTTTGAGCTTTTCCATAAAACGCTTTTCGTAAATATATGGATCCAAAGTACATATGTATGTATAACAGTGGTGGTAGTGCCGATGTTGTTAATAGTTGATGCCTTAACTCCTTTAGGTATTCGTATGTACTATATCGAAAATGCAGTTTTAAGTCGAAATTTTCCACCTGTTTCTTTTGCTTACTTTTCATCATCATCATCATCACCAACATCTCACATAACATCGTCGTCGGTCGGTCGGCATCCATACCCCCAGACCAGCCATTTGTCATACTTATGCGGGAATATGTGTATACAACAATTGTAGCAACACACAACACACAAGCAATGGCAGCAAGAGCAATGACAACAACAGCAGCAACAACATCCTCGACAACGACAATAGTAACTAACCCAAAACAACAAGAGCACATATTGTTGTTAGTATCGTTTGTTAGGTTATGTTTGGTCGAACCAACTGGCCGAGCGACTGTGGGTTGGTTGTGTCTTTATGGGTTTGAATGTTTTAGATATTTAGTTGGACGGTCAATATGTCTGTCTGTCGGTTGGTTAGTTAGTTTGTCTTTCGGTCGTTTATTAGAAAATTTTTATAAAGTAATCGTACATACATGTTTGTTGATGTCGATGCAAGAATGTTTGAGTGAAAAAAAGTAGGATTTTATGATGCTGAAATTGTAGGAGGGCTGGTCAGAAAGTATTTTGAGGAGCTTTGGGAATACACCTAAAACATTTTTTAATAATACTCTATTCGTTGAAACAATTGACCTACAAATGACCATTAACTAATAGCTTTAGGTATTTTAGATGACGAAGCAACTGTTTCAGAGACTCTGTTCTTGATGCCAGAATTTTTTGATCGGTTTTATCAAATTTGTGAATAAAGGTTAAGAATTTTTGTCTTCAAAAACTCAGATACGGTACAAGTTCAGTATCGCATGTAGGGTTTCAGTGTCTCCAATGGATTGGGTGTATATCAAACCTAAACGGAACGGAACCTCAGTTCACTCTCCCGAAGTTAGACGGGATTGAACTGGTGCTCACTGACCACGCCAAACACTTGGGGTCATTCTGGACTCCAAGTTGTCCTGGAACTTAAACACCCAATCTAGGGTGTCTAAATCAGCCATTGCACTCTATTCGTGCAGAAGAGCCTTAGACAACACATGGGGCCTTTCCCTTTCTTTCACTTTGAAGTTGTTGCAAAACCTATACTCACATATGGTACTAATGTTTGGTGTCCTGCTCTATGTAAGGCTAATCTGCAAGGATCATTTGTTAAAATTCTCAGATCCTCTGCCCAAATGATACTGGTGCTCTTAGGACTACGCCTTTAAAGGCATAGTAAAGATACTATGCTAAACTGGCTTCCGGCTGAGCTAATGTCTCAAAGAATAGCTCTTAACTTAGCCATTAGGTTAAGCTTTACTGGAAAATGGTCTCCTTCATCTAAAGTAAACTCCACTTTTTTAGATAAACTCGAGAACTATCCCCAAAAACATCGACTACTGCATTCCCACCAAATTTTTCGACCGATCCTTCACCGTAGATATCTCTGGTACCCAAATCGACTCTTGAGTTGGATCCAAATCGAACAATGGTGTGGGTGGTCCCATTGTTAGGAACGAAAATCTATTTCAAGCTTCCAAAACTCTGTAGTATTCTAGAAGCTGAAATTTCATCCATCTTTAGGGTGAGCAAATGGCTAAGGTATCACCGAGATATTCGTTTTTGTACGGACAGTCTTGCCGCCATTCACTCTCTATCTTCAGTCTTTACGACATATGTTCTTACTCGGGAATGCCAGGCATCCCTACATGAATGGCGAGGCATTACAATAGTGAACTGTCTTAAGTACGTGGCCACAACAATGTACCAGTTAACACTATTGCTGATAATCCTGGAAAACTTGGTGCTCTCCTCTGTTAGGAGGATATTGACCAATACATAGGTATACCGCTGTCAGCCTGTAAATTGCTCGTTAAGCAGTTTCTATTTAAGTCCGCGCAAACCAACTGGTCCGCAGAAAGAACCGGCTTAGTCTAAAGACTGATGAGGCCAACATATGACAGCAAACGTTCTACAGTCTTGGAAGCGCTACCGCTCAATAGACTAGTGCATTGCTTTGAAGATTAGAAGACTTCATCTTCAAGGCAATGACTACTGTAGAAGTTGTCATTACGTCGAGGAGGAAGAAACTGTCACTCATCTCCTCTGTCACTGTCCAGCCCTTGCTGATATTAGAACTTACCATCTGGGCTACCCTTTTCTGCATGATTTATCAGGGGGATCGAATTTTAATATTCGTAAGATAGGCTCATTCATTGTTGCATCTGGTTGGCTCTAACAGATTTAGTTGGATTAGTGTGGCAGTCTTATCTGTGTTATCAGGAAAGCTAGCAAAAACCATATAACTGGCTCCCCGAGTTGAACCATTCGGATCGCTTTACAAACCTCAAAATTTGGCCAATATTTACGTCAGTCAGATCACCAAAGAAATAAGAACCCAGGGTTAGATCCCTACTGTACTACATGGTACGGTTAGTGCAGAGAAGAACTCCACTTCTTTGTTACCAAAGCTTCTGAAAACCGAGTGCCTGCCAATCTGATAGTGTCGTGTCATGATGGAAAATTGTTATTAGGAAACATCGTTCTTAGTAAAGATAGTAGTTTTAGAGAACGTGTTCTATCTATACGGTGCTATATCTGTTTGGAGTTAATAAATCCTCGCAGTTAGTACTAGCTAGAGCTATGCTAATATTTTCGACTTCAGCTGGAATTCGTAAGGAGTCCCAAGTGTTGTTAAATGCTCAACTGCTTCATAAGATCTATTTTCATGGCTGAGCCATGTTGTTTAGGGATCTACGGCAATCCCGGGACACATTTCCCACTGTTGTGAAAACATTCAAATGTCAGCCATTCCTAAATGGTCAGAATATCAGGTACTACGGGATCTGTAGGCTCGGCTCGATAATCAGGTATTCAGATCTGATTATCGAGCCGAGAGCTAGAAGTTTATCTTTTTAGATTATTCTTCTAATTTGTTTCATTCATCAGAATGTTCTTGCATAGATTCTAATCTACCTCCGAAATTAGGGGAATTTCTCGCACGCTTTCATCTTGGAGTAAGTAAGTCGATGGGTGATGAGTCCAAAAACACGAGCCGCGATTTTATAGCGAGCCGCTTGATCCGAGACATGTGCTCGCTTTAAGCTAACGTGTTGAACAGACGCTGATCACGTTTCTTGAAGCCAATGTTGTGTACACGCTTGGACAAATGAATTGTGCACTCACGGGTTGATGGCGGATTTGCTTCAATTATCGTACACCCTTAGACCAAATACGTTGAAATGGCTCTAAGATAACTCCCTCTCATGTTAGCCTCGACCTAGAATCCCACAAGGGTTGTTGACCGCATCTTCAACTAGTTTACTCAGGCTACCAGAGTGTACTACGAGGAGTTTAGAGTAGGAATTGGATACAGTTCTTCCTTCTTATCTGAAGACGCCATGCAACATTAAATCCCACGATCTACTGAACGACACAAACCAAATCCCTACTTTTACAGAGGTTTGTAAGTGGAAATGGCGTTGTATTGGTCACACGACTCGAAGGCCATATGCCAACATTGCTCGACAAACGCTCCGTTGGAATCCACAGTGAAGCAGCCTTCGAGTTGGTGCACCTGCTACAACGTCGAGAATGTCAATTGATGCTGAGGTGCAAGCAGCAGACTATCGTATAACTAACATCACGCAATAGAGTTCGATATAAACCGATGGTTGAGCCCTGATGCTCACTGGGCGTGAATGATAACAGAAGAAAAAGAAGAATATTCAGACTGCATTCCACTTTTACACCATTCGGATAGCTCTAAGAATCTCCTGGGCCAGGGCAAGTTCAGTGAATGGATTCCTCCTCGTAACCAAATCTTTTGCAAATTTCACATGTAGCAATCTTTAGCCTTCCAATCAGACTACACATCTGTTTGGAGGTAATACATTCTCGAACAGGTGCCCTTCTATCAATTGCTCTCTCTCTCGCAGTTGGAGCTTAGTACTTGCTAGAGTTATGCCAATTCATTCAAGTCTTGCTAAATGGTCTGCTCTAATGTTTTCTGGTATGTCCCTGTGACCAACCACACACATAAGATGAATTCTGAAATATTGAGCTATCTTGTTGATGGATCTAAGGCACTACCGGTTTTTTTTTTTTTAGTAAAGAGAATCAACGCTTTGGTAAAAACTGCCTATACAATTGTATATAGTCTGTATACGAATTGGGTTACGTTCTTTGGAAAGGGGATAGTGGAGAGGTGCAAGTTGGCACTGTAATTGCACGTCATGTGTGTCAAAGTGAAGACATCTGTTGTTATTTAGAAGCATTGTTTTAAGTTTTTTGTTCTAGTCAGTTTTATTTCTTTTACATCGGCGGCGTGTTAATGCCTAAGGAAGATGTTGTGGTAACTATTTTTTATAGAACATAATAATTACAGAAATTAATGTCACCGTGACTGGGGATCGAACCCAGGCTGAATATGTTATGTTTAGTAGTCAACGTGCTAACTAACTGAGTCACATCACCCTGTACTCGATTCCTACTGTTGTGATGGCCAGATTTTGGAGGGAACTTCTGAAACTTCTCTAAAGCTATTATTTTTAATTGATGCGTTAACCTCGTTCGATGTTTAGCTGTAGCTCTTTAGAGTAGTTCCGAAACCTGCCTGATTTGTAAGTGGATTGAAAGAGTGGCCAGGAGTTCATCTTTGGAGATTATTCTTCGATGAATTTAGGCCATGAAGTTTTCCCAGAAGAAACTTTTGAAACCTCCCTCCAGTTATTCTTTTAAATTGGATTTCTTTCCTGCTCAGTTTTCGAATCCAATAATAAGGATGGTTAAAATTGGTGGGTACCCAAATGTTGGAGGATTTTTTCATTTAATTTAAATTGCAGGTATGTTCCTTTGTCTGGTTAACAGTCTGTCTGTCTGTCCGGTTAGTTGGTCGTTAGGTGGGCAGTTTGGTTCGGTGGCTTTCTACGATTGTTTGATGTTATTTTTATTTTTGTATAAATATTTTCAACTCAGATACAGATTATTTTCTTTTTACGAATATACATATTTTTTTCCCCAAACTGCAATAGCAACAACTTAAAAAGGAAAATTTGGGTATAGCTCTGCTGTTGCTGCTGCTTTTCTATGGATGTTGCTATTGCTATTGCTCTTGTTCATCAAATGCTGCGTTTTTAAATGCTACTCAAAATGTTTAAACTTTCATCTTTCATCGTCGTCGTCTCCGTCCGTCGTTTTGCAACAGATAGAAAGACACACAATCCGCCAAATCAAGCCACAACAAAAATACATTCCGGTAGTTGCAGTTAACTCTACTCTACTAACATCCAACATTCGAAGTCGAGTCGGTTCTTTGAATTAGCAAAACAAAAAAAGCTTTGCTAAACGCGCCGCCGACAACATCATTATCATCCGAATTGCAGGCAACTACTCTTATATTGTTGATACTTTTCTACTCGATGTTGGTGATAATAATAATAATAATAATGATGATAATAATGTTGATGTTGTTTTTAGTTTTAAAGTTCGGTATTTGTTACACTTCGTTTTAGAGTTCATGGTACCTGGGAGTCCTAATAGTAAAGTCGTCAGTTGTATACTCTTATAACGACAGACAACGACACCCTTTAGATTTTCGGCCAAACTAAACAGCAGCAACATAACACGAAAACAACAAAACAAAACGAATTGAGTTGAACTGAACTTCCATCCATCCATCCCAGCCAGTTGCACAGTTAACCCAGCAACACATCCATCCATCCATCCAGCCATTCATCTATCCATCCAACAACTCAGCCGCCTTCCAGTCATTTAGACTGCAGCCCAATCTTTCTGCCAGCCATTCACCTAAAACTGAACCAAAACTAAAATCCAACTATTGAAAATGTTTTCTCGTACGTGTTTGTAGTGTTTTTTTTTGTTGTCGAATCCCCAAGATTAACAGATAAAAGTAACAATATTTCAACAAAATGGCTAAAAGTGCATTATTTTGTGTATGTATCTGTAACTGAGTTATAGTTTTTCTCTCAACTTTGGCCAAAATCCATCCATCCATCCATCCGTCCTTCCATTCCACTCCAATGTGTAGAAAAAAAAAACTAAATACTTGAACTTTAAAAGATGAGATTTATCTTAGATAAAAAGAAATCTGGAGAAAAAAAGTTTTGTTTTAAATTTTAATGTCAACTTAAATTTGTTCAATTCAAAAACCATGAATAATTAAAAAAAGTTTTCAAATCAGTTGGGAAAGTTCTTAAAAAAAAAACAAAAATTGTGTTTTGTGTGAAATAAAGTTCGAAGATGCTGATTTTCTAAGTCGTAAGGTCTTACTTATCCAGCCCTGATGTGGCAAGTATGATCTTGAGGAAATTGTTGGTAAGTAAAACAATTTATCAAACAAAAATTTAAAAGACAAACTTATAGTTTCTTACAAAATAGTAAAATTTTGCAAAAAATAATAAAAATTTGTCATATATACAAAAATTAGTAAAATTTACTAAAATTCTTCATATTTAGGATTTTTTTTTTAAATATGGTATAAGTACAAGAATTAATAAAAATTAACTTTAGACATGAAATCCTAAATGTCTAAAGAAAATGGTTAGAGAAATATCTGTCTAAAATTTTGTCATCACACCAACATTTTCTGAGTATTACAAGTTTTATCGGCAGTAAAATTTACAAAAATTGTCATATTTACGAATTTTCGACGATTAACTACATGAACCAGAATTTGTTAAAATAAATTTAAATTTCTATCGAAAATTAAATTTTTTAAAGGAAATTTTCAAAAAATTTGATTTTCTTAAAGAAAATTTTCGAGAATTTGATTTTCTTAAAGAAAATTTTGGATTTTTCAAATTTTCGAAAATTCTCTATAGAAAATATCAAATTTTTAAAAATTTTATATGGAAAATATAAAATTTTTGAAAGTCTTCTGAAGCAAATATAAAATTTTCGAAAATTTTCTAAAGAAAATATAAAATGTTCGATAATTTTCTAAAGAAAATATAAAATTTTCGAAATTTTTCTTAAGAAAATATCAAATTTTCGAAAATTTTCTATAGAAAATATCAAATTTTCGAAAATTTCTATAGAAAATATAAAATTTTCGAAAATTTTCTATAGAAAATATAAAATTTTCGAAAATTTTCTATAGAAAATATAAAATTTTCGAAAATTTTCTATAGAAAATATAAAATTTTCGAAAATTTTCTATAGAAAATATAAAATTTTCGAAAATTTTCTATAGAAAATATAAAATTTTCGAAAATTTTCTATAGAAAATATAAAATTTTCGAAAATTTTCTATAGAAAATATAAAATTTTCGAAAATTTTCTATAGAAAATATAAAATTTTCGAAAATTTCCTATAGAAAATATAAAATTTTCGAAAATTTTCTATAGAAAATATAAAATTTTCGAAAATTTTCTATAGAAAATATAAAATTTTCGAAAATTTTCTATAGAAAATATCAAATTTTCGAAAATTTTCTATAGAAAATATCAAATTTTCGAAAATTTTCTATAGAAAATATCAAATTTTCGAAAATTTTCTAAGGAAAATATAAAATTTTCAAAAATTTTCTATAGAAAATATAAAATTTTCGAAAATTTTCTATAGAAAATATAAAATTTTAGAAAATTTTCTATAGAAAATATAAAATTTTCTATAGAGAATATAAAATTTTCGAAAATTTTCTATAGAGAATATCAAATTTTCGAAAATTTTCTATAGAGAATATCAAATTTTCGAAAATTTTCTATAGAGAATATCAAATTTTCGAAAATTTTCTATAGAGAATATCAAATTTTCGAAAATTTTCTATAGAGAATATCAAATTTTCGAAAATTTTCTATAGAGAATATCAAATTTTCGAAAATTTTCTATAGAGAATATCAAATTTTCGAAAATTTTCTATAGAAAATATCAAATTTTCGAAAATTTTCTATAGAAAATATCAAATTTTCGAAAATTTGCTATAGAAAATATCAAATTTTCGAAAATTTTCTATAGAGAATATCAAATTTTCGAAAATTTTCTTTAGAAAATATCAAATTTTCGAAAATTTTCTATAGAAAATATCAAATTTTCGAAAATTTTCTATAGAAAATATCAAATTTTCGAAAATTTTCTATAGAAAATATAAAATTTTCTATAGAAAATATAAAATTTTCGAATATTTTCTATAGAAAATATAAAATTTTCGAATATTTTCTATAGAAAATATAAAATTTTCGAAAATTTTCTATAGAAAATATAAAATTTTCGAAAATTTTCTATAGAAAATATCAAATTTTCGAAAATTTTCTATAGAAAATATCAAATTTTCGAAAATTTTCTATAGAAAATATCAAATTTTCGAAAATTTTCTATAGAAAATATCAAATTTTCGAATATTTTCTATAGAAAATATCAAATTTTCGAAAATTTTCTATAGAAAATATCAAATTTTCGAAAATTTTCTATAGAAAATATCAAATTTTCGAAAATTTTCTATAGAAAATATCAAATTTTCGAAAATTTTCTGTAGAAAATATCAAATTTTCGAAAATTTTCTATAGAAAATATAAAATTTTCGAAAATTTTCTATAGAAAATATAAAATTTTCGAAAATTTTCTATAGAAAATATAAAATTTTCGAAAATTTTCTATAGAAAATATAAAATTTTCGAAAATTTTCTATAGAAAATATAAAATTTTCGAAAATTTTCTATAGAAAATATCAAATTTTCAATAATTTTCTACAGAAATTATAAAATTTTCGAAAATTTTTTAAAGAAAATAGAATTTTCGAAAATTTTCTAAAGAAAATGTAAAAATTTACGAAAATTTTATAAAGAAAATATAAAATTTTCGACAATTTTCTAAGGAAAATATTAAATTTTCAAAAATTTTCTATAGAAAATAATATAAAATTTACGAAAATTTTCTATAGAAAATATAAAATTTTCGGAAATTTTCTATAGAAAATATAAAATTTCTGAAAATTTTATATAGAAAATATAAAATTTTGGAAAATTTTCTTAAGAAAATATAAAATTTTCGAAAATATCAGAAAATATCAAATTTTCGAAAATTTTCTATATATTTGATATTTTCTTAAATTTGATATTTTCTTTAGAAAATTTTTGAAAATTTGATATTTTCTTCAGAAAATTTTCGAAAATTTGATATTTTCTTTAGAAAATTTTCGAAAATTTGATATTTTCTTTAGAAAATTTTCGAAAATTTGATATTTTCTTTAGAAAATTTTCGAAAATTTGATATTTTCTTTAGAAAATTTGATATTTTCTTTAGAAAATTTTCGATAATTTGATATTTTCTTTAGAAAATTTTCGAAAATTTGATATTTTCTTTAGAAAATTTTCGAAAATTTGATATTTTCTTTAGAAAATTTTCGAAAATTTGATATTTTCTTTAGAAAATTTTCGAAAATTTGATATTTTCTTTAGAAAATTTTCGAAAATTTGATATTTTCTTTAGAAAATTTTCGAAAATTTGATATTTTCTTTAGAAAATTTTCGAAAATTTGATATTTTCTTTAGAAAATTTTCGAAAATTTGATATTTTCTTTAGAAAATTTTCGAAAATTTGATATTTTCTTTAGAAAATTTTCGAAAATTTGATATTTTCTTTAGAAAATTTTCGAAAATTAATATTTTGTTTAGAAAATTTTCGAAAATTTGATATTTTCTTTAGAAAATTTTATATTTTCTTTAGAAAATTTTCGAAAATTTTAAATTTTCTTTTGAAAGTTTTCAAAAATTTTATATTTTCTTTAGAAAATTTTCGAAAATTTTATATTTTCTTTAGAAAAGTTTCGAAAAATGTCATATTTGCTTTAGAAAATTTGATATTTTCTTTAGAAAATTTTCGAAAATTTTATATTTTCTTTAGAAAATTTTCAAAAATTTTATATTTTCCTTAGAAAACTTTCGAAAATTTTATATTTTCTTTAGAAAATTTGTGAAAATTTTATATTTGCTTTAAAATATTTTCGAAAATTTTATATTTTCTTTAAAAATTTTTTTAAAATTTGCTATTTTTTTACGAAAAATTTTCAAAAATTTAATATTTTCTTTAGAAAATTTTCGAAAAAATCAAAATTTTAATACTTTCTATAGAAAAATTACGAAATTTTGTTATTTTCTGTAGAAAATTTTCGAAACTTTGATATGTTCTATAGAAAACTTTCGAAAATTTGATTTTTATACATTCAAAACATTCCTAAAGTATTTGTCATATTGAATGTTGTCATAAAATATTCTACATTGACATTCTGGATGCAAATTTTTCAATTGCATACTCTCAACACTATTTAATCGATCCACTGACAAGAAATTTCCATTAAAGTTGGGCTGACCGACAATTAAATCATGACATTCCCGCTTAGCCGAGGCATCAAATAAATGACGAATTAAAATATATTAACATGATGATTAAGACAATTATTGCGAAAATCCTTATAATGACTATGAGACTATGAGAAACTAAAAATTCTGGAACTGTTTGAAAATGTTTAATATGTTGCGAATGACGTTAATCAGCCATAATTAGTTTGATGATGTTGTCATCATCATCATCATCAAAATGATGTAGAAAGATTTTATAATGACAAAAAATATTGGGTATTTTGAGGCAAAAGAAATTATTCGGTTGTCCATTTTTGATGGAGCCGTTAAAGGTTGACTACTGCACTCTATATATTGACATTAAATTGAATACAGACATTAATCATACAAAATCTGGTCAGATTCTAGGCATTTTTTCTAATAATTTTCTATATTTATAAAGTTCTGTGAACTTTTGACTAAAATGGACTTTAGTAATGTACCCGTATGATATTAGGATTCACCCACTTTGTCATTTCAACAGAAAATTTTGTTAAGTCTATGGATTTAACTCCCTTTCTCCCGTATATTCATTCTATATCCTCCAACATCAATAGATTTACTCTCTGCCTAAATTGTTTTAAAACCGATGAATTTCAAGTTCGAAGAAAAAAGTGTAACATGACTCGAAATGTTGGCTTGTGCAGTTGTTGTCTGAGATTATACGACAACGAATAAAGACGATGATTGTAGGTTGTTTTCAAAATATACTTTTTTGTCTTTCTATTTCTGGATTGAAAAACTTTGTCGTTTTTTGTATCTTTTAATATTTTACTACTTTTGACTGTCTAGTGTTAATCGTATGTGGTTTGTCGATTTGTCTTGTCTTCTCTATTTTTCTTCTACACTTCACTCCTTTTCTGCAACTTGACAATTTGGTCTAGGTTCGAAAGTGGGTTAATTAGGAATTAATCAAAGTGTCAAGTTTTAATGTCACACACACAAGAAAAGGATTACAGTTTCATTAGGTCAGAGAATTAAGTAAGAAGTGCTAAAAGACTTAAAATGAATTTTTAGTAGATTTCCGAACATTTCTAGAAAATTTATAATAGTCGAATTTTGTAGTAAATTGACTTCTATAGAAAATTTTCGAAAATTTGACTTTCTATAAAAAATTTTCAAAAATTTGATTTCCTATAGAAAATTTTCGAAAATTTGATTTTTTATAGAAAACTTTCGAAAATTTGATTTTTATACATTCAAAACATTCCTAAAGTATTTGACATATTGAATGTTGTCATAAAATATTCTACATTGACATTCTGGATGCAAATTTTTCAATTGCATACTCTCAAACCTATTTAATCGATCCACTGACAAGAAATTTCCATTAAAGTTTGGCTCCCGCTTCCCGGCATCAAATAAATGACAAATTGAAATATTTTAACATGATGATTAAGACAATTATTGCGAAAATCCTTATAATGACTATCAGACTATGAGAAACTAAAAATTCTGGAACTGTTTGAAAATGTTTAATATGTTGCGAATGACGTTAATCAGCCATAATTAGTTTGATGATGTTGTCATCATCATCATCATCAAAATGATGTAGAAAGATTTTATAATGACAAAAAATATTGGGTATTTTGAGGCAAAAGAAATTATTCGGTTGTCCATTTTTGATGGAGCCGTTAAAGGTTGACTACTGCACTCTATATATTGACATTAAATTGAATACAGACATTAATCATACAAAATCTGGTCAGATTCTAGGCATTTTTTCTAATAATTTTCTATATTTATAAAGTTCTGTGAACTTTTGACTAAAATGGACTTTAGTAATGTACCCGTATGATATTAGGATTCACCCACTTTGTCATTTCAACAGAAAATTTTGTTAAGTCTATGGATTTAACTCCCTTTCTCCCGTATATTCATTCTATATCCTCCAACATCAATAGATTTACTCTCTGCCTAAATTGTTTTAAAACCGATGAATTTCAAGTTCGAAGAAAAAAGTGTAACATGACTCGAAATGTTGGCTTGTGCAGTTGTTGTCTGAGATTATACGACAACGAATAAAGACGATGATTGTAGGTTGTTTTCAAAATATACTTTTTTGTCTTTCTATTTCTGGATTGAATAACTTTGTCGTTTTTTGTATCTTTTAATATTTTACTATTTTGACTTACAAAAACATATATGCCCTCCTCTTATTCCTCGTCTAGTGTTAATCGTATGTGGTTTGTCGATTTGTCTTGTCTTCTCTATTTTGCTTGCACACTTCACTCCTTTTCTGCAACTTGACAATTTGGTCTAGGTTCGAAAGTGGGTTAATTAGGAATTAATCAAAGTGTCAAGTTTTAATGTCACACACACAAGAAATGGATTAGAGTTTCATTAGGTCAGAGAATTAAGTAAGAAGTGCTAAAGACTTAAAATGAATTTTTAGTAGATTTCCGAACATTTCTAGAAAATGTATAATAGTCGAATTTTGTAGTAAATTGACTTCTATAGAAAATTTTCGAAAATTTGATTTCCTATAGAAAATTTTCGAAAATTTCATTTTCTATAGAAAATTTTCGAAAATTTCATTTTCTATAGAAAATTTTCGAAAATTTCATTTTCTATAGAAATTTTCGAAAATTTCATTTTCTATAGAAAATTTTCGAAAATTTCATTTTCTATAGAAAATTTTCGAAAATTTCATTTTCTATAGAAAATTTTCGAAAATTTCATTTTCTATAGAAAATTTTCGAAAAATTCATTTTCTATAGAAAATTTTCGAAAATTTCATTTTCTATAGAAAATGTTCGAAAATTTCATTTTCTATAGAAAATTTTCGAAAATTTCATTTTCTATAGAAAATGTTCGAAAATTTCATTTTCTATAGAAAATTTTCGAAAATTTAATTTTCTATAGAAAATTTTTGAAAATTTCATTTTTTATAGAAAATTTTCGAAAATTTCATTTTCTATAGAAAATTTTCGAAAATTTCATTTTCTATAGAAAATTTTCGAAAATTTCATTTTCTATAGAAAATTTTCGAAAATTTCATTTTCTATAGAAAATTTTCGAAAATTTCATTTTCTATAGAAAATTTTCGAAAATTTCATTTTCTATAGAAAATTTTCGAAAATTTATTTTCTGGAAATTTCGTATAGAAGTAAAATAATAGAATATTTTTAAAATTTTTTAATATTTTTCTAGTAGATTTTCAAATATTCGAATAAATTTGTGAATTTCTTAAGTTATTTTCCTCCACAGATCATGGGATTTATTGATTTTCTGTAATTTTCCATCATAAATTGATGATGGCGGTTTGATTAACATAACAACTGTCATCATCATCTGTGATCACAGCCACATCATCATCATTGTCTATGCTCTAATGGCATGACTTTCGAATTACATTATCAGCCGCTTATCACTGTCATTGTGTTATGGTTACTTTTCAATTAACCCACATAATTGACTGCTATTAAATAAATGTCTTTTTCTCTATGTCTACATGACTATTGTAAAAACGTAATATGGCGACTGCTACGACGATGACTGCGACTAACGCGAAAATGTATTTAAATCGCTGGATAAAAAAAAAAACAAATAAATTTAGAGACTCAAAGTCAGCCAGGCAGACTGATATACGGACGGACATTCACTGAGATAGTTTAAGAGTCTGACAAACAGACAAACTTGCAACAATTTTCGCTAGCAAAAAAATAGGAAACTCTGGAAAGTTTATACAGGGTGAGGAATTTTCGTCTTTGATTTCTATAAGAATCAAATTTTAAAAAATTTTCTCTAAAAATTGAATTTTAAATAATTTTCTCTTAAAATTGAATTTTCGAAAATTTTCTTTAGAAAATCAAATTTTCGAAAATTTTCTTTAGAAAATCAAATTTTCGAAGATTTTCTTTAGAAATTCAAATTTTCGAAAATTTTCTTTAGAAAATCAAATTTTCGAAAATTTTCTTTAGAAAATCAAATTTTCGAAAATTTTTTATAGAAAATCAAATTTTCGAAAATTTTCTATAGAAATTCAAATTTTTGAAAATTTTCTATAGAAATTCAAATTTTCGAAAATTTTCTATAGAAATTAAAATTTTCGAAAATTTTCTATAGAAAATCAAATTTTCTATAGAAAATCAAATTTTCGAAAATTTTCTATAGAAAATCAAATTTTCGAAAATTTTCTATAGAAAATCAAATTTTCTATAGAAAATCAAATTTTCGAAAATTTTCTATACAAAATCAAATTTTCGAAAATTTTCTATAGAAAATCAAATTTTCGAAAATTTTCTATAGAAAATCAAATTTTCGAAAATTTTCTATAGAAAATCAAATTTTCGAAAATTTTCTAAAGAAAATCAAATTTTCGAAAATTTTCTATAGAAAATCAAATTTTCGAAAATTTTCTATAGAAAATCAAATTTTCGAAAATTTTCTATAGAAAATCAAATTTTCGAAAATTTTCTATAGAAAATCAAATTTTCGAAAATTTTCTATAGAAAATCAAATTTTCGAAAATTTTCTATAGAAAATCAAATTTTCGAAAATTTTCTATAGAAATTCAAATTTTCTATAGAAATTCAAATTTTCGAAATTTTCTATAGAAATTCAAATTTTTGAAAATTTTCTATAGAAAATGGAGTTATCGAAAATTTCCTGTAGAAAATTAAATTTTCGAAAAATTTCTATAGAAAATCAAATTTTCGAAAATTTTCTATAGAAATTGAAATTTTCGAAAATTTTCCATAGAAAATCAAATTTTCGAAAATTTTCTATAGAAAATGAAATTTTCCAAAATTTTTTATAGAAATTGAAATTTTCGAAAATTTTATGTAAAAATTTAAATTTTCGAAAATTTTCTATAGAAATTCAAATTTTCGAAAATTTTTATAGTAATTCAAATTTTTGAAAATTTTCTCTAGAAATAAGATTTTCAATAATTTTCTTTAGAAATAAAATTTTCGAAAATTTTCTATAGAAAACCAAATTTTCTATAGAAAATCAAAATTTCAATAATTATCTATAAAAAAAATAAATTTTTCGAAACTTTTTTATAAAAATTAAAATTTTCGATAGAAATTTTTTAATATTTTCTATAGAAATTCGAATTTTCGAAAATCAAATTTTTGAAAATTTTCTATAAAAATTAAAATTTTCGAAAATTTCCGGAAGTTTCAAATTTTCTGCAGAAAATAAAATTTTCAATTTTTTTTTTAGTTAAATTAGTTATTAATATGTTTGACTCTAGTTTTTACTAGAGTTGGCTCTAGTTACTACTACAGTTGACTCTAGTAAGTATTAGAGTTGACTTCAGTTATCGCTAGAGTTAACTCTAGTTATTACTAGAGTTGACTCTAATAATTACTAGGGTTGATTCCAATTATCACTGGAGTTGACTCTAGTTATTACTAGAGTTACTACTACAGTTGCCTCTAGTAACTACTAGAATTTACTCTAGTTTTCACTAGAGTTTACTCTAGTTATTTCTACAGTTGACTCTAGTTATTACTAGAGTTGACTCTAGTAATTACTAGAGTTGACCCCAGTTATCACTAGAGTTGACTATAGTTATCTTAAGAGTTGACTCTAGTTATTACTAGAGTTGACTCTAGTAACTACTAGAGTTTACTCTAGTTTTTACTAGAGTTGACTCTACTTATTACAAGAGTTGATTCTAGTTATTTCTACAGTTGACTCTAGTTATTACTAGAGTTGACTCTAGTAATTACTAGAGTTGACTCTAGTTATCTTTTGAGTTGCCTCTAGTTACTACTAGAGTTTGCTCTAGGTAGTACTAGAGTTGACTCTAGCTATCACTAGAGTTGACTCTGGTTATCACTAGAATTGACTACAGTTGCTACTAGAGTTGACTCTAGTTATCACTAGAGTTGAACCCAGTTAATACCAGAGTTGCCTCTAGTTGTTAATAGAGTTGACTCTTGTTACCTCTAGAGTTGACTCTAGTTATCACTAAAGTTGACTCTAGTTACTAATAGAGTTGCCTCTAGTTACTACTAGAGTTGACTTTTGGTACTACTAAAGTTTACTCTAGTTATCACTAGAGTTGACTTCAGTTATTACTAGAGTTGACTTTACTTATCACTAGAGATAACTCTATTGATCACAAGAGTCAACTCTATTAGTTCAAGGTCCTTCGATCCGGATTCTAAAGTTTAGATTTTCATTATCACTTTCAGAAAGCATCACCCTTTATATTTGGAAATATTTTATACGAGTACATGCTAAATATATCTGTTGTCTATTTGTTCGGTTAAAGTTAAATGTTGTATTATGTAGGTCCATTCGTTTTGTTGTAGTTTGAGTTATTATTGTTGTCGTTGTTGTTGCAATGTTATTTTTGCAAATTTTCGTAGACATTCATCTACACTTTACATACCAAACATTTCTATTCAATATTAATATTATACTCTACTTACACCATACACCACATTCATCCGTCCATCCATTCATCCAGTCAGGCAACCAGTGAGACAGACCCAGTAGTCAGCCATCGAACCAGCCAGCCTGCCTGCCTGCCTGCTCGCCAGTCAGCTTTATTGTGCTTTGCCATCATCTATCCAACCTAACCAAAGCAACCAGCCATCCATCCATCCAACAGCCATTCTATTCTCCTGCCCCGAACTGACTTTGTCTGTTTGTAAAATTGTTTTTTTTTTCAGATATTTTTTTTTCACTTTTTTTTTTGTAAACGAACCATGTTACTAACAAATGTATATTTATATATATATATATATATATGTTTATATAAATATAGATATATATACCTACAAATATATCTGTATAAAATTTGTTGTTTTTGCTGTATAATTGTATGTGATTTTTATACTTTACTCTCTTCAGTTTAAGTAGCGCCTCCGGAAGTGATGGTTTTGCATTTTTGCAAAAAACACCAACAAGAAAAATTATAATAAACAAAAGCCACAAAAAAAAAAATATTTATCACTAACAAAAAATTTAAATACTAAATGCAACAAAACAACTACAACAAAATTATCAGCAACATTTAACTATTCAAATTTCAAAAACAGCGGCAACATTGTTAACAATTAAAACAACTTTATTTACAGTGTATACCGTTTAATGTTTTGAATTGTCTATGTATTTCTCCAAGTGCATATTCAAAATATCTCTAAAATTTTAAATATTTTCTTTAAACATAATTAGCATTCAATATAAAAGATCTGCCAAACTTGTTTGAGACTTCAAATCGGAAAGTGTTAAAATGCATAAGAAGAAAAAAAGTTGTTGCAAATAAATAATTTAAACGTTAAACAAAACAAACAAAATTCGAAAATGCAAAATTAAATTGTGTTTAAATACTTTAACATGTAAACAAGTTTTTGTATTATCTGGCAACCACATTTTTTCAAAACAACAACCGCTACAACATTGTTCAAGTGGTTTCCACCACGAAAAAATCTACATATTGAAAATATTTAAATTTTTTTACTACAAAAAAAGTAATACATACTTGATTGCAAAAAACGAAAAGAATCTACTTAATTTGCAAATATTTCCAAGTGATAATTTGTTTAACAAAATAACAAAAATGTTATCGGAATTCAAAATGAGGTAAGTGCTGTCGCAAGAATTTTTGGTGTCACAACGAAAATGGACTTTAATATAACAGAAGTTTTATGACTTCATAAATTATTTACAACAAAATTATAAAGATTTTTGAAAGATACATGAAAATGCAAGATAATAACTTGAAATAATAAATAATTATATTCCTAATATGAAAAATGTGGAACTGTTCTTAAAACTTCAGGTTTTATAACTTTTTATATCTTGAATCCGGTTCGAAGGACCGAAAATTGACTTAAGCGGAAATAATTTGGAATACCTCAAGTGCTTCAATTTAACTTAAAGAAGCAAAATACTAGTAACCAGAAGATTTGTTTACTCTAGTCACCGGTTGAATCCGGCTCAAAGGACCATAAACAGATTTTTTGAAAGATGAATGAATTTGGAAGATAATCTCTTGAAATAATGAAAAATGTGAAACTGTTATTAAAACTCTCGATGCTCTAACTTTTTAACGCTTAAATCCGGTTCGAAGGACCAAAAATTGACTTAAACGGAAATAATTTTGAATATCTCATGTGCTTTAATTTAACTTAAAGAAGCAACATTCTAGTAACCTGAAGATTTGTTTACTCTAGTCACCGGTTGAATCCGGCTCAAAGGACTATAAACACATTTTTGAAAGATGAATGAATTTGTAAGATAATCTCTTAAAATAATGAATAATTACGTTCCTAATATAAAAAATGTGAAACTGTTCTTAAAACTCTGGGTGCTTTAACTTTTTAACGCTTAAATCCGGTTCGAAGGACCGAAAATTGACTTAAGCGGAAATAATTTTGAATACCTCAAGTGCTTAAATTTAACTTAAAGAAGCAAAATACTAGTAATCTGAAGATTTGTTTACTCTAGTCACCGGTTGAATCCGGCTCGAAGGACCATAAACAGATTTTTGAAAGATGAATGAATTTGGAAGATAATCTCTTGAAATAATGAATAATTACTTTCCTAATATGAAAAATGTGAAACTGTTCTTAAAACTGTAAGTTCTTTAACATTCTAACGCTTGAATCCGGTTCGAAGGACCGAAAATTGACTTAAGCGGAAATAATTTTGAATACCTCAAGTGCTTAAATTTAACTTAAAGAAGCAAAATACTAGTAACCTGAAGATTTGTTTACTCTAGTCATCGGTTGAATCCGGCTCAAAGGACCATAAACATATTTTTGAAAGATGAATGACTTTGTAAGATAATCTCTTAAAATAATGAATAATTACTTTCCTAAAACGAAAGATGTGAAACTGTTCTTAAAACTCTGGGTGCTTTAACTTTTTAAATCTAGAATCCGGTTCGAAGGACCAAAAATTGACTTAAGCGGAAATAATTTTAAATAGCTCAAGTGCTTCAATTTAACTTGAAGAGCAAAATACCAGTAACCTGAAGATTTGTTTACTCTAGTCACCGGTTGAATACGGCTCGAAGGACCATAAACGGATTTAAGCTCAAAGACAGCATATAATTTGTCATAGTTAAAGTTTTTCAATTCAACTTGAAGGGAACAAAATAGTGGTAACCTGAAGTGCTTCAATCCAACTTGAAGGGAACAAAATACTGGTAGCCTGAAGCTTCATTTAATCTATTTGCCGATTGAATCCGGCTCGAAGGACCATAAACATATTAAAGCGAATGTTTAGCTTGTTATCTTCGTTTTATGGCACCAAAACATAGTTTGAGAACATTAATTTGATGATTGCAGTTAAATTTATTGGATTGTTCGAAACTTTATTTAAGTTCAAACTAAGAATGCATAATAAACATATATTTTGAAAGCTGATATTAGCCTTTTAAATAAATTGCTGTTGTGGTGCCGTTCTTAAACCGCTATTTTCTTTAAGTCTTTAACGCTTCAATCCGGTTCGAAGGACCATAAATTGTTTTAAACTAAGAGACTGCTTATTTGTCATACCTTTAGTGCTTCAATTCAACTTGAGAACAAGAAAACAAAATACTAAAGAGTGTTCTAAAAAAATATGCATTTACTATTTTAGACAAAATTTATCCATAGTGCAAGAAATAATTTATTTTTTGATCAAGTTGGTTTCTATAGATATGTCAGATACTATTATTTTAGAAATTATTAATTTTCAATAGTTATTTCAATCAAAATGGACTGCGAAAAAAAAGTTCGTGAAAATATAATTAAAACTTTTCAAAAAAATCTGTCATGGACTTTTAAAAAAATGGCTAAAAATTTGAAAGTTGACCCTCGAACGGTTTCTAATGCCATCAGACGGTATAAGGAAAACCTGAGCATTGAAAGAAAACCTTGATCAGGGAGGAAAAAAGGTCCTACAGATATTGGTAAGGCAAAAGAAGTCGAGCGACTCTTTCGAAGAGCGCCTAACACTTCTTTAAGAAAAGCAGCTCGTACGGTGAAATGTTCTACGAATTTTGCACATAGAGTCAAAGCTTATGCTGGACTGAAGACATACAAAGTCCAAAAGGTTCCAGATCGTAATGCTATAAAGAACTTAGAAGCAAAAAAACGAACGAAAAATTGAAGTCTGATTTTATAAAAAAAATACACCTGTTGTGTGATGGATGATGAAACATACGTACTGGCAGACTTTTCTCAACTTCCTGGTCAAGATTTTTATGTTGCTGATAAACGGGGCAATGTTCGGCAAGAGTTTCGCACAAAAAAACAAACAAAATTCCCTAAGAAGTTTCTCGTGTGGCAAGCTATTTGCAGTTGTGGCAAAAGAAGTAAAGTATTTGTGGCATCTGGCACAATAAACACAGAAATTTATATAAAGGAGTGCCTATAAAAACGGTTGTTACCCTTTTTAAGAGAGCACAGAGTGACTACATTTTTTTGGCCCGATTTGGCATCATTCCATTATGGAAAAAAGGCACTTGAGTGGTACTCAAAGAATAATGTCATTTTTGTACCACGAGAGGCAAATCCACCTAACTGTCCAGAACTTCGGCCTGCGGAAAGGTATTGGGCTCTGGTAAAAAAGGAATTGAAGAACACAGGAAAGATTTCCAAGAACATGTCCGATTTTAAGTGCAGGTGGAACACATGCTCCAAAAAGGTATCAAAAGCAACTGTAAAATCTTTAATGGGAGGGTTTCCGAAAAAAGTCGATAATTTTGCAAAACCCGAGTACTAAGTAAACATTTTAATGCTAAATGATTTTGTATAATATGTCATTATATTTGCGTATTTTGTAGAGTTGTTATATTAAAAGGTTTGATTTTTATTTAAGAAAATCCAACTACAAATTTTATTTAGAGCACTCTTTAGTAACCTGAAGCTTCGTTTACTCTAGTTACCGATTTATAAACTTTTTTAAATGAAATTTTAGCCTTATTATAAGGTGAAGTAAAATATTAGCCATTTATATCTCAAAAGATGTCTTTGTTTTTGTCTAGTAAAGATAACAGTTAGTACGAAAAAAATGGATTTAGTTTCGCCAACAGACGTGCCAAAAATGAGGAAATACTCTACATTTTATAATATAGATTAGAATTAAATTATAGAAATCGTTCAAGACGACGAGTCTTGTAAGGACTGCTTCGTTTGCGACAGGCTTTGGCCAATGGCAATCGCTTAAAAAACAATTGTCTATCATCAGGCCCTATGCTCCACTGGGAGTCAAGGATAACAGAAGAAGAATCATCAGGATAACGAGGAATCAAAGTCTCTTTATGTTCTGGTCATGAAGATTCAATGTGATGACCGATGGAATTTTACAAGTCTTTAAGTCAGGTTCAATGTGATGCCCGATCAAATTATCAAAGCTTGGAAGTCAGTTGGGTAGCCAATTCTATTGATTCACTGAAACATCGTCCCAATGGCATGTGTTCTAATTAAATTAGGAATCTTTTTTCCGAAACTCTTCGTACGTAATATAAGCTCACCACAAAAGAATTTCTTTCTTCAATCCAGGTCGTCGGACCATAGCAATTTCAAAATAATTTCAGTTAAGTCAAAAAACATTTAAAGTCACTGATTTTGAATCCAGGTCGAAGGACCATAGTAATTACACCGTAATTCCAGTTATATCAAAATTGAAAAACAGTCATAGTTACTGCTAAAACCAAACGTAAAGATGTCAACAATTCGAATATATTGGAATATGGTCAGAAGAATTGAAGTACTAAGTGTTTTAAATCCAGGTCGAAGGACCATAGTAATACACCATAATTCCAGTAATGTTATTATAGTCACTGCTATAACCTATAGTAAAGGCTTCTCACATTGTTGAAGCCTGTTGAATATATTGGAATACATTAAGAAGAATTGAAAATCCCGAGATATTATTCAGTAATTCATAAGAAATCACATTTTTAATATTTGGCTCGAACTTTCTCAGCAATTGAGATCGACTGTAGGCTTTACCTGAGACCTGGGTCTTTAAATAAGCATTTTTGACTCTCGAAGAAGATATAAAATGGACGATGAAATGCTCTAGGAATCATTTACAGATAAGATAAAGATAATTAAGCGATAGAAAACTGTTCTTAAAGAAACTGAGGAAAAATTGCCATCGCCTGTTAATTCAAGGGTGCAGCTCTAAAACTAGAAGTTACACTGTTTTAATGTCCTTGCAAGGAGGTCTTAAGAAATGTGCTGTAAATACACTCATCGGAATGGCATAGGTAGATTCCGTTAATTACACAGGACGCAGAAACCATAATAGGAAAACACATGAAATGTAATTCCAACATGCCAAACTGAATAGTTGTTTGATTGGAGGAGACAAATCAAATCCAAGAGTTTGCTAATGTATGAATTTGAAGAAATCTAAATGAAGGTCTTATAAGTGAGGCTAATACGAAAATGTCGTATTAGCAATAATAGGTTCTTACTCATGTTATAAGGCGATTTTTTTTGTAAAATCATTTTCCATAGTTTATTTAATTTAAAGTCTATCTTATTTAAAATTTCCATTATCAATAAGCCTTAGCTAATTTTATATAAATTTATCAAGTTCATAGAGTATCAAATTGTAGATTTATGTGGGGTTTATATAACTCAAGCGGCTGACGATTGAGTGAAATTTACATGTATTTTGTTTTTGTTACAATAACAAAACACATGTAAATTTCACTCAATCGTCAGACGCTTGAGTTATATAAACCCCCCTTTAAATTCTTATTTTGTAAATAATTCTCACTGAAAACATTTTTAAAATGTAACAAACTAATTGTAATTTTAGACACTTTCATGGTAATATTATCACAAACATTTATCTTTAACATGCATCTTGTTGGGTTATAGCACCTCGTCAACAGACTATTAAATACCGAGAAATAGTGGATATAACCCAGCAGTTCGAAGGCATGAGATTAACTCCACTAACAATGAAATGACTTAAGTTTTAAGTATACGTTTGTTATTGAAGAGAAGTAATAGGCAACTCGACCAAATTCATTGGAAAAATCGGTAGTTATTTAACCGGATTTGGAGAGGTTCTTCTCTTCTGTTATCCCTGACTCCCAGTGGAGCATAGGGCCTCAACCATCCTTTTATATCGAACTCTATTGCGAGATGTTAGTCATACATCATTCCATGAATAGTTTGCTGCTTGTAACTCCGCATCAATTGACCTTCTCCAATTTCTAGCAGGTGCACCAACACAACGGCCGCTTCCTTGTGGATTCCAACGAAGCGAGTAATGTTGGTATTTGGCCTTCGAAGTGTGTGGCCTATCCATCGCCATTTCCGTTGACATACTTCTATAGAAGAAGGGATTTGGTTTGTAGCGTTTAGTAGATCTTCATTTCCTATGCGATTTGGCCACCATATATTAAGGATTTTCCGCAAGCATTTATTTGCAAAGGTTTGTAGTCGCTTATCGATGGCATTTGTGCGTTTCCAAGTTTCGCAGCCGTAATACAAGATGGACTTGACATTCGAGTTATATATTCGTAACTTAGTTGTTGTTGATATTTGCCAAGATTTCCATATAGTTCGGAGAATGCCGAATGCAGATTTTGCCTTATTAATGCGCGATTCAATATCCTCGTCGGCGCCACCATTTGTAGATACCAAACTACCAAGATAATTAAAGGTACCTACACATTCAATACCCTCGTTATCCCCATTGATGTGTGGGTTTGCGCCATAGCCTCCAGGCATAATCTTTTTCTTGGAAATATTGATTTCCAACCCAGCTGCCCGAGATTCAACAGTAATAGCGCTAGTGTTTTCTTGAAGGTGGCCTGAGCTTTGGCATAGAAGACATACGTCATCGGCGTATTCCAAGTCCTCGAGTTGCTTAAATGGTGTCCATTGGATACCACGTCTACCATTCAGTGCCTTGCGCATTATATTGTCGATGACAAGGATAAAAAGTATGGGTGATAATATACATCCTTGTCTTACTCCAGTAGTAACTTCGAACGGATTAGGCAATTTACCTTTATGTAGAACCCGGCATTTAAAGTTCACGTACATTGCCCGAATTAAGTTCGTTCGTTGGCATGTTATGGTTTTCTAAAATTCTCCAAAGATTGCACCTGTTGACACTGTCGAAGGCCTTCATAAAGTCGATAAACGCTAGATAAATGGGGGCGCGGAATTCATTACATTGTTCCAGTACTATTCTTAGTTAGATCAACACAAGATCGATTCTCTCGGAACCCAAACTGATTTTCGCGGAGTGTTTCCGAAACTGCGTCAGACGTTATGTTCAAAATTACTCGACTTAGTATTTTGCTCGGCATTGGAAGAAGTGTTATTGCCCTGTAGTTATTGCAGTCTTTGGAGTCACCCTTTTTTGGTATTTTGACTAGTATACCTTCATTCCAGGAGGTTGGTAGAGCTTCTTCTTCCCATATTTTACGCACTAATGGGTGCCACATTCTCGCCGATCCTTCAACGTCACATAAAAGCATCTCCGCTGAGATATTGTCATTGCGCGGGGCCTTGTTGCGCTTAAGGCTTTTAATGGCATTCTTCACTTCTTGTATTGTTGGTGGGCTGTCCGAAATTCCACTGAATAAACAGTCATGGTTGGTTTCATTTTGCACTTCCGTCAGAGCTTCTAATCCAATGGGATTGTTTAATGTTGACTGGAAGTGTTCCATCCATCGTATTAATTGTTCATCCGGGGTTGAAAGAAGTGTACCGCTACTACTCAGAATGGGACTGTTTTTGTAGGTAGGTTTGCCACACAACGCCCTTGATATATTTTATAAGGTCCTCATGTCGCCTTTATTTGCAGCTGACTCAGCTTGGCTTGCTTGTTCATCTACCCACATTCTCTTGTCCCTCCTTGCAGACCTTTTTATTCTGTTGGATTGGTCACGGTATATTGTATTAAGCTCCTCAACATCAGCGTTTGCATTTAGACTTGCATTTTTTATGGTTTTACGTTGTTGAACCAGGTCTCATGTTGCTTGAGGTTCACTTAATTTGAAACTACTGGGACAAAATCGAACAACATGCGAGACTCATTAAAAAATACAACAAAATAAAGAATGAAGAAGCAGAACGACGACAACAATAAACGTGCTTGACTTGTCTCTCTCTTTCTCTCACTCACTCTCACAACATTGTCGGCTTATGGAAAATGTAAACAAACTTTTTTTTTTTTTTTTTGCAAACTTTAACAAAAGAGAGCATTCTCATGCCAATTCTCATGTTGTCTCTTTTAGTTATGAGAGTGTGTGAAATACTCATTATTCGGTAAATAAAAAACACTTTCTGTTTTTTTCGTTTTGAACTGAAATTGTGAGTAACTGGTTGTGAAAATTTCTGGGTCCCTGTTAGTGATTTTAGAGTGCAACGTCATTGCATCATGGTAATAATAATTATTATTTATTTGTGTTATAAATAAAATAATAACGAACTAAAACAGAAATTTAATTTTCTGCTGCTGTTGTTGTGTTACTGTTTTGTGATTTTTTTCTACAAGATTTTATTCATTTAATTTGAGTTCATGAGTACCTTAAAGTTATTTACTACAAAATAATATTATCATCATTATTATTTTAATACCTACAAAACAACAAAATCGGAATATCACACACACACCCCATAAACCTCAGCGATAGCCTATTCCAAAAGTTCGTCCGTCTGTCATTCCGCCCGTCCCTTCCTTCATTCGTTTAGAGAGTAGTCTCCTCAGTCAGTCATTAGGTTTTCTTTCGAGTATATTATTATTTTATTATTGTGCAGGATAGAATGGATTGGATTGAATTTTTCGCTCGTTCTTTCTTTCATTCGTTCGCTTGGATGAATGTTTGACTGAGTGGCTTTGAGATAGAGACATGTAAACGCATGCCGTTTTTATTATGATTATTGTTGCTGATTTGCACAGATTTTTTTCTGCTGCTGTCGAAATGTATATGTTTTTCCCATTTATTCTTCCTACACTTGAACCAGGCAAACAATACCCAAGTAGTAAAAAAAAAAAAAAATAATCAACATCTAATATGATTGTATTATTTTATGGCATTTATAAAATGATACCCTCTCTATAAAATTATACTGCTCATTCTATGGTTAAAATGCGCTCCAGAGAAAACAAGAGAGTGCTGGAGAAAAATAACAAATAAAGAGTGTTGCCAATGTTCAATAAAATGCTCCATACTGTCTTCGAAACTTTTTTTTAACTTGGACCAACAACCAGGAGATGACCCCTATTCGTGCTTAGCATTGTGTTGGAATTATGAAAATAGGTTATGAGAAGGAGGACAGAGGGAGTGGAGTAGTGTTTGTGGAAATTCGACTTGTATTTTCCAACATCAAACTTCAAACTTCTTCGAGAAGTTTGTTCTACATACGAACTATCCGACTAAAGAACGAATTTTCTCTGTAATGATTTGTGCGATCTACTGCCCAGTGGACCACGAATAGATGTGTTCTAGAAGAAAAACGGGTGTTCCGCAGAGAAACTCGAAATTTCAGGAAAAAGATTCCTGATATCTTCAGCAGAGAAAAACAGTTATAGTAGCGATACAACTTATATGCCCCAGATTGCGACGGTGCTCCAGTGAATCAATAGAGTTGAACACCCTACTGTCACCTAAGCACCTTCACGTGGAGAAGCTCCAAGAAAGACTTTGAAGCACCGGTCCATACATGAGAGTTGGGTTTCATTTTCAGTCGGTAAAAAGTCGTATAAATAGTAAGAAAATCAGATGGAGTGAAATATCTTTTGCACAGTTTTAAAAAGCCGAAGCACACAAATACTTCTTTTGACACAAAATGTGTATAGTCCAACGGACGTCACTCTGAATTCTCATGCCTGATGTCTTAGGCTTTAGAGCTTCTGATTCCTTAATATTTATACTACCCATAAATACAGATGAAGCGACATTGAACGTGCGCTTGTATATTAATACACAACATTGGGTCTTTCGGGCATTAAAATCAATCCTATTTGCGCGTCCCCATACGAAGATTGTATTAAGATCCCGCTTTAACGTTTTATTCATATGTTATCTCATGGCCTCAATCTCCAAAAGGCTAGGTCTTTAATTAAATATGTATGAATGGCAAATGATGTTATCATCTGCTAAAGATTATATAGGATTGGAGGTTTGACGTAGTAGGTTATAAAGAAATACAAGAAATAGGGTAGGAGAAAGAACGGAGGCTTGCGGTACCCATTAATTGATCTTGAAATCATTTGATAAGTTACCATCTATAACAACTCTTATAGTGCGGTCCCTGAAAAAAACTCGATATGAATCGAGAGAAATGATTACCAACACCAAAAGTTTATGCTATTTTGAAAAGCAAAATATAATGAATGAAGCATTCATAATAGATTTATTTAAGACACGTGGACTTAGAACCAATTTTTTCTCTGTGTACCCTCACATTTTTCTACAATGACCGGATATTTTCGCATTATGTGAAACTTAAATATCTGGAAATGTTGATCTAGAGGATTTTTATCGCCTGGTAACGCCTTTTTATCTTCATCGCAATGAAGTTTTTTTAAAGAAGTCTAAATGCGGAATAGTTAATTTTTTCACGAAATTCACTAATTAATTTTAAAGATCTTCTAGAAGTTCCAACACAACCCCCCATCAACATATGTGACTCCAAGAAAGTTAAAGGCATAGCAAAAATTTCTGAGGGCCAGTATGTTTTGTTATTAGCCGCACATAATCAGCAAGCGCAGTTAGTGAATGTACCAACATATATTCCATGTGTTGAAGGGCACCAACACAATACTCCTGACCTTTTCTTATTTCACACCTTGACAAGTATGAAGTAAAGGTTCTTGCAGCTCTTGGAAATTCAGATAACTGTACCATTTCCGCTTCATTCCCGTCTTCACTTCGGAACTTTTCCCGAACAGCTGCGAAATGCTTTACATTCTTGTACAGAAAAGCTCGTTGAGCTGAGCTCAATGAGTTTTATAGGCGGTTTAACTGGAAACTTTGTTTCCTTGACAGTAACGTAAATGCCTCAGCGGGAATGTTATCAAATATTATTAAGTTTGGAATGAAGTCATTTATTCCAGTGAAAAATTTCGGTTAAACCTTAGTCATAAACATTGTTCAATCAGACTTGCAAGCATGCAGTTAGATCACGAGAGTAAGCTTTTTGTAGATGGCGTAATAACCAAATAACGAGCATCTTCGTACTAAAGTTCGTTAAAAGTGTTAGGAATAATGCTAGTTCTACAATTTCTTCTCTTTTAAAGGATGACCAAACATTCACAGACCCGGTTGATAAAGCTAACCTTTTAGCTAAATTATTTGCAAGTAATTCCTTCTTGCCGGAAATTTTCAACCTATGCCCGTTCTGAAAGAATATGCTGAATATTCTTTTGTGCCCGGGTTTTAGCGAGTCTCAACATAAATAAGTCTCCAGGGCCGGATGGCATTCCATCACAGGTCTTGAAGCAGGGCTGTTCGACGCTTGTGCGTCCATAAGCTAACCTTTTCAGCAACTTATAACATGCCGGTGAGTTTTCTCGGTGTTGGAACGTTGCTAATGGTACGCCAATCCCTAAAAAGGGAGCGGCTAACAACCCTGAAAATTACCATCCAATTTGTTCTGCACTCTCCAAGGTCTTGGAGAGTATGGTGAACAACCATCTTATTAAATATCTGGAATCTTACAACCTACTAAGCGACCGCCAGTACGGGTTTTGTAGGGGACGCTCTACTTGAGGTCTACTGGCCTTCCTATCGGAAAAATGGTGTCATTCTATCCACCGTTTTGGCGAAAGTAAAGTTTTAGCTCTGAATATTTATAAGATTGTAGCATGGTGCAGTTTTTTCAAAACTGGGGGGTTATTATGTTTTTCTATTCGAATCGAAAAGGCTTTCGAAAGGAATTTCCGAATCGAAACGAAAATCGTATTACGTAGTACGTTCGAAAGGCCTACAGAGTTGCGTTTACAATTTTAAGGGAAATTTTAAGTAATGACATTTTTTTATATGTTAAAACTTGGCAGCACTTTGCATTGTTTTATACAAACGTCAAATTTTTTTTTAAAAAATAGTTTAACTGCAAATTAAAAAATTTACAAGTAATTAAAATGGATTGTGTTTTATTGTGGGACAGTGATGAAGATGATTTTGTTCCAGAGAGAGTGCAAAGAAAGTTTATAAGAGATACATCTGACATTATGAATCTTAGTGAAAATTCGTGAGTAATATATTTTCAAAATGATTCGTACATGATTGAATTTAACGCAAAAATATTTCTTAGATTTATAAAAAATTTTCGCCTCAATAAAGATGCATTTATGTACGTCTTAAACTCCATTAATAATGACTTAAAAGCACCACAAAGATCAAGCGCCGTTCCTCCTATGTTGAAATTGGCATCCACATTGAAATTTTTAGGGCAAGGTGGTTATCAACATCAGATTGGGCAAGACCGCCTGTTGGGAATGTCACAATCATATGTTTCTAATTGTTTGTCGGAGGTATGTGAATCAATAGAAAAAAATCTTTGTCCTAAACACATTGTTTTCGGAATGAGCGAAGAGAAAAAAATGGAAGCAAAAAGGTTTTTTTACAGCAAATGTGCAATACCTGGAGTTATTGGAGCAGTGGATGGAACCCACATACAAATAATAAGGCCAAACAACAATGAGCATTTATATTTTAACAGAAAACTTAAACACAGTATAAATGCTATGGCGGTAGGGTTTAATAAAGAACATAAATGTATATGCCAAATTATTATAAAACGTAACATTTTTTATTAGATTTGCGATCATGAAATGTATATTAGGGCCATCAATGGACGTTTTGGAGGCGCTTGTCACGATTCTCACATTTGGAATTTATCGGAAGAAAAGCAATATTTGAAAAGAATGTTTCAAGCTGGAGATACTGGTACTAGAATTCTTGGTAAAATATTTATATAAACTCGAAATATTACCTTACAAAATAAGTCATATAATTTTGCAGGTGATTCTGGTTATCCCTTGGAACCATGGATTTTGACACCATTCAGAAATGCTGTTGAGAGTTCCCATGAAGCATTTTTTAATGATCAACATTCCAAAGGAAGATCAATTATAGAAAGAACTTTTGGAGTACTAAAGGCAAGATTTCGTTGCCTTTTGGCGGCGAGAGAACTGCATTACACCCCACAAAAAGCAGCCCAAATTCTAAACGTATGTTGTGCACTACACAATATTTGTTTGATGTATAATATACAAAGTGACAGTTTGGAAACTGAGGAAGTTGTATCTTTATCTCTACTTTATAGCAATGCAGAAAGTAATTTGGATACAAATTTACTCAATATAGCAAAAAGTATTCGAAATGAAATAAAAAATAATATGATAAGAAACTGAATAAAATAATTAAATCACAACTTATTTAAATCAAATATTAATGTAAATAAAAATATTTATTTGAAACGTGAATAAACATTTTAATTCATTGGAGCTAATTAATATTTGTAATTACATACATATACATATTAAAAACATAAAAAGAAATATAATTCATAACAAGAGTATATTTAAAAAATAAACAAACAACCGTAACAAAAAAAAAAAAATAAAAAAATTCATAATAGTATTGTAAAAAAAATCAAAAGGAAAATTAGAAAATCCCAATATTTACATTAATTAAATTTTCTTGTTCTCTAATTCAAAAATTTTTTTCTTCAATTCTAATTTTGCAATTTTACATTTCGTTACTTCCAATTGATTTTTCTTTAAAAATTCTAATTTCTCCTTCTTAAGATCAAACAAACGTTCCGCCCGTGTATTTTTTTCCATTTCATTTTTCTTGAAAAATTCAAACTTTTCTTTTTGTAACGTGTACATGCGCTCCATTGCATCACTGTTCCGTTTTAAGTATTTATTGCCCGTTGAAATACTTATATTTATTTTGTCTAATTCGGTTAATATTTTTTTTTGGTTTTCATCACAGCTTTTTAAAAGTTGTATCGAATTTTCTTGATATTTTATTTGATTTTCTACTTGTTTTTCTAATAATGGTTGCTTATTGGACAAACTACCACGGGTATATCGATGTGGAGTATATGGTGTATTTAAGGTTTTCTCACTATTGTTTACTTCTAAATTATTGCAAGGTATTGTGTTTTCTTCAGTTGGGTCAGCGTCTATAATGCTTGTTGGAGTAAGAATATTTATTTGTGCTCCATATCTATTCGTACCACTCATTCCTTCAATACATTCATTAATTGCAAGCAGTTCAGCAACTTTTTGCTCCAGTGGTGAAAGGGAACAATAATTACTCGGTCCACCTCCAGTTCCAGAAATACTATTTTTGTTGCGGCGAGACTTTACCTTTATATGTTGCTTATAATCCGCCCATACCTTGGAATGCATGTGTAAAAAAGTTATAAGCTAAAATATTCATATTTATGTATATGAATGCATATTATACATACCTTTTTCCACTTTTCTACCTCATGTGAAGGTGGACCTGCAGCATTCAAATCTTCCGATAGCCTTTGCCATAACTCTCTGCATTTGCTTTTGGCATTAGGAACATTTAGGTGTCCTTTTGCCAAATCCGCATGTAATGTCATAAATTCCACCATTATTTCATATTGTCTTGGCTTCGTATACAAACTCTTTTTAGGCGTTTCCCTTTAAATAATTTTTAAATCAAAGCCTTTAATAAACGCTTTTAATTACTAAATATTAACTTTATATACTTACATTTTCAAATCTGTATTCTTAATTTCTTTATGTATATAAAAAAAGTAACTATGAAATTTCCGCAATCAAAATGGCATTCGAAAAATCTACATACGTTAACAACACATGTGACATTTGCTTTCGTACTACATGGTTGCAATTTCGAAGGGGATTTTTTTGGTTTCCGAACGGGATTAAAAAATTCCCTTAATTTACGAACGTTCGGAAATAAATTTCCGAAAATCGTACTATGTAATCCCATTTTTACGAATTCGTAAATTTTCCGATTCGAATAGAAAAACATAATAACCCCCCTGGTTGCTTTTGGTGTCGGTAATAACTTCTCTCGATTTATATCGAGCTTCCTCAGAGATCGCACTATAAGAGTTTTCGTAGATGTGATCTTATCAAACGAGTTCAAGATTAATTCAGGCAAGGTTCCGATCTTTCCCCTTCACTATTTTTTATATTCATTAACGAACTTTTATGTTAAACTTCCAATCCTGTATACTCTTTTGCAGATGATAGTAACATTTGTCATTCGTATGCATTCAATTATAGACCTTGAGTTAGATGCTATGAGACAACATATGAATGAATCATTAAACCGCGATTTATATACAATATCTGAATGGGTCCTCGCGAAATGGTTTGATTTTAATGCTCGAAAAACTCAATGTTGTATGCTTCTTCTGTTGCTCTATCTGTTTTAATGGATGGTGTAAATATTCAGGAATCAGATGCTCTTCCGGGCATGAGAATTCTGTGTGATGTTCGTTGGACTTACCACACTTTTCTAGTGTCGAAAGAAGCGTTCAATTGCCTCGGTTTTCTAAAACGGTGTAAGAGATACTCCAGCTGATCTTCGAACTATTTACACCACCTATATCCGACCGAAAATGGAATACAACTGTCATGTTGGACCCGTGCTTCAAAGTCTATCTTGGAGCTCCTCGAACGAGTACAGGAGTAGGCGAAAGTGCTTATTGATGGGTAACCAACCCTATTGACTAACTTGAACGCAGTGTGGGTTGTATTTCACTGTTCCATCGTTACTGTTTTGGAATGTGCTCTAACGAAATAAGGGAACACGTTCTCGAAACTCGAACTTTCATACGCAACACACGTTTATCTGTTAGAGCTCATACCATCGTTGTTGATTGGCCAGTAGACCCAACAACACATTACAGAGAAAATTCGTTCTTTAGTCGTACTGTTCGTATGTGAAATTTACGTTCCGCGAAAGTTTTTCCTTCCACTTACTTACAATAAGAGAAAATTTAAAACAAATGTCCACAAACTCTACTCTTTCTATCCCCCTCTCATAACCTATTTTTCTATAGGGGTCATTCCCTGAGTGATGGTCAAAAACTAAAAAAAAAATTCACTAAGTAATAATCACACATTTGTTGCTTTCCCCTTTTGAAGACAGATAATGCGAATTTTAGTCCAAAAATACTGCCCATCACGTTATCGGCCGACAAACCCACTTTTGCCTGTTTTGGTGCCGATTCATCTAGAAAAACCTAAAGTTACAAAACGGCGCAAAAACTTGTACATACTTCTTCAACATGATATCTTTTGAAAACATTTTAATGTGTTTAGGTTGGCAGTGAAAACAATTTCCGTTATTTGTATCTAGTTGGCAACACTTTTGTTTATCTTTACTCTCTTTTCTATGCTCTCATTTATAATTCCACTCTCTGTTTACGTTTTTTTCTTTAATCACTTTTTGTTATTCATTGCATTGTATTGTTTGCTTTTGTATTGTATTTGTTGTCTTTATATCATTTACGGTTTGTTTATAAATCTTGTTTGTGTATTTATCTGCTCGTCGCACACAAGCATCTAGATACTTTTTGTTTTTTTTTTTTTTATTTATTATTTGAAATTACTTTTTATTTGTGTTTCGTTCGTTGATTTTATTAATAGACTGGGGCTGTTTATTTCGTGATGAGGCCGATGTTGATAATGATTATGACGACTACGACGACGATGAGATGGTGATTACAGTTTTTATTAATTTCATATTTTGCGGTTTGTTGCCTCTTGATTTTTCACACTTCAATTCACTTGAAATTAGTTGTTGTTAAACATGAAATTAAATTAATTTAAGTTTTTTATATGTTTATTGTTCAAATTTTTAATGAGGGTATTTAAAATAATTTAATTATGTAGTTATAACAATGATATATCAATTATTTAAAATTAAGAGTTGCTAGGGTGGATATTTCTTAGGTTTTCAGAGGAGATTTGGTGTGGATGAAAGGGGGAAAAAGGGGATTTTTTGTTATTAAATATGGGCCTATTTCATGTTTTCTAGCTTTTAAAATTAATTAAGGTCTTAGGCAAAAGCCATTGACTTTAAACACAATCGCATGATCAAGTCAATTAATTTGTTTTCTTTTATGTCCAAAGAACTTTTCTAAACACTAAAGCGGGGTGTAAATGTTTGTGTTCGTGTTCACTTTAAGTTCTCGAAAGACTTGTGAAACCAACCTACCCCCGTAATAGTTATTTAGTATTTAGGAATGTACAAAAAAATACTCGTTGAATCGTATAAAAATTCATTTGCCCATTTATACGTTGCTCTGCTTCTGTCTTTCTCTCTTTCGCTCTTTGCATCCAAGAGTTGTTAAACTGAAGAACTCATAATATTTTCCTAGCCTAGTCATGATTCCTGAACGCCTAGTAGCTGACATTCGCATTGTACAACAAAAATGTTTAGCATTTTGTTAAATCCAATGTTAAACTCTATAAAAAAAAGTCATTCATTCGTTCGTTCGTTCATCCGTCTGTCCTTCAGCCAGTCTATAGCTATTTTGTAAACAGCCAGTTTTCATAGCCATTGTTGTGGTCCGTCTGCCAGTCCGTCCGTTCTCCAAGTATTTAAAATACAATGCAAATGATTCGATTCGTATAAACTATATACTCGTAGAATCATTAGTTAATTCATTCCTTTCATGTTTTTTCAGTTGTTTTCAGTATTTTTATAAAATATCGTCGTAGAACTCGAAGAACTTGTCGTCTGTTTTCTTTCCTCTTATCATCTCTTTATTTTTTTTTTTGGTTTTCTTTTATTATACAAATTTTACATTAATTTCGCTTGTATTTCCTTTATTCGTTTTTCTTGCCTTCAACGACTATAAATCCCATCTGTCGTTCTGCCAGTTGTCTCACATCCAGTCTAGTCTTTAATAAATGTAGACCGTTCTTGTTTTTTTTTTCTTTCCTCTTCTCCATTTCAAGTAATAAATTTTCACCCGTTTATTCAACAATTTCATTATTTTGAAGTGCCAACTCCAACCCTCATCATCAGGCTCTTATCTGCGCACTCATTTTCCATTTCTGTCACGACCAACGCCCACCCTCTGTGCTCTAGAATCTGGTTAAAAACAATTTTTTGTATCTATCTGGCTTTATTTGTGGTATCGAGACAGGTTAGAGTAAATAGTGATACAGAAATACTGAAATTCTCAATGGCAACTCTCAGCTCAGCTGGTAAAACGTCAGTCGAGTTTGTTGTTGACTTTTGTCAGGGCAAAAGTTGGTACAGGAACATCTGTTCTCGAGAGAAGACAGTGGTTTAAAGGGTTTAAAATTTACATTAATAAAAATATTTCCAAGTTTATACCATTAATTTTACCATTTAAGTATTCGGAATGAAGCGATTTGTTTTGAACATAGATCGGAAATTTGTGAGATGAAGAAAGTCCCATATGAAAGAGCTGGACTTGGGTGATATGCCGCAAAGCTCACAAAATAATGGCTCAATTGAGTGGCGAGTTTGTTGAACAATATATTTGACATTTGCGACCGTTCAAATGACCAACTAAATTGTGCTATTTAACACCTTGCGTAAAATATGGAAAGAAAAAGCTCTACCAACCTCCTGGAAAAAAGGTATACTAGTCAGAATACCGGAAAAGGATGACTCCAAAGACTGCAATAACTACAGGGGTATAACACTTCTTCCAATACCGAGCAAAATACTAAGTCGAGGTATTTTTAATAGAACATCTGACGCAGTTTCTGAAACACTTCCCTAAAATCGGTCTCGGTTCCGAGAGAATAGATCTTGTGTTGATCTAATCCAACACAGTAAGAAAAGTACTGGAGCATTGTAATGAATTCCGCACCCCCACTTACCTAGTGTTTATCGACTTTATGAAAGCCTTCGACAGTGTCAACAGGAGCTATCTATGGAGAATTTTAGAAAACCGTAACACGCCAACGAAAATTCTTAACTTAATTCGGGCAATGTACGTGGACTTTAAATTTTAAATTTTACATAAAGGTAAATTGGCTAACACGTTCGAAGTTACTACTGGAGTAAGACAAGGATGTATCTTGTCACCTATACTTTTTATCCTTGTCCTTTTTGAATGGTTGACGTGCAATCCAATGGACACCCTTTAAACAACTCGGGGATTTGGAATACGCTGATGATGTATGTCTTCTAAGCCAAGAAAACACTAGCGCTAATACTAATGAATCTCGGGCAGCTGTGCTAGAAATCAATATTTCCAAGACAAAGATTATGCCTGAAGGCTATCTCGCACACCTGTCGACACACATCAATGTGGATAACGAGGTTATTGGATGCAACCTTTGCAAGTATATGGTGGCCAAATCGCATAAGAAAGATCCTTTAAACGCTACAAACCAAATTCCTTCTTCTCTAGAGGTACTGATATCAAAGGAAATGGAGGTAAATAGGCCACACACTTCGAAGGCCAAATACCAACATTGTTCGACAAGCGTTTCGTTGAAATCCACAAGGAAGCGGCCGTCGTGTTGGTGCACCTGCTAGAACGTGAAGAAAGTCAATTGATGCGGAGTTACAAGCCTCAAACTATTCGTGGAATGATGTATGCCTAACATCTCGCCATAGAGTTTGATATAAAAGGATGGTTGCTCCACTGGGAGTCAAGGATAACAGAAGAAGAAGAAGAAGGGCCATGTTCTTAGCGATTCTAATATGGTCCTTCCATTTTCGCACATACACTAGTGCTCAAAACTAAAGCAACTGTTTCTTCTTACTCTGGCATTGGACCAATTTGTCAAATATCGGAAACAATTAAAAGATTCGTATATAAAAATATACTTGAAACCAAAACATGCCGAATTATTGGGTCTTCCAACACAACAATGACGCGAAGCACACCTCTAAGCTAGTCAGGGATTGGCTAATTTCAGCCAACAATAATGTGGTCGATGGTCAACACAATCTCCAGATTTGAATCTGATTGAGAACTTCTGGAGCATCATAGACTGCCAAATTAAGAGAGATAGTCAAACAAATAAGCGCAACAACTTCGAACGCCTAAAGGATGCACGAAATAGCATTTGGAAGGCTCAAATTGAATGTCTAATAGACTCCATGCCTCTAAGATGCTGAGCCTCTAACATTGTCTATCTAAATTCTCTTCGGGCGATGAGAGAGGCTAATTCTCGGAAGTTTTTCAACATAAGTTCTTCAAGATGAGTCTTATCTGTGCATGTGCGTCGACTGAAGACAAGAAAGATTATTTTACGAGCCAGTAGACATAAAATAGGAGATAAATTACGAAGGGAAAATATATATTTGGCCCAACAGCCGAGAACACATTCGATAACGGAGTGAGGACTTCGAACGGCGAAAAACATGACATACAGACACCACAAATAACATTGGATTACTCCACTTGAGTAATCCAATACCTTAACAAGCAGCACTTCGCAATGAAATTACATAACAATAGCAAAACATCTCGCCACATTAAAGAAAATGTCGCGAAATCCTTACATGGGTATCAAAGGAATCCACCAAGACACCCATGGTACGACCAGGGGTATTGCAGTAAATCGAAGGGTGCAATATATGTACATGAGAAAGAAGAGGAGAAACGTCTCTTTTTCATGAAAAATAAAGAAATGGAAAGACACTACAAATAACATTGGATTACCCTACTCGAGTTATCCACTTGCTTGAAGACAGCATTTCTTGCTGCTATGATATTGCACATCAAAGGCAAATCTTCTCTCCCATACACATACGTAATTCCCAAGACATTCCAATTGGAATAAGGGGTGATTCTCTCAGACAATGAGCTGCAACCGATTCCATTTTTAGACTCATTGAAAGGGACCGACGTTTTCACGCCGGCTCCGAAAGACACATGTATTAGTTAGAGATGTTTTACATCGCCCAATAATCAATAACCAGTGGCTAGCTGAGCTATGAGGTGAACCGCTTTTTTTTGAAAATTTTATTCTTTCAAGTGGGTCTGGTCGGGGATGGTACTTGGGATGGCTAACCTGCTATACCACGGCGGTTCATCTTCTCCCTCACATTATCGAAAATGTGGGGGAGACCTTTACATGGGTCTCAACCAAGACATCCTTGGTACGTAGTAAAGCGAAGAGTGCAATATACATGAAGAAGAAGACGAGAAACCCATACTTCGCAGGAAAAATGAAGAAGTGGAAAGACGTGAGTGTTAGCGACTTGCGATACATAAAGTTCGTAAGTTTTACGAAAGAGTTAAACATCAAACTGAGTGCTTTAGTATGGACAAGTCCAACCTGTTGATATACACGGAAACTCCATAAGTTCAAAACTATATCTTACTTTAAAGGATCCGCAACGAGATCCGCAAAAAAAAAATAGGATAAAACCTGTCCGAGACATTCAATACCAAACGGATTTTCAGGTGTTCTTTTTAATATCCTTCTTCACGACAACAGATGGCGCAACTGCACAGTTTTACAAATAACCTAAACTTACTTAAATGACCTATATTTACAAAATGATAAGGTCAAAGGCCGAGCATATTTTAGAGTTTTTTATTCTTCAATTTCGTAGGCCAAGCTTTGAACGATTTTTCTCTACTTGGTCTTTCCATCGAAGTTTCGGACGTGCTCTTCTAACATTAGGGGTGCGTTTTTATTCTAATTTCATAGTAATTCTTTTTTCCAGGAGTGGGTTACTAGCCCGAAGTCCTAACCTATATTTTTATCGTTCTTATTTGAGAACTCACGGCACATGTTAGCTCACTACATTAACGGTAGTTAATATAGTTGCCCGGGTAATACCATGAGGAGGTCAGTGTCCGCGGTTGAGATGAAGGATAATCAAGATAAGACTATGCTTTGCAAGTTAAGACGAATCAGAACAGTTGAGTAGTATCCAACATCCCCTACGTCACACCTAAGAGTATCTTTTACCAAAAAAGTTATGATGACAAGTCTAGATTATCTAAAACAAGTTCATTTGCCTAATTTTTTTATCAAACAATCCCACTGTGAATACGATTATACCATCCGAAAAAAACATATGCTCACATTTTTCTTTATTAGCCGCTCACATCCATACAACAACCCTCTTCCAACACTTCTTCACACATCTATGTATGTATGTATCTGAAACACATACGCCATGCGCCGCAACGCTCATTTCATAATAACAACAGCAACAACAATAACAACAACAAAATACTTATAGTTTTGCGGGCTAACTTGTTTGCCAGCGCAATTTTTTTCTTCTTTGGTGCGCCATCATCAACAACCAGCTACAAAACTGTTTTCATTTTTACACAAAATATCGACTTGCTACAATTCCATAGAGTCTTGCTGGTGGCCTAATACATTGGCGGTTACACGTTGTCGTCAGGTTGCTCGTAATGAACATTAAAACGAGTTTGCATGAAAGACCAACTAACGAACGAACTAACAAACGAACTTAACAACGAACGCAACAACTTACTATCGAACTAATAACGTAAACAACAGGCGGGCAGGCAGGCGGATACAAATTAAAGTGAATTTCAAAAATAAACTAAAGGCAAAGCGCTTTTAAATGGAGGCAAAAGAGTTAAGGGGCAAACAAAACCAAGCGGCTGCGAGCCATAATAATAATGACATCTCTTTCTTTAGCTTGAATGCATCAAGTTAATGTTAAGTTCACATGCAATAATTTGCGGTAAGGTTTTCTCACTCACTCTCTTACGTCTTCTAAATCTCTCTTGTTTGCGTGCTCTCTGTTTATCTACAAGTTTCATGAGTTGTGTGTGTTTTGTTTTGTATTTGTGTGAATTTCACGTTTTGTGTGCCGCCGTTAAAGTATTTTGTGCCTTTTTCATATAATTTTTATTTGAATTTTCGCTTACTATTTTTTATGTTCGCCTAATTTTTCCCTCGAATATCGAATCTCGATTTCGATGAGATTTTAACGACAATTTTTGATATATATACTTCACATTTGCTGTGTGCTAAACAATAATAAATAAATAAATGTTGTTTTTATTTTTTTTTGTTTTTCCACAATCATTTATTAAAATTTTAGTATTTTGGTTTTCCTTTAATAGAGGGGGTTTTCTTAATACCCCGATTATTATATAGTAAATTATACAAAAGCAACAACTTTCTTAATACCCATCAAATAATACAACACACGACACGACAACTCACACAAACAACATTTGCAAAAATATACACCAACGAACCAACGACTCGACTCTGACGTTTCAGAATTTTTTGTTTGTCATGGCCTCCGTTGTAGTAGTCGTCGTCGCCGTTGTGGTATATTAGCCGCCTTATCCATGGACATTTTAGTTCAACAACTCAAAGTAGCTGAATAACAATTTAAAATAAAATGAAAATTAAATTATAAATAAAATATACATAAGTAGTATATTTTTCATTTGTCTGCCTAACTTTACAAATAATGACTTGTTTCTTTTTTGAAAATTTACTACTTGTTTGCAAAAATGTTATAAATAAAAAAAAAAAACGTGCTTTGTTGACTAACTCGCTGGCTGGCTGGCTTTCTGGTATGCATGCCAACGCACGACTGACTGACTGATTTAAAAAATATTTTAAAAGTTAAGGTCTTTTGCGCTTGCAAAACTTTTTTGTTTTGGTGTTTGGGGAACTCGTAACTACATAATACTCATCCATCGTAGAATCAATTTAAAAATACGATAGCCTTCGTTTTAGCATACTTTCGTATACACTTTACCCGCCGCCAGTCGCTATAAATTTTTGCTGACTGGTTGTTTTTTGTTTGTATGACTGACTGACTTGGCTGGTTAGTGTCTGCTATCAGCGGTTTTTTTAATAACGGGCAGTGTTGTCAATGTTGTTGTAATGGGAGAAAGCACTTTACTTAAAATATGAGTCATTTCAAATTGTTATCAGTTGTCTAGGTTATGTTAGGTTTGTGTGGCGGTCTGATAATTAGACTGATTGAGACAAAGAAGCCCATTACAACAGAAGCTATCAAAAAGCTTTTAAAACAATCTATATCGGCCAATATCTACGTTAGCCAGATCCCCTAGGTCTCCAAGCAAATAAGAGCTTAAAGTTAGTTCGAAGAGAATCTAAAATACACTGTTTCATTCCGTTCTCATGCACTCGGCTAAATGAGAATCTCTTCGACACAACACCAAGCCAAGAGCTTTCTGACGAAGAGCTTTTCTAAGTCTATTTTGGAGCTTCTCGATCGTGTACAAGAGAGGGCGAAGGTGCTTATCGGTGACGTAATGTGGGTTACGTTTCACTGTTCTATCGCTACTACAATGGCATGTGCTCAAACGAAATTAGGGATCTTGTTGCAGAAACCCGTACATTTCTTCGTAGCACACGCAACTCAACAAGGGTTCATTCCTTTGTAGTCGATTTTCCAGTGGATCGCACAACGCACTATAGAGAAAACTCGTTTTTTAGCCGCACAGCACGAATGTGGAATAAACTTCTTGCATCAGTCTTCCCCTCTAATTATGATATCCAAAGGTTCAAATCGAATATCCACAAGCACTACTCCCTCTATCCTTCTTTCCACAATTTTTTTTGCTAGTTGCATCACAATGCATATTCATACGTAGGGGTCATCAACTGAGTGTTGGTCCAACACAAAAAAAAAACTTGGATCCCTGGAAATCTCCAAGGAAATTAGTGCCTAGAATTAGTAGAAATCTCTTCGACACAAAACCAAGACGAAAGCTTTTTGAAGAAAAGCTTCTCTAAGTCGTCCAATATCTAAAAAAAAAACTTGGATCCCTGGAAATCTCCAAGGAAATTAGAAATCTCTTCAACACAAAACCAAGACAACAGCTTTCGGAAGAAGTGCTTCTCTAAGTTGTCCAATATCTACGTCAGCCAGATCGCCTAGGTTTCAGGGAAATAAGAGCCTGTACGAAGTCTGAAAATCATCTGGAATATACAAGTGGCTCATACTGTTCTGATACAATTGGGAGCGTTGAAATCTCTTCATCACAAAACTAAGCTAATATTTTTTCTCAAGAAGAGCTTCTTTTAGAAACTAATAGTTATTCAGATGTGACGATTGTGGGAAAGTCTTATCCGCCTTCGGGTTTTTCAGATTTTCCAACCCAAGGCAGCACCTAAGCCATTGGCGAGAACTATTCCTGACACAAGGAGTTGCTGATAAAGTCCTTACCTAGAAGCTTTGAATGACTCATAATAAGGTCTGTGGATTAAGGACTCGTGGATTTATGCTGGTTCTAAGTACACAAATCCTATTTACTTGTAAGGAATTTTCCATCTTTCTTTCTTCAGTAGCGAAGTCCTAACAGTAGATAGTCTGGAATGTAACAACTCCTAAATATGTCTGATTTCAATGTATATGACAGATGAACCAAAATGACCTCAGACCTTTTGCTGATGGTATTGTTGCTGCCCTAATATTTATAATTCCATTAATATGGTGTTTATAGGGTTCTGTTTGAAGAAAACTAGGTCAAGAAAATGTTCTACTTGTACTAGATTAGTCCTCAAATCTTCAGGACTAAGTAAAGAAGTGTTGGCGGAACAGTTGAAAATGTGAGGGCTTTAATGAGGATAATGACCACATGCTGGAAATACGTTGGGGACGACACGGTCCATGTTAAATCTGTTGGTCCATCATGATCTCAGTTGTGCCAGAACGATTTCGACATTCATGCGATAACCTGAAATCACGGGGTTGTTGGGATCAAAATGTATGTTGCACATGGAAAGCTCTTTGTTATGTTATCCTCATACATTCGAAGATATTTCCAGACAAGCTTTGGAGAGGACTTCAACTGTGTGCTGTTAAAGTTTGGATGATCTCTCCAATGATAGTACGCAGTGATGTCAATACGCAGCATCAAATCTTGGGAAGTTCAGGCATCAATAAAAAATCTGAGTCTACCTTCTCACTTAATATATGGATAGCAGATATTTAATAGTATCATTCAAGAGCATCTAAAGTAGATGTCCCTTATATACAAAATATTGACCAGTCGGTTGAACAGGTCAAAAGTGCCTTGAATGACTTGTTGCAATTCTCGGATCCCAGGAGAAAGTAGGAAGGTTTTTAACAAAACTAAGACCCCCAAGAACTTTAATGAACTGAAACAATTATAAGTCTAACCTTAAACTATACAAAATAGAACTATACTGAAGAGCTTAGTACAAGTTCTGGTGTGTATTCGGCGGTGTTCAGTAATTAATCTTAAGAACCCACAAGGGATTAGAGAACATGGATAAAAAATCACTGGAGTTGATCCGGATCGAAAATGATCTATTCTGTTGAACTACAAATAGTGCCGAATGAACTTATTCCATGGCTTAAACATCTGCTTTATTGAGCTAAACTATATAACTACTATGTGGAGGTAGACCAAAGTTATCTTTATTCCCAAAGCAGGTATACTTTCACATGCATGACCTTTTTAGTTTGAAGGTATTAGTTAACATTAAACAGATGCTGTATCAAACATCTAGGATGTTAACTGCAAGGGAAAATCCACTGAGATCTGCATGACTCAATGGGATTCATTGAAGGTTTACACGGCAATATAGAAGAAGTCTGATTAACCTTCTTTCATTTAAAGTAATCGGCTGCTCTAAGTTATCGCAGCCGATGTATCAAGTGAAAAAACTTGTGAAAGATGGCGGTTGGGTCAGCCGAAAATGTTTGAAGATGAGGAATTGGAAGCATTACTCGACAACGATTGTTGTCAAACGCAAGAAGAACTTGCATTATCCATTTCCTACTTTTAAAAGCACTGGGATTAATTAAAAAAACGAAATTGGCTCCTATAATTAATTAAAGCCAAGTGAAGTTGAAAGGCGATTTTCAACTGGGAAATGATGCTTAAACGCTAGAAAATTAAGTAAGTTTTATTATTGTTTTTAAAAAATGGATACATTTCGATGCCGCCTAACTCAAAAACCCCCGGTCAACCAGTAAAATCAACATCGAAGCCGAACATCCATGACGCCAAGGTAAGGCTTTGTATTTGTTGGGATCAGGAAGATGTTTTGTATTATCAGCTGTGTTCGACATTGTATTGAAGACAATTATTTCGTTTGAAGAGATCTATCAACTAAAATTACCAGAATATTCGACCAGACACGAGGTCATAATCTTCCATTGTGACAACGCTCGGCTGCATATTGCAAGACAGGTGAAAAACTATTTGGAAAACAGTGGATGTGACGATGGCTCACCCGCCTTATAGCCCAGACCTTGTCCCTTCTAACTACTATTTGTTTCCATCGATACAGAACTCCCATACTGGAATACGCTTTAGTTTAGAGTGGGGTATCAGAAATTGTATTGATACATTATTAACCTCAAAAACAGCAGAAAGTTGGGAAAAGTAACGATGAACAACATTTTGTGGTTAAAATATTTGTAAGCAACAAAATCGACACTATTTAATTGTATACCCAATACTTAAAGCCACCAAGCTTTCCGACCTGAGACGGCAGTCGTTTTTTCGTATGGGACTTCGGAATTCTTAGGGTTCCGAAAAAGAAGAAGTGGCAGTCTGCGATATTACCAATAATATCGCAGTTACAACAACCTGAGTCATTTCACATGTGACCATTCGAGTAACATATTCACATATAGAGTGTCTTAAGGAGAGATCAATTCTGAACCGTCCGAAAGTCCGAAATGATAAGTCAAGAGGACGAACAAACGAAGTTCTGAAGTGATAAGACAATTTTTAATCCGTCGACTAAGGATAGAACATTTGACTAAGGATAGAACATCCAGATGCTATTATCATTCTCTGCAGATGTTTCTTTGCAAGTGTTAAGGGATTAAACAAGGGAACAAATCACATCAGCTGTTGAAACCAATTGTACAACCCCATAAAATTGAATATTGGAACAATACCGTCTTCTCAAGTTGTCAACACTTCCTTTGTTTTGCACACAAATGTGCCAACAGAGTTCATTCGTTTTAGCAAATAATATATGGGCTAACGACAATGTACTCGTTTCGAACGAACTACAAACAAACGAGTATTTTGGATTCGTGCTAAAAGAGGCAACAACACCAGCAACAACAAGATAAATGAGCCAATGCGCTAAATGTCTGTATACCCGATTTACAAAAAAAGAAAAAAAAATGTGCGAGACTATTTCGTGTTTTTGTTGATTTTGCTTGCCTGCTGATGTTCGTTAGTTCTGTTCGTAATTCTGAGAGCCTGAACTGTTGTCACCATCATCGGTCTTAAATAAATGATGTTGTTGGTTCGATACTTACTTAACTTTTTCTAAGCTTTAACTGATTTCATTCAGTTCAGTTTGAAATATAACTAAATAAAGAAAAATGTAGCTAAAAGATATGTATTTTCCTACACAAAACAATTTATATGGTAATAAAACGAAACCGATAGAAATCATTATTGTTTGGTGTGTTAATCCTTTTTGGGACTTAGACTACAGACATACAACATCTAAAAATGGCTGGCTACATAGCAAGCAACAAAACTCGCAACAAAACACCAGACAATGAAAATCGTTGTCGCGCTATCGTCGTGGTCGTAAGTAGTTGGGGTAAACACTCACTCACTCATTCCAACTACTGGTGCTGCTACTAGACGGCCGAAGTGTAATGTGAACCCACCTCTTAACAGGTTCTCCACAACAAATAGAGCAACTAAATGCTTACCCCGGTATGAGAAAAAAAAAATAGTCATATCATCCGACATCGTTGTCGTTCAAAACAAAACACGATTTTAATATGTGTGGGTTTGAGAAATTAAGAAAGAAGAAAAAAATAACTAAAAATAAATCCAAGTCCACATACAAAAAAACAGCTCCTTAACAACCGTTTGACACAGCAACAACTCATACAAAGTTTGTGTATATCTACTTTGTGCAAATTGAACTGACATTAATACCTTGTCGCTGACAAATATTCAAAAGCTTACAACCATTTTATACAACATTAATATAATACCATTTATACTACAACAATACATATCACATCCGACTCCTAACTCCAACCAATTTTAGCTTTAATGATTGAATCTTAAAATGTTGTTGAGTGTTTAAAAGGAACATGAATGTCTAACAAAACGTATCGTATGCGATACATACATAAATATCATTTGAATGGTTCCAATCCAACATGCACCAGCTTAAAATATTTTCAAACTACTTTAATAATAACAATGCAACCAGCAGCAGCCACGAGCAACACCTCCTCAAACTCCTCTTTCTGTTTGAGGTACATACTCAACAGAGAATACAAATAGTGATGAGGGGTTCAGGCAAAATTTGGGAGTATTTTTTAACTCTTTTGTCATGCCAGGTTTAAATTGTTGTTGGAATTGCAACCTTGACCCTGTTAAAGATTTAATGAGACGATTTGGAATGACTTGAAAGCTGAGTCCTCGAATATAGCCAAATATTCCCTATTAGAGTATAACGCTACACGAATCCCTGGTCATCCTTCGAAGCAATTCACGAATCGATTCAAATTTGTACTTGTTACTAAGACCGAAAGTGCTGATCAGCCAGATCGTGCGCCATTGATCGAAACATATCATTGTCTGGAGAAGCAACGTCTGGAGAATACAGCAGGTGTGATAGGACTTCCCATTTCAACGTTTCCAAGTATGCCTTGACCACTTTCGCAATATCAGGTCGGGCACTGTCATGTTGTAAAATCATTTTATTATGTCTCTAGTTGTATTGCGGCCTTTTCAATGCACGGCTCAAAGAGGCATTAACTGCATTCGATAACGATAGCCCGTGATTGTTTTAGTCGGTTTTAAGAACTCGTAATACACTATGCCGAGCTGATCCCACCAAATACAGATCATCACCTTGGAAAACGTGAATATTCGGTTTGGCATGCCGATTTGGAAGCATAACCATGATATCTCCATGATTTTCTGCGCTTGATATTATTGTAATCAACCAATTTTTCACCCCGGTCACAATAAGATGTAGAAATCCCTTCCGTCTTTGCCTGGCAAGCAGGTTTCCACAAGAAAACAAACTCCGTTTAACATCTCTCGGCTTTAGCTCGCACGGCATCTTTGTTTCTGAATCGTTCCCTTGTCTTTCAGGCGTTTTGAAATGGTTTGTTGTGAAATGGTTTGTTGTGATCTTGCCTTCGACACCAGTCTTGAACAGGTAATGCCTCCACCTTCTCTCTTCCCCCGTCCTTAAAGCGTTGAAAACATTTTCGGCACATTCTTTCACTAATAGCGGCTTCACCATAGGTATTTGAGATTATTCGATGAGCCTTATCCGCAGATTTCTTCATATTAAAGCAAACCTACTCGTAAATGACGAGAATTTGACTTAAGAAGAGATTTGTTTAAAAACAACCCGAAAAATTAAGAGGCCTTGACGGATTCTTGAAGTAGGGATCTCAATAACAACCTAAACTAACATCCGAAGCTTCCCCCGTATAACCTTGACGTGATCTTCCGTTAAAAAGCATTCTTCTCCTCTTGTATTCACTCTATTTCGATCCAAAATTGCATTTTTGTTAAGATCTGCTTAAATCAACCTAGGGGCAAGTAGGTCAATAACATCCTAAACTAACATTCCAAGCTATTCCCCTTTACCTTTCCCGTGATCGTCACTTCAAATAACATCTTTCTCCACTCCCATTCGAAAGATTTGGATCTCCACTCCCATTCGAAAGATTTTGAGCCTTATCCGCAGATTTCTTCATATTAAAGCAAACCTACTCGTAAATGACGAGAATTTGACTTAAGAAGAGATTTGTTTAAAAACAACCCGAAAAATTAAGAGGCCTTGACGGATTCTTGAAGTAGGGATCTCAATAACAACCTAAACTAACATCCGAAGCTTCCCCCGTATAACCTTGACGTGATCTTCCGTTAAAAAGCATTCTTCTCCTCTTGTATTCAATCTATTTCGATCCAAAATTGCATTTTTGTTAAGATCTGCTTAAATCAACCTAGGGGCAAGTAGGTCAATAACATCCTAAACTAACATTCCAAGCTATTCCCCTTTACCTTTCCCGTGATCTTCACTTCAAATAACATCTTTCTCCACTCCCATTCGAAAGATTTGGATCTCCACTCCCATTCGAAAGATTTTGAGCCTTATCCGCAGATTTCTTCATATTAAAGCAAACCTACTCGTAAATGACGAGAATTTGACTTAAGAAGAGATTTGTTTAAAAACAACCCGAAAAATTAAGAGGCCTTGACGGATTCTTGAAGTAGGGATCTCAATGACAACCTAAACTAACATTCGAAGCTTCCCCCGTATAACCTTGACGTGATCTTCCGTTAAAAAGCCTTCTTCTCCTCTTGTATTCAATCTATTTCGATCCAAAATTGCATTTTTGTTAAGATCTGCTTAAATCAACCTAGGGGCAAGTAGGTCAATAACATCCTAAACTAACATTCCAAGCTATTCCCCTTTACCTTTCCCGTGATCGTCACTTCAAATAACATCTTTCTCCACTCCCATTCGAAAGATTTGGATCCAAAACTGCAAAGTTTTGTTTAGATCTGCGAAAAAAAAACAATTCGAAAAATAAGAGAGATTTTGCTGATTCTAGGAATCCAATAGGATTCCTGCATCTGGGAGGTTGTTTAAGCTGTAAATTCACAAAAAAAAATTAAGTCAGATCCACAGAGTCTGAATGCTTTCCTTCTGAAAACTTTCCTTACAGTTGCTTGCCTGGCGTTTCCAGCTACCAGTTACCAACTGAGTACAATTCCTACTCTAAACTCCTCGCGATGCATCCTGGGAATTAAGCAAACATGATGAAGACACGGTCAACCCTTGTTGGATTTTATGTCAGAGCTAATTTGAGTAGAAGTGAAAATATGGTCTAAAATCCCAAGATAATTGTACTTGACAGAGCACAAAACTGAAGCGTTTGTTTAGTGTGGATGCAAGCTGTCGTTTCTTCTGATCGGATATACAAATGGATCAACCGTATTTGGAATAATGGTGTTTTAATCATTGATAGAAAAAATAATATATAATAAACTATTTTCCATATGCTTAATCTATGCGAACCGATCCGATAAGAATGAATGAAAGGCAGGCGGATGAAATCTGGCATTGTCTGATTTACTTGATTGATCTACAGTTGAAAATCCCCAAGTTTTTATGATCTATTCTAAGTTGGCGAACATTATTCACGATTTTTCTTTAATTTCGCAAATACTATCCTTCTAATTAAAAACAATTAAGATGTATGGGAGCTATGGTCATATGTGGACAGATTTCAACGAAATTTTGTGCAGTGATTTTGGTTTACATAAGCAGTATTTTTCTAAATTTTCATGAAAAATACTGATATTTGTGGCCAATATAATAATTCGGGAGTGGGACCTATGAGAGGTACCATAAATAATGGATCGATTTTGACGAATTTCAATAGCCCTGGTCCCACTATCAAGAAAATGATATGTGTCAAATTTCATCAAATTATCTTTAGAATTGCGACCAGTACTTTGATTGTATGGCTTACATGGGGGTCCACGGACGGACTGACATCGCTAAATCGACTCAGAAAGTGACTTTAAAGCCTATTGGTATACTAAAAAGTGGGTCTAACACAAATATTTCTATGCGTTACATACATCAGCACAAACTTATAATACCTTTTCCACTTATGGTGGTGAAGGGTACAAATATTTTTGAACGCGGATCAGTGGATTGCAATTTCTGACCCGCCACAGGACGTCTTCAGCCCTCGAGCACAGTCGAGTTGTCAAATTGTAGTGATAATCTACAATTTAACTTTATTGAGTTTGATCGAACCTCACTAGGTTTAATTGATTGTGTATTCTTCTATTACTTGTTTGCTCCAGATATTTTCTATTCTTCCTCTTTTCGTCTTTTGATAAATCACTTTGCCAAATTTTGTCTGAACACAGATAGTATCAGCTCGTATCCACTAGAGCTTCAACCGCTGCTCGTTGAAAGGCCCCCAAGTCAAGTACTCACTAACTCAGTCACTCACTTTATTACTCATTCATTTGCAATTCTTTGGGGCTTAAGGAAAAAACAGTACAACAACATTATCAGCAACATCATTGCGCCGCACAACAACAACAGCAGCAGCAGCAACGATACTTGAAGCGTGTGAATAAAATACTTGTTTCTTCTTGCTTTCATTCACAATCAACCTCAAACCAATTTTATGTTGTAACAACCAACCAGTAAGCCAACCAGTTTGTTGGCCTAGCAGCTGGATGGCCGCATGATATGCCGACCAACAATTTTAAACGATTGACGGTCGTTTTTTTTAAACGAACATGTCTGTCTGTCCATAAAAATTCTCACACAAAAATATTTAATACATAACAAAAGCGTGCATGCACGAAATGGCATGCCTCTTTAATCTTTGCAAAAACACACAACAATCCAACAGCACGTTGTTGTATTAAATGAATCAGTGATGAAAAGCAAAACACATGATTAGCCTACTAACTAAATCAAACAACGACTATGACGACGACGAACTCTTACACACGATTATACACACATACTCACGAGTTCGAAATACCGAAAAGCCCCTTTGAACAAAATAAAAGGAAAAAAGCAAAACATTACTTTTGCTATTGCATTGCATTTATTTTCAAAAAATCCCTCAAGAGTTACTCTCTTTTAACTCTGTTAATTTTTATTTACCTTTAACTCTCTTTGTCTGGCACTCTCTCAGTATCTTTGCATGTATCTCTTTCTTATGTAAAAGTGTTTTAAAAATAAAAGCTTCTAATATTTAGTTCCTTACACTCACTTTTGACGAGGTCGTTAGACGAGTAACAACAGTTTGTTTTTTTATTTTAATGTATTACCATTTTGTTGTTTACATTATTAGACAGGCACAATCATGCATTGGGGCTGCTTAATAAAAGACCCACTATGACTTCTCATTCTTTTTTGTATACGGCGCTCAGAGTCTGTTAAACCTTCGTAAATCTTTTATTTTTCCCACATTTTGTTTTTGTATTCACATTCGTTTATTTTGTCATAACATCGTCGTCATCTTTGTTTTGTTTTTGTTTGTACTGGTTTTTTTTTCTGAATGAATAAAAAAGAGAAGGTCGTTGTTATTGCTGCTGTCGTGTGTTTTTTTTTATTTTGTGTGCAAATGCTTCTCGTGTCGTTGTGTGTCGGTATGTTTGAGCAAAACTTGTTTGTTTTGATTTTTGTTTTTTTTATCGTTCGTTTGTTTGTTGGTTCGTTTGGTTGTCTGTTGAAACAGTTTCGGTATAAATTTCGCACACTTTAACTTTTTTTATTTTATTATCTTGTATTTTGTGCTTGAATGAGGTTCTGTATTAGCCCAGTAGTTCCGGATTGAGGGACCTTTTCCAGAAATAGTCTAACTAAAAATTCTAACATATACAGTGGCACAGAAATCTATACATAGCCCATAAAAAAATGGTGATGAAGACTTCTGGAAAAATGTTGTTTTCTCAAAACTAAAAACTTGATTCTAACAGGTCTAAGTCGGCGGCTTAATCCTAATCTTTATTGAGACAACGGTAGACCGTTTTATTTTCATTTATTTATGTATTTAATTTTTATTCCAGCTTCAAGACAGGCCCATTTTGGATAATGTATTCTTTAAATTATTCTTAATCAGGTTCCAATTCCTTAAGAATAATTAACCCTTCTACTTTCCTTGGATTTGTGCCCTTTATATTACCCTTTGGGTCAATATGAACCAACAATTAAATATTAAAAAAATTTCATATTTAACATAGGATTTTTGTTTAATTTAGGACCAGCACTCAGGGGATGACCCCTACTTATGCAATGCATTATGTTGGCAGTAGGAAAATAGAATATGGGAGGGAGGATAGATGGAGTAGTGTTTATACCTATATTCCAACTGGCAGGGAAAACTTCTGCGGGGAGTGAATTCCACATACGAACTATCGAGTGTTTTTTATTGAGGTATAGAACTTTAAGTTGGCATCACTTTTTTAACTGGCGGCCATTTTGTTAGCTGTCAAGTGATTAAAATTTAGTTTGGTTTGCCATTTCATCATGAACAGGTTGACAAAAGAACAACGCTTGCAAATCGTGCAAATTTTTTTCGAAAATAATTGTTCAGTTCGCGAAGTTTACCGCAAGCTCCGTCCATTTTATGGTCGACATAATCGTCCATCAGAGCAATTAATTCGGTTAACCATGGATCGTTTTCGCACTACGTTTACTCTATGTGATAATACGCATCCGCAGCGACGTCGAACAGTGCGCACCGAAGAAACAATTGCCGCTGTAGAGCAAAGTGTTGAAGAGGACCCGAATGAATCGATTCGCCACCGTGCACAGCAATTGAAGCTTTGTCCATCAACTTTATGGAAGATTTTGCGCAAAGATCTTGGCTTGCGACCTTACAAGATCCAGCTTGTGCAAGAATTAAAGCCGCGAGACCATGCAATGCGTCGTGATTTTGGTGTATGGGCCGAAAATGAGATTGATCTCGATGCTGATTTTCATCGCAAAATTTTGTTCAGTGATGAGGCTCATTTTTGGTTGAATGGCTACGTCAACAAGCAAAATTGCCGCATTTGGAGTGAAGAGAATCCACATGAGACCCTTGAGACGCCATTACATCCACAAAAACTGACTGTTTGGTGTGCTCTATGGGCTGGTGGAGTCATTGGGCCATACTTCTTCCGAAATAATGCTGGAGAATCAGTTACCATAAATGGAGACCGGTATAGAGCCATGATAACCGACTATTTTGTTCCCCAATTGGATGGCATGAATGTGGATGAGTTTTGGTTCCAACAAGACGACGCTACATGCCACACAGCGCACGTCACAATTGATTTATTGAAGGAAACATTCGATGAGCCCATAATTTCGAGGAATGGACCTGTCAATTGGCCACCAAGATCGTGCGATTTGACACCACTGGATTATTTTCTTTGGGGATATGTGAAGTCGCTCGTCTACGCCAACAAACCAGAAACGTTAGGGGACTTGGAAGCCAACATTCGTGGCGTTATTGCCAACATACGGCCCCATATGCTCGAAAAAGTAGTTGAAAATTGGACCTGTAGAATTGGCTTTATTCGAGCAAGCCGCGGCGGCCACATGCCCGGAATCATATTTAAACATTAATGGCATAAAATTATCCTTCCAATAAAGCCAAATTGATGGACATTAAAACGATTTTCTTGTGTTTTATTTCAATTCGAAGTTCTATACCTCTAAAAAAAAACACCCATTACATATATTGCTGAAGAACGAATTTAATGTAGCGTGTTTGTACGGTCTACCGTCCAATCGATCACAAAGGAATGAGCTCTAAAAGAATGACATGTATTGCGCAAAAAAGTCCAAGTTTCGAGAACGAATTCTCTGATTTCGCTAGAGAATATTCCAAAGTATTAACAATAGGACAGTGTGACACAACTCAAATTACGATGGTGCTCCTGTAAATCAATAGAGTTGGATACCCCACTGTCTCTTTGAGCACTTTCGCCATTTCTTGCACACGGTCGAGAAGCTCCAAAATAGACTATGAAGCTCCAGCCCATACATGAGGTGGTGTAAATAGTAAGGAGATCAGATGAAGTGAAGTACCTCTTGCACCGTTTTAGAAAACCGAGGCACTTGAATGCTTCTTTCGGCACTTGAAAAATGTATTTTGTCGTACGGACATCACTTGCCCAGAACATCAAGAGCATCTGATTCCTCAATATGTACACCACCCATTAATACAGATGAAGAACGTTCCAACAGCAGTCGGTTCTTCGTAATGGAACGACTCGGAATTCTTAGGATGCCGACCAAGGACTGTCACTTCTACGATATTACCAATAATATCGCAGTTGGAACAACAAAAACAACAGATGAAGAAACATTATTTGCCGCGCGTTTATGCGTAAGCATACAACATCCATTCGCATGACCCCATTCTGAAATTGTTTCTAAATATCGGTTTAATGATTAATTAATGTTTTGTCTCATAGCGCCAACCTCAAGAAGGCTTGGCCTATGACTAAATGAATATGAATGGCAAATATTACTATCATCTGCAAAAGAGTATATAGGATTGGAAATTTGATGTAGAAGGTCATTTATAAAGATAAGAAATAGACTTGGAGAAAGAACAGAGCTTGCGGTATCCCTGAATAAATCTTGAACTCGTTTGAAGAGAACCCATCTATAACAACTCGTATAGAGCGATCTCTGAGGAAGCTTGATATAAACCTTGAGAAGTTATTACCAACGCCAAAGGCAATAAGTTTTGATAGAAGTTCTTCATGTCAAACTATATCAAATGCCTTGGAAATATTCTTCGCAAAATATGCCCATTTGAGCGATATATTCCATGAAAAGACGACTAAACGCAGTATTAGAGTTATGTAACTACTTACAACTTAACTAATTACTGAATTACATACGCAGGTGGGACTTTTTGAATTTCCCTCCTCCAAATTGGGAAATTGAAATTGTTCCTATCAATATCTAACTGTCAGTTGACTCCTCTTTAAATTTTAAAAATGTTTTTCATTTTGTTTGTGTTTGGAGTGTCCTACTTATCAAGTAGATATTGTCCTAAAATACTTGTGCGGGTATTGTGGGTTCGATTCCCTCCAGAGACTCTGGTTTATACACTACATCGAACATATGGACTTCGTCACCCTGTTTTTTCACTGATGTTTGGTCTATCGCATATTGCAGTAAAAATCTCAAAAAATTTATGTGAAATTTCCACGTGGTTGTGATTGCGGAAAGCATTCTCATACCCATGTGATCATTAAATATTTAAGCCAATCTCCAATCGCCTATATTAAAATTTAATTCAATTATTTCAGATGTGGAGTCCTCAATTGGGCGTTCAGAACGTTCGACGACTTCAGTGGTTGTACGGCCACAAATAAATTCAGTAAACCACTTTATTTCCATGGAATAGATGGTGCAGATTTCGCGCAATATTTATCAAGCTTAGCCTTGGTTTGAGTGTAGTTTTTTCCACTAAAAAATTTCGAGAAAGGCTGCTATTAGGAATAAGCCGAGTGCCGTTGTGGGTATGGTTCTTCATATTCTTAGAAGTGACTTGCGTCGTGCGGTCCGTAATGTGTTGTTGTTGTAACTGCTCTAACATTTACAATTTTATACTTTTGTGGGGGATCTGTTAGGAGATCAAGGCCAAGAAATTGTGCTGCTTCCACAAATCCTCAGGACTAAGTGATTTAGGTTTGGCGATACAGTTGAAAATGTGGGGGTATCATGAGAACCCCGACCACAAGCTGGGTATATGTTAGGGAAGGCACGGTCTATGCGTTACCAAAAGTTGTTTAATCTGTTGATCCATCCCGATCTCACTTTTCTTCTTCTGATATGGGCAGAATACAACATTCATGGGATAACCTGAAATCGCGGAGTTGGTGGAGTCTTTATGAATGATGTTTAATGCTGCCATGTACGAGGTATGATCTAAAGGATTAAGTACATAGTTTCGTATGATATCCTCATACACGCTAGGATCTTTTCTGTGTGAAGTTAAAGTTTGGATGATTTCTCGGCGTTTGATGCATCAATAGGGTACAAAAGCGTTATATCTGTTACTGGCAAAACAAAGTCTTATCATATTAGAGAATTGCTGTTTCAATAGATGCTCATCAGAACTTGCATGACGCTTTAAAATTTTGAGTACGGCTTCAACTTCTTGGTCATGATTGGCGTTCCGCTGCTGATTTAACAAAGGGCGACGAAAGGTGTTTTCGCATGTGATTGTGAAACTGACGCGACATGGCTCAATGCATTTTTGCATCGGAGATGACTGTGTGAGACTTAAGAATGTGGGACCTGAGGATATAATGCATGAATTTCTTTACTATGTTGGCATTGGACGTTGGACTATCAGCGAATATACATTTTTTTAACATGACGTTCACTTTAGCCTAAGTTTGGGCTTCAAACTGACAAGACATGGCTTTTTTCATGAATTTTTGCATCGGAGACGACTAACGCTTCGGAATGTGGCTGTGGAAGGACCCCTGAGTAAATAATACATGTATTGACTGAATGTCTTTACTATTTTGACATAAGGCACCTAGATTGTATTATCCATACTGGGACGGGTTGGGATTTTAATGGAAGAAGTTTCGTTTGGTGTAAGTGTCGTAATCATTGGACTATCACGCTTTGGGTAGTATGGTGGTAGATGTGGTTTAGACCCAAATCCCGGACAGATCGTGAGTTCGATATGGAGTTGCAATCCTACCAATTGCTGCGTTCCATTGATCGGCATGAGTTTCAGATAGACTTAGCTTCAACAATGGGAAAATCATACAAATACATGTTTTCGGATCGATACTCTGTTGTGATCTTCCTTAAGTGATGGTAGACGCATTGTACAAATTCTCGAGACATTCCTTTGGAATTGAAACTGCAGAGTTCATGACTTAATGTTTTTATTTGCGTGTCTGCGAGAACAGGGTGTTTAATGTTTAGACTATAATTATTTTATGTTTAGTCATAAACAATTTATAACCGAAACTTCAAATCGATTTTATAACTTGTAAACGCAACTATTTGCTAAAATAATCGTATAATTTTTTATAACCATTCAACATTTTTTAAATGTTAGGTTTGTAATTACATACTTAGTTACTATGAGAGGTCAAATATTGGATACTTTAAAAATAATTAATTTCTAGTCATATTTTTTGAGGCTCTGTAATCGTTGAAGTTAAAGAAGTTGTTTAAATATGTCAAAGGTTATGCCTTGCTCTGTGACTTACAGAAATGGTTTTCTTGTAAGATAGCTCCTGTTACTCTTTCGACTTCCTAAACGTTTAGCCTCGAAGGATTTCTTAACATATTTGTCAATTCTTTCGAAGCGATTAAAACTTTTGAGGTTGAAGGACAAGAATAATACAAATTGAGTTTCTTCCTCGGTTTCCTCTTGTTTCCCTTCCTCATTATTTTCCATGAACACACGTTCCGAATTGACAGTAGCAGATTTTCGGAAATTCTTGGCCTTGCCTAAGGGATTTTGATCATTAGCATATTCAGAAGCCACATCCCACAATACGGAAAGCCATCCATGGCTGTTTAGGGATTCAATTGTGATCTAAATTGTGTTTCACAAACAAAGCGACGACGACAAGCGTTAGAATCTAAGCCCAGAAAATAGATCATGAAATCGCCAACTCTGTTGCGAAGAAAAGAGGATCAGTAGTCTAAATTTAGAGGAATTGAAAGAAACCCAATGTTTTTCCGAAATAACCATTTGTCCGGCCAGATTTTTCAAAATACTAAAGCTTTCTTCCTCCCTAACTTTCTGCTCTTCCTCTTCATTTGCTTTAGCACTTCTCTTGAGACGGAATGTGGAAGGAGGAGTATACGAGCGAATGGCATCTGGAGATGTGGCTGATTCGCTATAGGAATTGCTGGTATAAGCCATGCAGGGATCAAAGGAAGAATATGATCATGAACATGATCTGATCATGAATATGATAATGAACAAAGCAGCAGCCTTTTAAAACTAAAATAAGGAAGCGGAATTAGAGTTGGATAGGTCAAACTCTCCGTAAAGCAGACAAAGAAATCGCCAAAAAAAATGCTTAGACTTTAACCCTCAAAGAAGAATGCGATTTGGGAGACCCATTTACACCTGGAAGCGACAACTGGCAATAGAACTGTTGACAATGGAACGAAATCTAACCTCGATCAAAAGATCGAGATTTTTAGTATCATCTTGTTATGGATTTGTGCTCCCTCGAAGAGTAAAAGGAAAATATATACCAGTCGAACAAACAACTGGGAAGCATCTAGAGCCAAAACGATTTTAAGAATAAGGTCTCCCATAGTACAAACTATGCAAAATGCTTGGCCATTAGACTTCTGAGACATAACAAAATGATAAATCGCCAAACTCTCCATAAGTTTGAAGGGCTGCTTGCCTCTTTTTTTTTTTGAAAAGAAGGGGAAGAAGAGTTTAGCTAATGGTGGTAAACCGTCAAAGAGACGCCACCCAGACTTCGTACATAAGAGTTAACTCTTTATCACAATTAATTTTATTTAAGATTTAATTTTCAAACTTTTCAAAATCTCTTTATTCTTTAAATTTAATTTGACCTTTTTATCTTTTTCTTTCAGGTAAGCGAAACTATATTTTAAGGATTATGTAAGTAAATTCTATAATTATCATTAATTAAAGTCATCATTAATTAAAGTCAAGCTTATTTTGGGGTCCTATGCTCCTCTAGGAGTCAACGATAGCAGAAAGTCAAGAGTTGATCAAGTCAAGTATAAACCGGAGCTTCAAAGCCTATTTTGGAGCTTCTCGACCGTGTATATTAAAGGGCGAGATCATCGTGGTAATATGGGGGGGTATTACAATGTTCTATCATTACTTCTATGGCATATGTTCTGAAAAGATTAAGGATCTCTTTTCTTCAACGTCCCTTTTGGAGCTCCTCGACCTTGAATATTAAAGGGCGATCATCTTCGTATTATGGGGCGTATTACATTGTTCAAGAATAGCAGAAAGTCATGAGTTGATCAAGTCAAGTATAAACCTGTACATTAAAGGTCGGGCATCGTGGTTATATGAGTCGTATTACATTGTTCTATCGCCACTTCTATGGCATGTGTTCTGAAGAGAGTGAGGATCCCTTTCCCGTAAACCACAAGCTTTTCTTCTAGAGTCCATCCATTGATGGTCGCAGACCTTCATACAGAAGCTATTTCTCTTATCCACAATCTTGGAAACTTCTATCCACCTTCTCATAACCTATTTTCCTGGATTCAAAAGAATGCTTTGCATTTGTTGAACCACTACTCTTCTAAGCATTGGTTCTAGAAAAAAAAAATGGGCCTTCTGAAGGCATACACCCCTTTATTATTATTATTATTAATTAATATCATACAATTCTTCCCCACTTCTTTGAATTACCCTGTATTTTGTGTAAATAAATGACAAGAAACTAAAAAACAATCCAGAATAATTCCGGAAGGTCGGGTGTATAAAGCTCATATACCACAAAACAACATTGATTATGAAATAAGGCACACTCCACCAAAAACAGCAACAAAAAAAAAAACTTGGAAAACCTGTCTAATCATTATAGACGACGCCGTTGTTGTCGCATTCTCATGTCTCTTAAAATAAGTCCAAGAACTGACTAAATAACTTGCCTGTCTGATGGCTGCTACATGGGGCAACCATGCAGCCAGCCACCACACAATTTCATACCTAACTAGAACAGTCTAGAGCTCCTACACACTTCACGATTGCAAGTTCAAATATTGGTTTGAAACACGCCAAAAAGTAACAGCAGCCAGCAACAGACGAATACAAGTTTATTTTTATCCAGACGCAGTTGACAGTCGAACAAACATTTGCGATAATGTTGTTGTAGGTTGGTTTAACGATAAAATCGGGTTTTTAGTTCTACTAAAACTTGTTGTTGTCTTATAGAGCATTATGGCTTAAGAACATGTATGATGCAACCTTGTTATGTTGCGGGCACAATCGAATTCCGTTAGTTACAACTTGTAATTTAAGTGTTTGGTTTGATGATGAGTTCGAAGGTAGTTTGAAAGGTGGTTGGAAAGGAATTTTATTGTTTGAAAGCACATAAACATTGTTTTTTGAGAATTTAAAGGTTTGCATTAAAGTGCGACAAATTCAAAATAAATTAAACTTTAATAAAATTCTCAAGACAATAGAGTTGCCAGGCTTTTGAAATGATATGAAAGATGGAAGATAAGATTTAAAATAAATAAGGCAAGTTTTTATTTGAGAACTTAAAGCTATAAATAAATATTTTTTACAATAAATCATTAATTTAAGGGAAAGAGGAAAGAAAGGGAATTTAAATAAAATCAAGGAAACCAGTTCTTTGATTTGTTAAAGAGGAAGGTAGAGAGTTTGGGAAGTTGGAATAAAGCTTAAGGTGTTTTTCTAGTTAATTCAATTTCAAATGACGATCTCCTCTTACTCTCCTTCTATAGGAGGAGTTTCTTCTCAGTTCAGCCTTAAGATTGTTTTCATTTTCATTCTCCGTGATATCATTACTTTCCAAAGAATTTTCTTCACTAGGTTCGGGAGTTTTATTAACATTCGATGACTCCTCTACTTCTTCGGCTTCGTTCTTAGTTGGCTCCTGCTCCTGAGTTTCTTGTTCGGTTTCCTCTTGTTCCGCTTCCTCATTCTGTTCTATGAACACACATTCCGAATTGACGGCAGCACATTCTCGGAAATTCTTGGCCTTACCCAGGGGATTTTGATCATTGGTATATTCAGCAAAGAAGCTGCGTCCTACAATGCGGAAAGCCATGGCTGTCAAGGGATTCAATTTGGATCTAAACTCCATTTCACAAACAAAGCGACGACGACAGGCGCTGGAATCTAAGCCCAGGAAATTGAACATGAAATCGCCAACTCTATAAGGGAGAAAAGAGGATTGTTAGTCTGATATTAGAAGGATTTAAAGAAACCTACTGTTTTTCCGAGATCACCATTTGTCTGGCCAGATTTTTCAAAGTACTAAAGCTTCCTTCCTCTTTCTTTTCCTCTTCAACTTCCTGCTGTTCCTCTTCAACTTCCTGCCTTTCCTCTTCATTTTCTTTAGCACTTCTCTTGAGACGGAATGTGGAAGGAGGAGTATCCGAGCTAATGGCATCTGGGGGTGTGGCTGATTCGCTATAGGAATTGCTGGCATAAGCCGAGTAGGGATCAAAACCGGAAGGTCCCGAGCTTTCAAAAGAACTGCCTTCACCATGATAGTGATCATGATCCAAGGAATAGGGAATATGATCATGAACATGTTCGTGATGATCTTCCAGGGCATAGGGTATATGATCGTGATGACTTTCATAAGATCTAGAAGTATAACTAAAAATAATGTTTCTTTTTCTCGAACTCTTGTCACAACAAAACTTACGAGGGGGGATGATCCAGAATAATAGGACCCTCTTTGTAGATACCGCCTCCAATTCCACCACCACATTTGCTGGGCCACAAATAGCGCATACCCAAGTAAACAGCACTGCCCACAAAGAAGGCTACCACCACAACCTTAATCTTAATCAAATAGGCTATGGCCAAGCCATATAAACCCCAAACGGAATCTGTTAGAAAGAAAGATAAGAAAAAATTAACACTTTCTTTAAAAAAAAAAATAAAATTTCAAATTCCAAAATCTTGGAATTGCATAATTCGTAAGTGATCTACCACAATTCGATCATTGTTAATTCATAGTTCAGATCCCATATACCTCATAAATCTTTTCATGCACTTTAAAAGTGAAAAGTGTGAATTGATCCAACTCAAATTGAAAACATATTATTACGTTATTCAACTGATCGTGATCATAATATTTATTTTGTTTATTCACAGAAAACTTTCCTTCAAACTTTCCGTTTAACTTTCACACATTTCGAAAAATCCATTAAGTAAAATTTGATTTTATTGTGCTAATTGTTAATAAATAGTTTTTTTTTGTAACAGATTTATTGGAGTTTCATATGGTTCCATGATACAATTATTATGAAATAGATTCTGTTTTGGTTTTCTGACTGACCTCGAAAAATTATGACATAAGAATTTGGTGATAATTGTTAAATCATGTTAAGAAAAGGAATGGAAGAAGTGGTTACGAGAGAATTTTAAGTCACGACTATGAAAGGAGGATCGTTATGATGGTCTTTGAAAGTGATTGAATGGATCTTTCCTACAATGTTCGTAATGATTATCTTATCCAATTCGTAGAATGAAATTTAGAAAGAGAAGTCATTCAAATATGATTCCAATATTCTAGAAATTTAAAAATTAACGTTATAGGACCTATAAAATTTATAAAGCTCGTAATAACTAAACTCAAGAAATTAGAAGAGTTTGAGATTTGATCATGATACGATTATTCCAGGTATTTAAAGATTTACGATCTTATAAAAGATTTTAAAACAGTTCAAATTCTTTAAATATTTAAACAATAAGTTTATTATTCAAAATGTTGTCGGAGATTCCAGATTCTCTTTGCAACGATATTCCAGAAAGATCATGTTAAACGATTTTGGAACATAACTTAACCAGGGGCCAAATCGCTTTATTCGATATCGAGGAATAGTTCGAATGATTCAAGTCTTCTAATTTAAAATATTTTTGGATTTTACAGGGAGTATAAAGGATTCTCTTTAAGAAAATATGTCGGAAAGATTACAAACATATTAGGTGGCAACTGGAACAAGTTCGGGATCCAAGATTTTAGAAGAATTCGAATCGGCGATTCCAGGAAGAGAATAAACTCTTAAAAACGATATTCCCGAAAGATTATGCTAAACGATTTCGGAAGATAACTTAACCAGATCGAATGCAGGTTTAAGATCGTTTATGATATCTAAGAAGTACGACGAATTGAAAGTTCGAGTTCGAATCCCTGACCACAAGATCTTATAAAAGAAATGCGACACATTATGACCGAATCGAAGATTCTAGGGGAGTTCGAGATCTGATTAAGACATGACCATATTCTTTTAAAAAAAAAATCCTAGAAGAGTTCACATCATGTTTGTGGATATTCCAGGGAATTTCGTTATTTGTCTTTTAAACGATATTTAGGGAAGATCGCGCTAATCATATTTAGGAGGTAACTGAACCAAATGCCGGGATCCATAATCTTAAAAGAGTTATAATCCTCGACCATTATCACTTTTCAAAAAAACAAGTCTTTAATCGTAAGTGTAAACAAAAATTTTATGGGAGATTCCAGGGAACGTTACGGTTTCTCTTTAAAGCAATATTTCCGGAAGATCGCGCCACTGGGATTATCTTTTGGAAGGGAAATCGTTGGAGATCAGTTGATCAAATCAAAACTTGATATCATGTTCAGGCTTGCGATTGTAAGATCGTATGAATGGAACCTTAATCTAATATTACTGGGGCTTATAACTAACTGATCTCTAACGATTTGTCTTTAAAACGACATTACGGAAAGAGAACTATAAAAGGATCAATTGGAACTGATCGTGAATATTGCCTTCATCAGATCAATTATTTATAGTCCTCATTGCTTTAATATGTAAAGCATTTCTAACGATCAATCCAAGATCAAATCAATAATCTCTAGTTCCCATTACTTTCATTTCGAATCCTCAACACTTCCAACAATCCAGCCTTCTGCTCCTACCGCAAGCATTAAGTTTTTTGTTTTATGTATTTTCGAAGATCTCTTGATGTGTAATGGAATCCAGTAAAATAGATTCTTAAGAACTTCCTACAAAATGATCGCAAAACACGCCTGAACTCAGTCAAGATCTCTTTCGAGACATTCGTTTAAGATAATATAAGTGCTATTGGAGAAGATCGTGTTACATACATATATAACTGAGTTGTGGTGAGCTCATGATAGCGAATCGGTCGATCTTTAAAGATCTTCGCTTAAAAAAGAGCTAATTTGTTGCTATCGATGCCTTGCGTCTCTTTCTTGTAGTTAAAGTTCTAGAGAATAAAACAGATCGGATTTCCAAATCGACAGAGGATTCCAGGAAAATCTTATGCTAACTAGAGAAAAGGAAAGATCATGTAATTGTAGTTATAACTGCGTTGTCGTGAGATCAACTGATATTCCAAGATGATGCTTTATTTTTATTCGAAAGGAATAGTTTTAAGATCTTCTAAATAATACAAGATTTACAAATCCAAAAGCGAAGAAAAGTTAGTACGAGAAAGATACTTTTCAAGACTTTAGATGTCATGCTGCTCCTTCTTGTAGTTAAAGATCCAAAGAACAAATATGGGATTTCCAAATCGAAAAATGATGCCGGGAAAATCTTATACTAATCAGAGTAAAGGAAAGATCATGTAATTGTAGTTATAACTGAGATGTCGTGAGCTCAACTGACCTCCCAAGATGATTCTGTATTCTTATTCGGAGGAAGGGACAGTATTTGTTTTGAATATCTTCTAACTAATACAAGATATGCAAATCCAAAGGTGAAGAAAACATAGTACGAGGAAGATACTTTTGAGATTTTTTAAAGATCTGATAAAAATCGGGGTATCAGAAGGAAGAGAGTTCTAGTTACATGAAAGGGAAGGATATAGTCTGATCTGTAGATCTTTAAAAGTAATAAGATACTTACTCAAAACAAACTGCTGTTGTGAAAGTTTACGTGGTGAGCTTTACGACTATCGAATCCTATTTGAGCAACGAAACTAATCAGTTTCGTCTTTCCTCCAAACATGGTCAAAGGTGATACTGATCAGCTGTTAGTCGTCAAAGTAAGATTCTTGATAGCTCTTGATATAGGGCTTAATTGTTTCTTATTTCAGATTGTAAACTATGAAAATTTCCCCTATTGCGGGATACGCGACAGTGAAACTGGCGTCCATGAAGTTATTTTGTACTAGATTAAGGAAAATATTACTAAGATTTTCCTTGAAGATAGCAAGAAGAATAAGTCATCTTTGGAATCTTATTGTAAACTATGAATTTCTCCCTTGTTGGGGAGTCGGGAAGATAAAACTGGCGTCCATAAAGTAATTTCGTACTAGATTAAAGAAAATGCGATTATGACTATTTTTTTTTCGTCTTTAAGCTAGTACGAAACACTCTTATTCCAATGAAAATAGCAAGAAGAATATGACGACTTATTGGGATCTCACATCTTGATGAAATCAAGATCATCAAGATCTAAGCTAGTACGACACAGTTTCAATCGACGTGATTCTCTTAAAAAAGGGGATTATTTTTTATCCAATAAAGGTAAAAAAGAATAAGTCAGATTTGGTATGACAATATCGCTGGCGTCGGCGACTACATTTTCGTGCTAGATTATGATCTTTCTTGATTTTAATCTTTATGCTAGTACGAAACTGTTTCAATCGACAAAAGAACAAGTCAATTTTGGGATCGCAGGGAAGTTAGGAAGATCATATCATATGCCTATTAAACTTTGGGTTACTTGAACTGGAAAACTTTTTTAGTTGTAATCGCACAAGTTGAGTTATTTTAGTACTTTTCGAAACTTTTCTACTTACACAAATGATGACGATGTCTTCTTCTCGTTCTGCCCTCTTCCAATTCCGTTGAATCACTGCTCAATAAATCTTGAGAATTCTGGGAAACCTTGGAATCCAAATCTTGAACTGCTGTCGATGATGATTCTTCACACAAGACCAAAGAAAAGTAAATGCAAAGAATTGCAACTATAAACCACAAAGTATTTTTATGCATTTTCGGGAATAAATTAATAAATTTAAGAAATTTTGTTATAAATTTGAATATTTTGAATTTTATTGAGTCAAAAAGTTTTTAAATTTAAAATCGTTTTAATTTTTTTTTTTAAGGAAAAATCTTAAAATTTCACTTTTTCTTCTTGCACTTGTTACACTCAGTCTTGAACTGATATTGTCAGTCAAAGCTAGCGCAGCTTTTTATATGCAGTTCAAAATTTTCAAACTATAACATTTTCTCAATATCGCGCCCAAAAAAACAAAAATTTGTTTATACACTTCCAAGTTCAAGGTGATAATTGGCTTAGTATATACAGCGTGTCTGGCTCATCAACACTTCTCGCGGAGCTCTAACGCAAGAGCTGGCCGCCCCGTAAATTCGCTTGTAAATATTGCAATTATACAATATTACCGGCTCTGGTAAAACTGATCGTGCGCTTCAACTGAAATCGAAACTGGTTTAATGTAAAAACGATTTTGCACCAATTCTATTACGACATCTCGGTCTCTCTCTCTGCACTTCTTTTAACCGTTTTATTTCTATTATTATTAATATTATTTTTTGATTATTTTTCATGCTTTTATTATTAAGTGTTAAATGAAAATAATTTCTCTTTTATATTGTGAAATAAAATGAAATGTGTGAATTTGAATTATTTCAAAGTGTTAAAAATAGTTTGAGTTTACTTAATAGGCTTTTTGAGGTATGAAATGCCAAATATCGGAAGTGCTCTAAGAGTTTGTGTGATTGGATTTTGGAGTGGTGATTTCAGTTATTCAAGTTGTTTGATAGGATGTGGAAGTGCTATTTTTTGCAAAAAATTGAAGAGTTCTCAGTTATCGTAAACTAGACTAATGTGGGTCTATAAATTAGCTTAAATTCGGAAAAAATCTTCGACACATTTTTGAGAATCTCGATAGGAATTTGTAAAATTCGAGGAAGATGACTCAATGCTGCTTGATGTTTTCATATAGTCAAGTTCTTTGAATGAATGTGGAAGTGTTTTCGTTTGCAAAAGATGGAAGAATTGTCGTTTATCGAGAGCTAGATAATGTGTTTCTATAAATTACCTCAAATTTGGAAAAAATCGCCGACAAATTTTTTAGAATCTCTATTGGAATTTGTACAATTCGGACGAAGGTTGATGATTTCATTTATTCAAGTTCAAACGAATGTGGAAGTGCTGTTGTTTGCAAAAAATGAAAACATTCTTAGTTACCGAGATCTAGACTCATGTAAATCTAAAAATTTGTACAATTTTTTTTTAAATCTTCGACAAATTTTTATAGATCTCGATTGGAATTTATGTAATAAGCAAATGTGACTTAATGCTGCTTGATGACTTTTTCTTCAAGCTCGTTGAATGAATGTGGTTGCCAAAAATGAAAGTATTCTCAGTTATCGAGAACTAGAGCCATGTTAGTATTAAAATTAGCACAAATTTCGAAAGAATTACGATTGGAATTGTAGAATTCGACGTAGGCTGCTGAATCCTGATTGATGATTTAATGTACTCAAGATCTTTGCATGAATGTCGAACTGCTGTTGATTGCTAAAAGTGGATGAAATGTTATTTATCTAGAGCTAGAGCAATGTATTTCTACAGATTAGCTAAAATTAAGAATGAATCGTCGACACATTTTTTAGAATCTCGATAGGAATTCGTTGCATTCGGCAAAGACGACTCAATGCTGCTTGATGACTTCATGTACTCAGTTCCTTAAACGAATGTAGTTGCAAAAAATTAAGAAATTCTCAGTTATCGAGAGCTAGAGCCATATTAGTATTCAAATTAGCTCAAATTTGGAAAAATTCATCGATACATTTTGAAGAACCACGATTGGAATTTGTAGAATTCGACGAAGGCTGCTCGAGGATTTAAGGTACTCAAGTTCTTCTATTGAATGTGGAAGTGCTATCGGCAAAAAAAAAAAATTGGAAGAATTGGAGTTTTTGGAGTGCTAGAGCAATGTGAATTTTTTAAGAATTTTCAGTTATCGAGAGCTAGAGATATGCAAGACTTCCAATTACCTCAAATTTTGTTAAAGCCTTCGACACATATTTGAAGATCTCGATTGAAATTTGAAGTATTCGAAGAAGGTGACTCAATGCTGCTTGATAATTTCATGTCAAGTTCTTTGAATGAGTGTGGGAGTGCTATTGGTTGCAAAACATGGAAGAATTCTCAGTTATCGAGAGCTAGAGATATGCAAGACAAAACATGGAAGAATTCTCAGTTATCGAGAGCTAGAGATATGCAAGACTTCCAATTACCTCAAATTTTTTAAAAGCCTTCGACACATTTTTGAGGATCTCGTTTGACTCAGTGCTGCTCGATAATTTCATGTACTCAAGTTCTTTGAATGAATGTGGAAGTGCTGTTGGTTGCAAAAGTTGGAAGGATTGCCGCTTATTGGGATCTAGAGCAATAAGTTTCCACAAATTAGCTCAATTTTGGAAAAAATCGTGGACTCATTTTTAAGAATCCAGATAGGAATTTGAAGTATTCGACGAAGACGACTCAATGATTTCATATACTCAAGCTCTTTAAATGAAAATGGAACTGCTGATGGTAAAGCCATGTAAGTCTTCAAATTAGCTCAAATTGTTTAAAAGCCTTCGACAAATTTTTAAGAATGTCTTTTGGAATTTGTGGTGTTCGACGAAAGCGACTCAATGCCGGTTGATGGTTTCATGTCTTCAAGTTCCTTGAATGATCGTGGAAGTGCAGTTGGTTGCTAGAGTCATGTATGTCTTCAAATTAGCTAACATTTTTTAAAAATCTTCGATACATTTTTAGGAATCTGGATTGAAATTTGTAGTATTCGAGAAAGATGAGTCACTGCTGCTTTAAACGTAAAGGAGACCATGGTGCTTAACCTAATTAATTGCTGACTTAAGGGATATGTGTTGTGTAATTAACTCAACCAGGAATCAGTTTAGCGTGAAAGAAGTGTCTTAAGCAGAGGATTCAAGGATTTTAACAAAAGAACCTCGCTGATTAGCTTTGAAGAGTGCAGGCACACCAGACAAGAGCATCATATGTAAGTATAGGCTTGAAAATCTAGAAGAGCCAATTAGTATTTGCAGAATTGAGTCCCCGTGTATTTCCTCAGGAGTAGAGTGTTATTGATGCCTTAAACACCCTGGATAAGGTGTTAAGGCTCCAGGACAACTTGGAGTCCAGAACGACCCCAAGATATTCGGCATGGTCATTGGACGTAAGATAAATCTTGTTTAGTTTAGGGAGAGTTCATTTTACAAGTAACTAAAATTAACTGTTTTCTATAGAATAGTGAAAATTCTATCCGAGCGGTATTGACTGCCACACCATTGAAAGCGTTCCAGCGGGTTAATGTATCAGGTTCGACTTTCAAGTGATGTGACATTCATCTGCATAAGTGACAGTTTTGAAACCCAAGGAGTCAAGATTTATGAACACTCTGTTAATACTTATCAAGGTTCCACAAGATAGGAGAAAGAACACCATAGGTGGAGACCTAAACTAGTTACCTTACTCGTGTCAATTGGTCGCCAATTGGTCAATGCCTTTTGGAATTAATAAAGGCATTTCGATGTCTTCTGATTCCAATTTTCATATATAAATTTTCCGATCAGCTTTTGCTGTATCAGACCTCAGAGCCACTACTTTTAATCAAACTTTACTTGTAACTGAATGATGGTCGCTATTTATATCTGCTCAGCGCCTCGAGCGAACATCAAGCAAAGATGATCGCCACTTAAGACTTATCAAAATATTATCAATTTAGTTCTTTGTAACGCCGATATCGATAACGGCGATATCCGAATTATTTTTTGGTGAAGTTTATGAGAAGAAATAGTGCCCCCACAACAAGTTTCCTTTTACAGCATATCTCGATCAATCTTCCTCCGCTATCGTTTCTTATTCCGAAACCGTGCTTACCAATGTAATGCTCCAAACCGGTATTGTTTAAACCTACCTTGGCGTTAATATCGCCAAGTACCATTGGTCCTTCGAGCCGGATCATGTTTTTAAAATTCTATATACTACAAATACGTTTAGGTTTTAGGTGTTGACTAAGCAAAAATCTCAATGTTATCAATGTTTAGTCCTCTAGAACGGGCATAAATTAACCACGGAATCCGGATCGAAGGACCTCAAAAAATTTCGACTCATAACTAAGAAATAATGGAATTATTCCTAATTAAAATCTTGCAAAGTCTCGTTTAAACATTAACCCATAAAATCAATAATCGATGCTATAATCCACAAGCTGTAATTGGAAATTGAGCCAGTTGTATTTAATTGACTTGTCGGAGTTTAATATTTTAGTACCTGGTTGACCGAGCCTTGCTCGGGGCTTTATGATAAGCATTTTGAGGCAAATTTTAATGTTTTTTATATATTTTATTTTTTACAGTTACAGTTTAACTCATTTTAAATAATTTTGAAAATTGGTCATACCAACAGAAACCTCCGTCGACTCATGCGCAACAACTTTGCTAAAGATTATAGTCTGATCAAATGCACAGTTTACGATTTAGTCGTTTTGACTCGTTTTCAGTGGCGCCGCCTGAAGTCGTTCATACCACTAAGAAACCTTCATCTGCTTATGCGTAACCACTTTGCTTATGATCATAACATGATCAAATGCACAGTTTATGATTTAATTCACTTATAGTCTGATCAAATGTACAGTTTACGATTTAATTAATTTTGAGTAATTTTCAGTGGCGCCACCTGTCGGTCTTTGGTCATTCCAATTAATAAACCTTCGTCGGATTATCCGCAATAACTTTGCTAAAAATTATAGCATGATTAAATGTACAGTTTACGATTAAATTGACTTTAAGTAAATTTCAGTGGCGCCACCTTTCGAAATTTCTTCATACCAACTAAGAAACCTTCGTCGGCTCATGTGCAACAACATTGCTAAAGATTATAGCATGATTATATGTACAGCTTACGTTTAAATTGACTTTGAGTAATTTTCAGTAGCGCCACCTGTCGGAAATTATTCACACCAATTAAAAAGCATTCGCCGGCTCATGCGCTACAACTTTGCAAAAGATCATAGTATGATCAAATGTACAGTTTACGATTTAATAATTTTTAGTAATTTTCAGTGGCGCCACCTGTCGGAAATTCGGTTTACCAACTTAAAAACCTCCGCCAGCTCATCCGCAAATTCACAGTTTACTATTCTATAAAGAACATACATACATACAGACATTCATTTGTTTTAAAGTTATAACCTTACTACTTTTTTCCCCTTTTTATCCCCTAATTTCAAAAAGTTCCATATGCATAATTGCTACTTCTTTGGTACCAATTGAATTCGGTACATTTTATTAGAAAGCAGTTAACATAATTTTCCTATTCATATTACTTTTGTAGATGTTAAGTTATCAGTTTATCCCTTTTTAACACATTTTGGCCACAAAATCAAAAAAGTACCAAATACGTGTTCAATATTTCTTTCACATCTATTGATTGCAGTACAAAGTTTCTTTCTATATTCCTTAGTTTAAAATATAAGAGTGGGTTAAAAAGGTACCAAAAAAACTATTTTCACCCTTTTTTACCCCTTATCGGACATAGTTTCAAAAAAGTACCAAACACCTGTCCGTTTATTTTCATAGCTGTTTAAAACGTAATTTAAATTTTGTTTCTATACCTATTACTTAAGGAGATATAGCGTTTTCGAGGTTCCAAAAGTCCCTTCTTCTTCGACCTATACATCAAAAAAGATACCCACTGTCCAAATTTTATCAAAATCGTTAGAGCCGTTTTCGAGATAGTCTTTCTATATATATATATATATATATATATATATATATATATATATATATATATATATATATATATATATAAATACATACAATTATTGCTCGTTTAAGAATATAAGATACACTAACGAGCTTTAATAATGTTCGTTTTACTTGTGGTCCTTCAAGTCGGATAGTCGTTCATGGAAGTTCGAAATGCTCTAACATTGTCATCTGGTTTCAGGTGATTAGAATGATTTAGCAAGTTTAACGTTTTAATTGTTTAGTCCTCAAAATTTTGCTGTGGCATGTTACTCTCGGGCCTTCGAATCGGATAGAGATTTATTTAATTGGATAAAGAGTGTTCTAAAAAAAATATGCATTTACTATTTTAGACAAAATTTATCCATAGTGCAAGAAATAATTTATTTTTTGATCAAGTTAGTTTCTATAGATATGTCAGATACTATTATTTTAGAAATTATTAATTTTCAATAGTTATTTCAATCAAAATGGACTGCGAAAAAAAAGTTCGTGAAAATATAATTAAAACTTTTCAAAAAAATCCGTCATGGACTTTTAAAAAAATAGCTAAAAATTTGAAAGTTGACCCTCGAACGGTTTCTAATGTCATCAGACGGTATAAGGAAAACCTGAGCATTGAAAGAAAACCTGGATCAGGGAGGAAAAAAGGTCCTACAGATATTGGTAAGGCAAAAGAAGTCGAGCGACTCTTTCGAAGAGCGCCTAACACTTCTTTAAGAAAATTAGCTCGTGCGGTAAAATGTTCTACGAATTTTGCACATAGAGTCAAAGCTTATGCTGGACTGAAGACATACAAAGTCCAAAAGGTTCCAGATCGCAATGCTATAAAGAACTTAGAAGCAAAAAAAACGAGCGAAAAAATTGAAGTCTGATTTTATAAAAAAATACACCTGTTATGTGATGGATGATGAAACATACGTACTGGCAGACTTTTCTCAACTTCCTGGTCAAGATTTTTATGTTGCTGATAAACGGGGCAATGTTCGGCAGGAGTTTCGCACAAAAAAAAAAAAACAAACAAAATTGCCTAAGAAGTTTCTCGTGTGGCAAACTATTTGTAGTTGTGGCAAAAGAAGTAAAGTATTTGTGGCATCTGACACAATAAACACAAATTTATATAAAGGAGTGCCTACAAAAACGGTTGTTACCCTTTTTAAGAGAGCACAGAGTGACTACATTTTTTTGGCCCGATTTGGCATTATGCCATTATGGAAAAAAGGCACTTGAGTGGTACTCAAAGAATAATGTCATTTTTGTACCACGAGAGGCAAATCCACCCAACTGTCCAGAACTTCGGCCTGTGGAAAGGTATTGGGCTCTGGTAACAAAGGAATTTAAGAACACAGGAAAGATTTCCAAGAACATGTCCGATTTTAAGCGCAGGTGGAACACATGCTCCAAAAAGGTATCAGAAGCAACTGTAAAATCTTTAATGGGAGGGTTTTCGAAAAAAGTCGATAATTTTGCAAAACCCGAGTACTAAGTAAACATTTTAATGCTAAATGATTTTGTATAATATGTCATTATATTTGCGTATTTTGTAGAGTTTTTATATTAAAAGGTTTGATTTTTATTTAAGAAAATCCAACTACAAATTTTATTTAGAGCACTCTTTATGATGTAATATTGACATAAATCGCATTTGTCGTGGATATCAACTTACTTCCGTGAAATCCGGATCGAAGGACCACAGAAAATTTCGTTTGATAACATTGTCTAAGTGTAAGTATAATTCATTAAATATTTTAAGTCTCCTTCAAATCTTACAAACTTGGCAACCCTGTACCCATACGCCATAAAATATTGTGTGTGTCTTATTTTTAAAGCTTGAACATTTATCATTATTTTTCATGTCGGTTCACCACGAAGCGATTAAGCGAATACAATTTTTGCGGCTATAAAAATTTCAACTTAAAGCACTAAAATGTTTGAGTGGCAGTTATTTATTTATGACAATTTAACACCTTAATTTTTTACACACATTATATGGGAAGTCTTAAAGTTTGAAATAAAAACAAATTAAAAGCTTATTTTCCCAAAACAAATTGAAAAACATTTGCAACTTTTCAACGAAGCAACCACCCAAGCACACAAAAATTATTGACGAAAAGTTGTTAAATTAAAACGCTTTCAAATTTTAGCTCAATTCGCAAACAAATTATTTCAGTCGTTGCCTAGTCTAAGTGCGAGAGTGTGTGCAGTCGTTGTCGGTTTTCCAGTGGAGTCAACACCTTTTGTATTTTTAGGTTGAATTTTACGTTTAGTCGCTTAATGTTAATGATGACTGGCGATGTTGGGTTAACAATATCGACTTACTTACAAATGTGGCAACATTTATAACTTCCACTTGCAACATATTCTTTAAAATTTGCTTTTTGTACCTAAGTTAAATGTATGTAAGTATATTTGTTCGTTATGTGTGAGCAAAACTTTGTTTTGCGCTGATTATTTGATGCGTGGCACAATACTACCACGATGACGAGCTACATGCCTTCATCTCTGTTTAAATTTTTGTCTTCAAACACGAAAGCTTTTTGATGGTATACTTTTGGGTAACAGTCGTCGTCACCTTCTTTTGCCATCTTTTGCTACTTCTTCAAAATCATTATTATGTTCATTTTCGCAACCACCTTTAGCTTAGTAATGACCACACAGATTGCAACTTTTCTTACTCTTGTATTATGAAGCAATTTCTCATGTAGATTTTTAAGGTTATGATTGCCAACGTGTCAGGGTAATAATTTAAATGGGACTTGAACTGAAGTTAGAAACGAAGTTTAGGTATTTTCACAGTGAATACAAAGTTCAATAAACTGCAAGTGTAGAACTCTCAGGTCTGAGCTAACATGAAATACTAACTAACAGCATTGGAAACACTTTAGATCGGGGAAGTTGCGGCCATAATTTTCAAACTCGTAGTCCTGTAGGTTTAGGAATCACTAATGAGAAATACTTTTTTTGGTAACCCAATTTAAAATTGTACCCAGTCTTCAACCAAAATATATTTGATTATGAACTGTTTTGAGTTAAACTAAAGAAACAAGAAAATTTATGTACAGGTCAGGGATGGAATTTGACTCAGATTTAGAAATTGAAACAAAAATCAAACACATTTCTCTAATTAAGAAGGGGGAATTTTGGTTATACTAAAACTTTCCAGATAATATAAATTTTTTTTTTATCAAAAATTTTTCTATAGAATTTTTTTTATCAAAAGGTTTTCTATAGAAAATTTGTTTTTCACAATTTTTCTTTAGAAAATTTTTTAGAAAATCTTTCTACAGAAAAATATTTCTATAGAAAATTTTATTTATCAAAAATTTGTCTATAGATTTTTATTAAAGTTTTTCTATAGAAAATTTGTTTATCAAAAATTTTTCTATAGATTTTTTTTATCAAACATTTTTTAGAAAATTTTTCTACAGAAAAATATTTCTATCGACAATTTTTCTAAAGAAACTATTTCTATCGAAATTTTTTTTTATCAAAAATTTGTCTATAGAAATTTTTTTTTATCAAAAATTTTTCTATAGAAATTTTTTTTATCAAAAATTTTTTTATAGAAAATTTTTTTATCAAAAATTTTTCTATAGAAATTTTTTTATCAAAAATTTTTCTATAGAAAATTTTTTTATCAAAAATTTTTCTATAGAAAATTTTTTTTATCAAAAATATTTCTATAGAAAAGTTTTTTATCAAAAATGTTTCTATGAAAATTGTATTAAAAATTTTTCTATAGATAATTTTTTTATTAAAAATTAATCTATAGAATTTTTGTTATTAAAAATTTGTCTATAGATTTTTTTTATCAATGATTTTTTTTTTAATTTTTTATCAAAAATGTTTCAATATAAAATTTTTTTATCAAAAATTTTTCTATAGAAATTTTTTTTTTATCAAAAATTTTTCTATAGAAATTTTTTTTATCAAAAATTTTTCTATAGAAAATTTTTTTATCAAAAATTTTTCTATAGAAATTTTTTTTATCAAAAATTTTTCTATAGAAAATTTTTTTTTTCAAAAAGAAGTGTATTTGCATTTGATCCCAAATCTGTTACATTTATTTATTAATGTAACAGACCAATTTATTGATAAAAAGCCAAAAAATGTTTGCGGAGAAACCAAATTCCTCGACGCGTTTCGATGGTTGGTTAAGCCATCTCTTCAGGAGGATTATCCCCAATTTAGACAGATCGAAAACCTGATGTTTTAAAATAAACTTAAAATAAATTTTTTATCAAAAATTTTTCTATAGAAAATTTTTTTATCAAAAATTTTTCTATAGAAAATTTTTTTATCAAAAATTTTTCTATAGAAAAATTTTTTATCAAAAATTTTTCTATAGAAAATTTTTTTATCAAAAATTTTTCTATAGAAAATTTTTCTATAGAAAATTTTTTTATCAAAAATGTTTCTATAGAAAATTTTTTTATCAAACATTTTTATATTGAAAATTTTTCTACAGAAATTTTTTTTATCAAAAATTTTTCTATAGAAAATTTTTTTATCAAAAATTTTTCTATAGAAAATTTTTTTATCAAAAATTTTTCTATAGAAAATTTTTTTATCAAAAATTTTTCTATAGAAAATTTTTTTATAAACATTTTTTTTATAGATTTTTTTTTATCAAAAATATTTCTACAGAAAATTTTTTTATCAAAAATTTTTCTACAGAAAATTTTTTATCAAAAAATTTTCTATAGAAAATTTTTTTTCAAAAATTTTTCTATAGAAAAATTTTTTATCAAAAATTTTTCTATAGAAAATATTTTTATCAAAAATTTTTCTACAGAAAATTTTTTATTAAAAATTTTTCTATAAAAAATTTTTTTTTATCAAAAAATTTTCTATAGAAAATTGTTTTATCAAAAATTTTATTATCGAAAAATTTTTTATTAAAAATTTTATTATCGAAAATTTTTTTATCAAAAATTTTATTATCGAAAATTTTTTTATCAAAAATTTTTCTATAGAAAATTTTTTTATTAAAAATTTTTCTATAGAAAATTTTTTTATCAAAAATTTTTCTATAGAATATTTTTTTATTAAAAATTTTTCTATAGAAAATTTTTTTTATCAAAAATTTTTCTATAGAAAATTTTTTTATCAAAAATTTTTTTATAGAAAATTTTTTTATCAAAAATTTTTCTATAGAAAATTTTTTTATCAAAAATTTTTCTATAGAAAATTTTTTATCAAAAATTTTTCTATAGAAAATTTTTTTTATCAAAAATTTTTCTATAGAAAATTTTTTTATCAAAAATTTTATTATCGAAAATTTTTTTATCAAAAATTTTATTATCGAAAATTTTTTTATCAAAAATTTTTCTATAGAAAATTTTTTTTATCAACAATTTTTCTATAGAAAATTTTTTTATCAAAAATTTTTATTAAAAATTTTTCTATAGAAAATTTTTTTATCAAAAATTTTTCTATAGAAAATTTTTTTATCAAAAATTTTTCTATAGAAAATTTTTTTATCAAAAATTTTTCTATAGAAAATTTTTTTATAAACATTTTTTTTATAGATTTTTTTTTTATCAAAAATATTTCTACAGAAAATTTTTTTATCAACAATTTTTCTACAGAAATTTTTTTATCATAAATTTTTCTATAGAAAATTTTTTTATCAAAAAATTTTCTATAGAAAATTTTTTTTTCAAAAATTTTTCTATAGAAAATATTTTTATCAAAAATTTTTCTATAGAAAATTTTTTAATCAAAAGGTTTTCTATAGAAAGTATTTTTATGAAAAATTTTTCTATAGAAATTTTTTTTATAAAAAATGAATTAAAATTTTTTTATCACAAATTTTTTTATCAAAGTTTTTCTACAGAAAATTTGTTTACCCACAATTTTTTTATCAAAAATCTTTAAGAAATTTTTTTTACAGAAAAATATTTCTATCGAAATTTTCTATCAAAAATTTTGCTATAGAAAATTTTTTGATCAAAAATTTATCTATAGAAATTTATTTTATCAAAAGGTTTTCTGTAGAAAATTGGTTTATCCAAAATTTTTATACAGAAAAATTTGTTATTAAAAACTTTTTAAAAAATTTGTTAATCCAAAATTTTTTATCCAAAATTTTTAAGAAAATTTTTCTACAGAAAAATATTTCTATCAAAATTTTTTGATGAAACCTTTTCCTATAGAAATTTTTTTTATCAAAAGGTTTTCTATAGAAAATTGGTTTATCCAAAATTTTTATGCAGAAAAATTTTTTATTAAAAATTTTTTAGAAAATTTTTCTACAGAAAAATATTTCTATCGAAAGTTATTCTTTAGAAAAATATTTTTATCGAAAATTTTTCTTTAGAAAAACATTTTTATTGAAAATTTTTCTATAGAGAATTTTTTTAAGAAAATTTTTTATCACACATTTTTTAGAAAATTTTTCCACAGAAAAATATTTCTATTGAAAATTTTTCTATAGAAAATCCGAACATGTTTCTATAGAAAAATAGTTCTTAAAAAGTTTTACTGTAGTGTATTGCACTAATATCCCAATTTATTAGAATTATTTATTATTGTAATAAATAGTTTTTTGATAAAACCAAAAAATGTTGGTGGGGAAACCTTTCCTCGACGCATTTCGATGATTGGTTAGACCATCTCTTCAGGAGGATTATACCTAATTCTAGACAGAGGGAAAACCACACATATATTATTTGAGGGACAGAACAAATACGAATTATTATAGTGTCCAACAAATATCAACATAAAGCGAAGATTATCATCTGAACAGAAACATATTTTTTGGTTTTATCAAAAAACTTTTTATTACAATAATAAATAATTGTAATAAATTAGGATCTTAGTGCAATACAATACAGAAAAACTTTTTAATTAAATGTTTGACGTCCCAAAATTTTTGAAAAATATGTCTATAGAAATTTCTTCTACAGAAAAATATTTCTATCGACAATTTTTCTCTAGAAAAAAATTTTTATTGAAAACTTTTCTTTAGAAAAAAATTTTTATTGAAAATTTTTCTATAAGAAAATTTTTTGATAGAAAAATATTTTTTTTTAATTTTTACAGAAAAATATTTTTATCGACAATTTTTTATAAAAAATAATTTTTATCGGAAAATTGCAATAAGGAGAACTTTTCTCAGAACATAAGCTGCATCCGATTCTATTTTTAGACACATTGAAAGGGACTCCTTCTCCGAGGTGAACCGCTTTTGTTTTTAATTTATTTTTTCAAGTATGTCTGGCCAGGGATCGAACTTGGGACCTATGGTATGCTAGGTGGATGACTGACCTGCTATACCAGGGCGGTTTGCAAAATACTAACTATACACGTGTATATAAAATATATACGAATTGGGTTATCTTTTTTGGAAAGAGGATACTAGAGAGGCGAGAAACTGTAATTGCACGCAATATCTATTTTTAGAACAGTGGCGCTTGTTGTTATTTAGACGCATTTCGGCGGCGTGTTATTGCCGAGACCGGGTTTCGAACCCAGGCTGAATATGATAAGTTATGCTTAGTAGTCGATGTGCTAATCAACTAAGCCACAGCACCCACAAACGTTTATTCGTCCTAAATGTCTTCAATGGCCGAATGTGCATAACGAATTTTTTAAGACGAATTTGTCATGTTGGACGAGAATAGTCATTCGTCCCAATTATTTTTTATGCTTATTATAAATGATGTAACGCATTCAAATTTGTTTTAGTATAAGATAATATTGTGAGTATAAGACGATTGTCAGAGCTTAAGACTGAATATGTCATCTATCGCCACACTCCAAAAATGATGAAAAATCAATCAAGCAATCCCAACTCTGGTATTCTTCTCTTAGTGCACCAGCTTTATTTGACGCTGCAGCAGCTACAACAATCGACATATATCCCTTACGCACTAAAATTTACTCTCAACCAACTATAAATAACCAAAAGCAACTAATGCCAATTGCAATAAGAGAGAGGCCCGAGATGGAGTTGAAGAAGGAGGGATTTACAAACTCCCCTTAGCTTCAGGTATAAATGATTTTATGGATTTAACAACTGAATTGACCGGCATATATTATAAGCAAAAACTTGGACTATAAGAAAATGAGTGAATGATTGAGTTTGTATGGTTCTGGCAAGCGTTGTTGGGTCCCATGATTATCCACCAATCCAACGATGAAAGAAAAGGAGAGAGGGAGGGAGGAGAAGGAGGCTTAAGCATTAATATGACTAATACAAACATCTTCTCAGGATATGTGGAAGTAGCAACAAACAAACAAAGAACGAAAAAAATAAAGAGTTGGTATATGAGAAATGTTTGACAGCGATGATGTTGCTGGCTGTCTCGGCTGTTGTGTATGGTTTCAAATTAAAGCAGCAGAAATTGGTGGAGATTGTGTTAGAGATATATAGGAAAATGTAGAAACTGAAATTTATATTGTGTACATATATAGACTAAATCAAGCTTACTACACATTCGTGGTCTCATTCGTGAGTGAGCGAGTCTGTAACAAAGTTAAGTTATTTGAAGGCAACATTTTAGTCGTTCCTTTAGTCGGATAGTCAGACAGACTTTTAGCCAGTTAGTCACTTTCCCACTTCCTAGGGGATGAAGAAACAAAAGCTCAACTCATGACAGCAATTACTAAAACATAAATATAAGGAAGGAGGTAGATTTAGGATGAGAGGACTGACTGATAGATTGGAGAACGTAAGGACGGACAAAAGGGTCGACGGACACAAGATTGGACGGATACGAGGAAGGATAGACAAGATGATAGACGGATATTAGGATGGTCGGACAAGAAGAACGACGGACAAAAGGAGTTACGGACAAGGGGATGGACGGACAAGAGCATGGATGGACAAGGGCATGGATGGACAAGAGGAAGGATGGACAATAGGATGGACGGACAATAGGATGGACGGACAATAGGATGGACGGACAATAGGATGGACGGACAATAGGATGGACGGACAATAGGATGGACGGATAAGAGGATAGACCGACAAAAGGAAGGATTAACAAGAGGATGGACGGACAAAAGGAAGGACGGACAAGAGGATAGACGGTCAAAAAGATTTACGGACAAGAGGATAAACTGATAAGAGGATGGACGGACAAAAGGAAAAGCGGACAAGAGGATAGACGGACAAGAGGATCGACGGACACAAGAATAAATGGACACTAGGAAGAACGGACAAGGGGATGGACGGACAAGAGGATAGACGGACAAGAGGATAGACGGACAAGAGGATAGACGGACAAGATAATGGACGGGCAAGAGAAGGGACGGACAAGAAGATAGACGGTCAAAAGGATGGACGGACAAGAGGATGGACGGACAAGAGGATGGACGGACAAGAGGATGGACGGACAAAAGGAAGGACGGACAAGAGGATTGACGGACATAAGAATAAACGGACAAGAGGTTGGACGGACAAGAGGTTGGACGGACAAGAGGTTGGACAGATAAGAGGATAGACGGACAAATGGAAGCACGGACAAGAGGATAGACTTTCAAGAGGTTGGACTGACAAGAGGATGGACAGATAAGAGAATAGACTGACAAAAATAAGGACTGATAAGAGGATGAACGGAAAAGAGGATTGACGGAAACAAGAATGGACTGACAAGAGGATAGACGAATAAGAGGATAGACGGATAAGAGGATAGACGGATAAGAGGATAGACGGACAAGAGGTTATACGGACAAGAGGAAGGACGGACAAAAAAATGGACGGACAAGAGGATGGTCGGACAAAAGAATGGACGGACAAGAAGATAGACAGTCAAAAAGATAAACGGAAAAGAGGATGGACGGATAAAAGGATGGACGGATAAGACGAAGGGCGGACAAAGGAAAGGGCGGACAAAAGGAAGGACGGACAAGAGGATTGAGGAACAAGAGATTTGACTTACAAAAGGAAGTACGGACAAGAGGATGTACTGACAAGAGGATGAACGGATAAAAGGATAGACGGACAAGAGGAAGTACGGACAAGAGGATGGACGGACAGGAGGATGGGCGGACAAAAGGAAGAACGGACAAGAAGATAGACAGTCAAAAAGATGGACGGAAAAGAGGATAGACGGATAAGAGGACGGATAAGGGGACGGATAAGAGGATAGACGGACAAGAATATGGGCAGACAAAATGATGGACGGACAAGAGGATGGAAGGATAAGAGGAAGGACGGACAAGAGGAAGGACGGACAAGAGGAAGGACGGACAAGAGGAAGGATGGATAATAGCAAGGACGGACAAGAGGTAGGATGGATAATAGGATGGACGGACAAAAGCAAGGATAGACAAGAGCATGGACGAATAAGAAGATAGACGGATAAGAAGATGGATGGACAAGAATAAGGACTGACAAGAGGATGGGCGGACAAAAGGAAGGAAGGAAAGACGGACTTAAGGAAGGCCAGACAAAAGAAATGATGGTCATAAGGAAGGACAGACAAAAGTAAGGACTGGCAAAAGAACCAAAATACGAAAGGACTGACTGACAAAATGACAGTTGGTCGCAAGGTCGGACCAGCGAAAGGCTGAACGAAAATTCAGTTATTCTCTCAGTCATTTTTGTCATCGTTCGTTACACACTTTGTGTCAGTCATTGATTTTTTTTGTTAGAAACGTTGTCTGTGACTAGCAACAACCACCAACAACTAACGACTCGTACTAGGATGTTTGTCTTAATGTCAGTTTATTTCGTGTAAATACACATTTATTAAGTATTTTTCTTTATTTTCTTTGCTGTTCAATCATGACTAAAAGACTGACTCACTGACTGACATACAGACAGACTGGCTGTATGACTGAAAGACGGGACTAAATGACTGTTGAGTAGACTAAGTGCATGCAATGTTTAAGTAAGTTAAATGTTGCTATTGCTGTTGCTGCTGCCACTTATTGTATTGTACTGAAAATTGATGTTGTTGCTGCTGCTGTTTTGTTGCCACATACTTTAGTTATTGTTGCTGTTGTTGTTATTATTGTTGTTGTTGGTTGTATGTAGCAACATACAAACATTCGTACATACAAACCAAAACCAAACATAAGTATGCGACTGACTATATGTATGTATATATGTATGTATGTAAGTATCTGAATACACTCGACTAGCGTAAGTATAAAAATATATCTGAGCTTTGGCATTTGCCTTGGTTTTGTGCTCTTGTAAAAGCGCATCCATCCGTCAGTCGCGTTTTTCATGCGCAACTGAAACGGTAACGAATTTTCATATTTGTTCAAAAAAAAAAATTGTTTTGTTTTAACGAAAAACCAATAAAGAAAACCTATAAACAACAAAAATTAAAAGAAAATAAATAACCAACAAAAAATTTCCATCAATTCCAAGAAAAATAAGAGTAAAATTTTAACTAACAAAACCAAACATTAAAAACAACCTTCCCGATAAGAGGACTACCCTAAGAGACTTTGTTTAGTGTTGTGTACTCTGGATTATACTCGAAAGTGTTGGTTTTATTTTAAAGCGTTCTTGTAATATCGTGGGTCTCTTAACTCTACTATTTTTTGCTGTAATTTTGTATGTCTTACTACTTCGTTATTGTTTTCTATTTCCCTAATGTCTTCTTTTATTTTCTTAGTTTTCTTTCATTTTTTTTCTTTCTTTCTTTATGTTTCTTCTTCTCAGCTGCAGATTTCTGCAGAATTTTTGACCAACTTTAGATTTTTTACACGTTTACATTTGATACAATTGTATAATAGCTTTCGTATAAGATTAGGCTTAAGCTGGTATGTGAAGCTAGATATACATTCGTAGCCTTCATCTGTAAATAAATCTTAGTCAGTTTAAGGCATTAGGTTCGGTAAGATACAAGGTTGAGAATAAGATTTTGGGCAAAGTTGATATTAGGCTTTATACTGAGTATCAGACTTTTGAACGAGCTTAAGACATTAGTATGTAAATAGTATTTCAAATGAAATATCCATTTACTGTTTAAGCCAAAACTAAGCCATAGTGCTATTATATAAGCTTTTCTAGATATCTGTGGCTTGGTGCTAAAAGGACCAATGTCAAAAAACTCAGTTTTGAGAAAATTTGAGTTAAAATTTTTATTTTCCATATAAATTCATAGTAAGATTGCTTAGAAAACCCTTTATAAACCTGTTTTGAGTTATTTGAGTGCCAAATAAAAGAGGGTAAAACAGGGTATCTCATGCAATAATTAACTCAAAATAGCAAAAAATTGACATTGGCCCTTTTAAAACCAAGCCACAGATATATCAGTTACTAATATTTTAAAACTCATTAAATTTCATTTACAGGGTGTCACAAATGAGCAACTTTTGTGAAAACTGAGAAAGCGAAATAAAGGTGATAGGCCTAGGTGAGGACATAAAAAAAACATTTTCAAAGATTCTGAAACACGTGGAAAATTTTGAGATATTCGCAAAAAAACTGTTAGGTCGTAGTACTTTAGTATACCTCCAACTCCCACATTTACAGAGCGATTTTAAAATTTAAAACAGTTTTGGAAAGTCAAGGGATCAAGCAAAGTTGATATTAGGCTTTATACTGAATATCAGACTTTTGAACGAGTTCAACCCATTAGTATGTAAAGAGCATTTCGAGTAAAATATCCATTTACTATTTAAGCCAAAACTAAGCCATAGTGCAATCATATAAGCTTTTCTAGATATCTGTGGCTTGGTGCTAAAAGGACCAATGTCAAAAAACATAGTTTTAAGAAAATTTGTGTTAAAGTTTTTATTTTCCATATAAATTCATAGTAAGATTGCTCAGGAAACCCCTTATAAATCTGTTTTGAGTTATTTTAGGGCCAAATAAAAGAGGATAGAAAAGGCTATCTCATGCAATTATTAACTCAAAATAGCTAAAAATTGACATTGGCCCTTTTAGCACCAAGCCACAGATATATCAGTTACTATTATTTTAAAACTCATTAAATTTCATTTGCAGGGTGTCACAAATGAGCAACTTTTGTGAAAACTGAGAAAGCGACCTAGTGGGGGTGATAGGCCTGGGTGAGGACTTAAAAAAAGCACTTTCAAAGATTTCGAAATACATGCAAAATTTCAAGATAATCTCAAAAACCTGTGTTCGGGTAGGTCGTAGTACTTTAGTATACCTCCAACTCCCGCATTTGCAGAGCGATTTTAAAATTTAAAACAGTTTTGGAAAGTCAAGGGATCAAGCTTTTATAAAATGTATGCTTAGGGCTAATATTCTAAGAAATTCTAAAAGTTTTGATCAACAATTTCGTTATTTTTTTTTTAATTTCATAATTTTTAAAATTCAAAAGCAATTACTTCAACTTTTTTTCATAAAAGCCTTGTACGTTTTATACAGTCTCTTAAAGCTAGTTCTATATAGAACAAAACGAGACATTACTTATTGATATCGGTTTATATTTGCAAGAGTTATATAACTTTTTCCAAAACTAAAATTTTTCAATGGCAAACAAAATTCCTTTTATAATGAACCTAGTCGGCTTATAAAAAGCTTAATAACTTTTAAGCTTTTCGTGTGATTTAAAAAATTAAAATCAGGTTTTATTAGAAACAAAATTCTCTTGTTATATTAATATAAACCTTTATGAGGTTTCATATAAGAATATGCAATAAAAAGCCACTAAAGTCAGAAAAGTGGATAAATTTTGTTTTTTTATTTTAGATATTCTTAACAAAAGATGTCGCCATCTTTAGTCCGATCATAACACATTATAGATCGGCTCTGCAAGGGCTACATTTCTCTCTTTGATAGTTTTTTACTACCACATCAATTTCAAGTCATAATTTTTTAAAATTCGACTCGTACCCACCCTAATCGAATCGAGTACAAATCTAGTTTTTAAAAGTTATGACTATAAATTGACGTGGTAGTAAAAAAACTTCGAAAGAAAAAAATGTAGCCCTTGCAGAGCCGATCTATAATGTGTTATGATCGGACTAAAGATGGCGACATCTTTTGTTAAGAATATCTAAAATAAAAAAACAAAATTTATCCACTTTTCTGACTTTAGTGGCTTTTTATTGCATATTCTTATATGAAACCTCATAAAGGTTTATATTAATATAACAAGAGAATTTTGTTTCTAATAAAACCTGATTTTAATTTTTTAAATCACACGAAAAGCTTAAAAGTTATTAAGCTTTTTATAAGCCGACTAGGTTCATTATAAAAGGAATATATAAAATGTTATGATCTGACTTAAAATGGCGACACAGTGAACAAAATACTAAAAGGGTGGTATTTGTAGGCGTGGTTAAAAAAATTAGAAAAAAAAATAGAATCGTTTCAACATTATCTTTAACCCTAGGGGGTAACTGACACAACTTCTTGTTTGTATGGAAGTCGGACCGCTCTATAATTTACGCTAGGTCGTTTTCCGAGTTTTTTTTTAGTGTATCAGAGTGTTATTAATTTACATACCATGTCTCTCGTCTGGATCCTAATTTGGATTTGAATGCTCTTGTAGTTTAGGGAGTGGGGTTGCGATCTTTATTGGCCTTAATAAATCGACAATATTTAAGATGTTTGCAGATAATGAAAACCACGTCCTCTTTAATAGACGAAATCTAGGCGTGTGTTCTAGCTCGAAATGTCATTCTTGTCGAAAACATATAGAACTTCCTTTTGGCCATACCCCTCAGACTTTCCTCTTAAAACAAAGCTCTCTTCTCCAAAGCCGATTAACCCAGCTTTCATTGCATTATCGATGAGGATTTGGGAATATACTGAAGATATTAATGCCCCTATTGCCGTCCAACCTCTTGTCTGTCCATTATTGTGTCCGTCAATCCTAATGTCCATCCATTCTCTTGTCTGTCCTTCCTTTTATCCGTCCATCCTCTTATCCATCCATCCTCTTAACAGATTATAGGCATATGAAACTATTGGTATACCCATATTGCCGTTCTCAACTCAACTCATTTTGGTCGTCTGCCAGTCAACCCAACTTTCACTTAGCCAAATTATTTTTTGATATTGCGGGACTCAACATTTTTTAGTTGCGCTACATCAAAAACTAATTTGTTTGAGTAAAAGTAGGGTCGACGGGCATAACCTCTACAATGGCTTTTGAACCGATGTAACCACTTGCTTTGGGTGTCGATGAATCTTCAAATGATCTTAATATTTTATTAGTTTCCGCTCTGTTCATCTTTACATCTGATTTTCAGAAATGCTTCTCGTCCACTTCAGATACAGAGTTTTTACATATAAATAAAGAAAAGCAAAAAATAATTTAATTTTTTTGGTGTCATTTTGGTTCCTGTTGGCCACGAAAGGGTTAATATTTTTAGTTTATGTGATCATTGTTATTAACTAAATAGTTTTTTTTGAGGTTTTAGCCAAAAAAATATCGTTTGAACCACAGCAATAGCTTTGATATTCCTTTGATATGCATAAAAATTGATTTTAATCCCGGTAACGCGAGGGTTAAACGCTTTCAATTCTGGTAAAACTGATACTATTTTTGCTAAAAATGTTTAATTTTTTCTTACATTTCTCAAAAAAAAATCTACTTTTCCCGAAATCCTTTGACTTTAAGTCACAGTTACGGCAATCGGGATAGGTAAGTCGTCAAGGACATAAAATTCGCGGAAAAAACGCTATAACTCGAAAATCGTTTGAGCGATTTTTAAGGGAAAGCCTATTAAGTCTTTATTACAAATCAAGTAAGCTTAGATTTTGCAAAAACCGAAAAAGGATAATTTTTTGCCTTGTAAACTCATTTTTCAGCTTTTGTCGACTAGTGCCAAATGCACCTAAATCATCATATTTATGAGATCGAAAATTATCATACTTTTAAATACTGCTTTTTGTGTATCCAGCAATGTAACGCTACATCGGTCTTGCACGGTTTGTCCATGATTTTTTGAGAGATCGGTAGACCAGCGCAAAATACATTTTATCCTCATAAACTATGAGATCAAAATGAATTATAATAGTTTACTGCTGTTTTTAATACTTTACCATTTCCGCAAATTTCATCGATATGTTCGCATTATACGACTCCAAATTAAATATATTTTCTATAGCAGAATGTTTGGAACTTTTAATCATTTTCTAACGTATATAACTTGTTATAGGATAATGCAATTCTTATAATGTCTTCTAACCAAATAAGTATTAAAATGTTACCTTTCAAACAAGCTACAATATAGCTTGATCCAATAACTATTATCAGAGATATAACATTTTAAAGCCAGATACCAACATTTTACAAACGAACTTTTTCACATACCCAATGTTTTAGTTACAGTATCTAAAATCTTGATAAAGCTAGCAGATAATATCTAGTGCTTTCTTTTGAAATCTAACTTCTGCTGCTACAGCCAATCGCTGCTTAAATTTCTTCAAATAAAAATTCCAATTCGACTATACAATGGAAAAGTTAGAAAATTGTAGTACGTGACTTTTCGTTAAATCTCTTATCTAAGAGTAAATAGTCGAGTGGAGACTTTGTTGTCAATTTATTCGGTATTTTCTATATACAAGTAGTTTTTTTTTCAATATTTTGTATAATCTTTAATTATTAATATATTAGTATGTATTTTATTTTATTTACTATTTGGTATTGTTCAAAAATCCAGCCTATTGCCGCCGCCAACCGCTGCGCCAGAGTCATAAACAAATACGGGCAGTTAATTTAAGATTTTGTTGTTGTTCACTTTTTTCTTTTTTGGAATACGGAAATGAATGGAAAATTTACTAAAACGATCGTAGATGTTGGTTTTATAGGGGATCTTCGGAGTGAGAGACTTTCAAGTAGGGGGCGAGGGAGAAAGTGGTGATAATGTGATTAAGATAATGAAATTGTTTTTTTAGGTTATTAATTTATTGAACGTAATTGGTGATCTTTTGTGATCGACAGAAGGTTCTTCTATAGAAAAAGTGATAGAGAGAAGAAGGTTTTTCTATATAGAAAAAGTGATAGACAGAAGAAGGTTTTTCTATATAGAAAAAGTGATCGACAGAAGAAGGTTTTTCTATATAGAAAAAGTGATAGACAGAAGAAGGTTTTTCTATATAGAAAAAGTGATGGACGGAAGAAGGTTTTTCTATATAGAAAAAGTGATAGACAGAAGAAGGTTTTTCTAAATAGAAAAAGTGATAGACAAAAGAAGGTTTTTCTATATATAGAAAAAGTGATAGACAGAAGAAGGTTTTTCTATATAGAAAAAGTGATAGACAGAAGAAGGTTTTTCTGTATAGAAAAAGTGATAGACAGAAGAAGGTTTTTCTATATAGAAAAAGTGATAGACAGAAGAAGGTTTTTCTATATAGAAAAAGTGATGGACGGAAGAAGGTTTTTCTATATAGAAAAAGTGATAGACAGAAGAAGGTTTTTCTAAATAGAAAAAGTGATAGACAAAAGAAGGTTTTTCTATATATAGAAAAAGTGATAGACAGAAGAAGGTTTTTCTATATAGAAAAAGTGATAGACAGAAGAAGGTTTTTCTATATAGAAAAAGTGATAGACAGAAGAAGGTTTTTCTATATAGAAAAAGTGATAGACAGAAGAAGGTTTTTCTATATAGAAAAAGTGATAGACAGAAGAAGGTTTTTCTATATAGAAAAAGTGATAGACAGAAGAAGGTTTTTCTAAATAGAAAAAGTGATAGACAAAAGATGGTTTTTCTATATAGAAAAAGTGATAGACAGAAGAAGGTTTTTCTAAATAGAAAAAGTGATAGACAGAAGATGGTTTTTCTATATAGAAAAAGTGATAGACAGAAGAAGGTTTTTCTATAGAGAAAAAGTGATAGATAGAAGAAGGTTTTTCCATATAGAAAAAGTTATATACAGAAGAAGGTTTTTCTAAATAGAAAAAGTGATAGACAGAAGATGGTTTTTCTATATAGAAAAAGTGATAGACAGAAGAAAGTTTTTCTATATAGAAAAAGTGATAGACAGAAGAAGGTTTTTTTATATAGAAAAAGTGATAGACAGAAGAAGGTTTTTCTATATAGAAAAAGTGATAGACAGAAGAAAGTTTTTCTATATAGAAAAAGTGATAGACAGAAGAAGGTTTTTCTATATAGAAAAAGTGATAGACAGAAGGTTTTTCTATATAGAAAAAGTGATAGACAGAAGAAGGTTTTTCTATATAGAAAAAGTGATCGACAGAAGAAGGTTTTTCTATATAGAAAAAGTGATAGACTGAAGAAGGTTTTTCTATATAGAAAAAGTGATAGACAGAAGAAGGTTTTTCTATATAGAAAAAGTGATAGACAGAAGAAGGTTTTTCTATATAGAAAAAGTGATAGACAGAAGAAGGTTTTTCTATATATAGAAAAAGTGATCGACAGAAGAAGGTTTTTCTATATAGAAAAAGTGATGGACGGAAGAAGGTTTTTCTATATAGAAAAAGTGATAGACAGAAGAAGGTTTTTCTAAATAGAAAAAGTGATAGACAGAAGAAGGTTTTTCTAAATAGAAAAAGTGATAGACAAAAGAAGGTTTTTCTATATATAGAAAAAGTGATAGACAGAAGAAGGTTTTTCTATATAGAAAAAGTGATAGACAGAAGAAAGTTTTTCTATATAGAAAAAGTGATAGACAGAAGAATGTTTTTCTATATAGAAAAAGTGATAGACAGAAGAAGGTTTTTCTATATAGAAAAAGTGATAGACAGAAGAAAGTTTTTCTACATAGAAAAAGTGATAGACAGAAGAAGGTTTTTCTATATAGAAAAAGTGATCGACAGAAGAAGGTTTTTCTATATAGAAAAAGTGATAGACAGAAGAAGGTTTTTCTATATAGAAAAAGTGATAGACAGAAGAAGGTTTTTCTATATAGAAAAAGTGATAGACAGAAGAAGGGTTTTCTATATAGAAAAAGTGATAGACAGAAGAAGGTATTTCTATATAGAAAAAGTGATAGACAGAAGAAGGTTTTTGTATATAGAAAAAGTGATAGACAGAAGAAAGTTTTTCTATATAGAAAAACTGATAGACAGAAGAAGGTTTTTCTATATAGAAAAAGTGATAGACAGAAGAAGGTTTTTCTATATAGAAAAAGTGATAGACAGAAGAAGGTTTTTCTATATAGAAAAAGTGATAGACAGAAGAAGGTTTTTCTATATAGAAAAAGTGATAGACAGAAGAAGGTTTTTCTATATAGAAAAAGTGATAGACTGAAGAAGGTTTTTCTATATAGAAAAAGTGATAGACAGAAGAAGGTTTTTCTATATAGAAAAAGTGATCGACAGAAGAAGGTTTTTCTATATAGAAAAAGTGATCGACAGAAGAAGATTTTTCTATATAGAAAAAGTGATAGACAGAAGAAGGTTTTTCTATATAGAAAAAGTGATAGACAGAAGAAGGTTTTTCTATATAGAAAAAGTGATAAACAGAAGAAGGTTTTTCTATATAGAAAAAGTGATAGACAGAAGAAGATTTTTCTATATAGAAAAAGTGATAGACAGAAGAAGGTTTTTCTATATAGAAAAAGTGATAGACAGAAGAAGGTTTTTCTATAGAGAAAAAGTGATAGATAGAAGAAGGTTTTTCTATATAGAAAAAGTGATAGACAGAAGAAGGTTTTTCTAAATAGAAAAAGTGATAGACAGAAGATGGTTTTTCTATATAGAAAAAGTGATAGACAGAAGAAGGTTTTTCTAAATAGAAAAAGTGATAGACAGATGAAGGTTTTTCTATATAGAAAACTTGATAGACAGATGAAGGTTTTTCTATATAGAAAAAGTGATAGACAGAAGAAGGTTTTTCTATATAGAAAAAGTGATCGACAGAAGAAGGTTTTTTTATATAGAAAAAGTGATCGACAGAAGAAGGTATTTCTATTCTATATAGAAAAAGTGATAGACAGAAGAAGGTTTTTCTATATAGAAAAAGTGATCGACAGAAGGCATTTTATTAACTATTTCTTTCGAAAACACTTATTTTTTAAATGTTTTTAAAATTTAAAATAAATGTCTCAACATTTAGAGTGACAGACAACAAAATGTTTTGTTAGAAGTGACTCAAAAAGAATTGTCTTTTTTGATTTTCTTATTTATTGACTAATCACTTTAATTATTTAAAAACATCCCAAAATCATGATGTTCATATATTTGATAATAATGACGCCAAATGCTAACAATGACTCACAAAAAGGCCACTCATTTTTATGTAAAACAATGAAAAAATCTTCAATACAAATTTTTATATTTCAAATTGATTTAAGGCAAAAATATTTCTAAATAAAGATAAATTTATAAATTGTTAGTGACACAATATTTTTGCTAAATGACAATGATTTAATAAGTTCTTTGAATCATTCATGATTTTTATATTCTTTGAAATAGGAGAAAAAAAACTTATTGATACTAAAAATATAATTACATAAAAAAATTCCATTTAATATTGAATCATTGAAATTGTGATCACTTAACATAAGATTACAATAATTTTCTATAGAAAACTTAGTGATCGCTTAAGTTTTCTATAGAAAAGTTGGCGATCGCTATAGTTTGCTATAGAAAAGTTGGCGATCGCTATAGTTTTCTATAGAAAACTTGGCGATCGCTATAGTTTTCTATAGAAAAGTTGGCGATCGCTATAGTTTTCTATATAAAAGTTGGCGATCGCTATAGTTTTCTATAGAAAAGTTGGCGATCGCTATAGTTTTATATAGAAAAGTTGACGATAGCTATAGTTTTCTATAGAAAAGTTGGCGATCGCTATAGTTTTCTATAGAAAAGTTGGCGATCGCTATTGTTTTCTATAGAAAAGTTGGCGATCGCTATAGTTTTCTATAGAAAAGTTGGCGATCGCTATAGTTTTATACAGAAAAGTTGGCGATCGCTACATTTTTTTATAGAAAAGTCGGCGATCGCTATAGTTTCCTTTGAAACAGTTGGTGATCGCTATATTTTTCTATAGAAGTTGGCGATCGCTATAATTTTTTATATAAAGGTTGGCGATCGCTATAGTTAACGATCGTAACCTTTCTATAGAAATTTTCAACAGTCGCAAACTTTTCTATAGAAATCTTCAACAATCGTTAACTTTTCTATAGAAAACTTCAACAATCGTTAACTTTTCTATAGAAAACTTAAACAATCGTTAACTTTTCTATAAAAAACTTCAACGATCGTTAACTTTTCAATAGAAAACTTTAATGATCTTAAACTTTTCTAAGAAAACTTTAATGATTTTAAACTTTTCTATAGAAAACTTCAATGATCTTGAACTTTTCTATAGAAACTTTAAAGATCTTGAACTTGTCTATAGAAAACTTCCACGATCTTGAAATTTTGTATAGAAACTTTAACGATCTTGAACTTTTCTATAGAAAACTTCAATGATCTTTAACTTTTATGTAGAAAATTTCATCGTTCTTGAACTTTTCTAAAGAAAACGTCAACGATCTTGGACTTTTCTGTAGAAAACTTTAACGATCTTGAACTTTTCTACAAAAAACTTCAACGATCTTTAACTTTTCTATAGAAAACTTCAACGATCTTTAACTTTTCTATAGAAAACTTCAACGATCTTTAACTTTTCTATAGAAAATTTCAGCAATCTTGAAATTTCTATAGATTTTTTTAACTTTTCTATTGAAAACTTTAGTTATAGTTAACTTTTCTAAAAAAACTTTACTTAATTCGTAACTCGTGGGTTTATTATTTGTTAGTTTTTTGTTTTTGTTGTTACACTGTGCAAGTTGGTTCGCACTTACTTATGAATAAATGGATTTTGTTTTAGAATTTTATATATATTTCCGTTTATATAAGAGACTCATGTATATAATATACTTGTTTTTACACACATCATCTACATTTTTTACGCCGTTTTTATATTTTATTTTTCAATTCTCCTCCGATTCCTCTTCTGGGCGTTCTTAACATTTTTAGTGACAAAAACAATAACAAAATCAAAATATAAAACAACAATGAAACAATGCTTCCAGGCGCTTAAAACTATTGTATGTTTTGATACAGTAAACCCCTAATAACTGCTTCCCAATGGACGACTTGTCTTAGACTACTATTTGTCTGCTATTCAATATAAAGTCTATGAGGTTTAGGGAAAATTATATCATAAGTTTTTGTTTAAGTGTTGAAGGAGCAATTATTTGTAATTTACTGTCTATACTTTATAAATATTTGTTCGATATTAGAAACAAAACTATATTAAGACATATTATAAAAAAATAACTTTTCAATAGAAGATGATTTAAAGAAGAGTTTGAAGTCGAATTAATGGAAATAAAATAAAAAATTTAAACCAAAATCAAAGTAAAATTGAAACAGAAAAACCAACAAAGAAAATAGCACCCAAACGTCCAACCGACCCAACTACAAAATCTCAACTCAACAAAATTTGTTTGAATAATCTCAAACCCCGATAAAATACTTAAAACGCAAAATAAAATTAAAGCAAAAAAAAATGTGACAAACTCACGACGATTAGTCGGTCTGTCGTTCTGTTAGTCATTAAGACTATTTTGGCAGGCTCGAACGTCATACCGTCTGCCCGTCCGTCTTTCTCAAAACATTTTTGCTTTTATATTTTTTTCCTTCTCAAATTAGTCGGACCACCATCAACTTTAGTTTTATTTTTTTGTTGAATCTTTTAATATTTTTAGTTTTTTCTTAATTTTTTTTTAGAACGCAATAATTGTAACAATTTAATCACTTTAAAAATATTTTGTTGGTTTTATTTTCGGTTTAAATAAATAACACAAAAAAAAAACATGTCAATAAAAACGTTTTGCTTTAAGTTTCATTTACACAAAAATGTTGAAATTTTAAAAAGTGATTGCAAAATATTATAGACAAATTTGGAAAACAAAATTGTAATTGTCTGAATTAATTTCGTTTTAATTATTACGTAAATTAAATGCAATTAAATTTCTATAGAAAAATTCAATGATGTTGGAAGTTTTCTGTACAAAAGTTTAGGGTCGTTGAAGTTTTCTATAGAAAAGTTAAAGGTCGTTGAAGTTTTGTATAGAAAAGTTCAAGATCGTTAAAGTTTTCTATAGAAAAGTTCAAGATCGTTGAAGTTTTCGATAGAAAAGTTCAACATCGTTGAAGTTTTCTATAGAAAAGATAAAGATCGTTGAAGTTTTCTATAGAAAAGTTCAAGATCGTTGAAGTTTTCTATAGAAAAGTTCAAGATCGTTGAAGTTTTCTATAGAAAAGTTTAAGATCGTTGAAGTTTTCTATAGAAAAGTTCAAGATCGTTGAAGTTTTCTATAGAAAAGTTCAACATCGTTGAAGTTTTCTATAGAAAAGTTAAAGATCGTTGAAGTTTTCTTTAGAAAAGTTCAACATCGTTGAAGTTTTCTTTAGAAAAGTTCAACGATGTTGAACTTTTCTAAAGAAAACTTCAACGATCTTGAACTTTTCTATAGAAAAATTCAACGATCTTGAACTTTTCTAAAGAAAACTTCAACGATGTTGAACTTTTATAAAGAAAACTTCAACGATGTTGAACATTTCTAAAGAAAACTTCAACGATGTTGAACTTTTCTAAAGAAAACTTCAACGATGTTGAACTTTTCTAAAGAAAACTTCAACGATGTTGAACTTTTCTAAAGAAAACTTCAACGATGTTGAACTTTTCTATAGAAAACTTCAACGATGTTGAACTTTTCTATAGAAAACTTTTCTAAAGAAAACTTCAACGATGTTGAACTTTTCTAAAGAAAACTTCAACGATGTTGAACTTTTCTAAAGAAAACTTCAACGATGTTGAACTTTTCTAAAGAAAACTTCAACGATGTTGAACTTTTCTAAAGAAAATTTCAACGATGTTGAACTTTTCTATAGAAAACTTCAACGATGTTGAACTTTTCTATAGAAAACTTTTCTAAAGAAAACTTCAACGATGTTGAACTTTTCTAAAGAAAACTTCAACGATGTTGAACTTTTCTAAAGAAAACTTCAACGATGTTGAACTTTTCTAAAGAAAACTTCAACGATGTTGAACTTTTCTAAAGAAAACTTCAACGATGTTGAACTTTTCTAAAGAAAACTTCAACGATGTTGAACTTTTCTAAAGAAAACTTCAACGATGTTGAACTTTTCTAAAGAAAACTTCATCGATGTTGAACTTTTCTAAAGAAAACTTCAACGATGTTGAACTTTTCTAAAGAAAACTTCAACGATGTTGAACTTTTCTATAGAAAAGTTCAACGATGTTGAACTTTTCTATAGAAAACTTCAACGATGTTGAACTTCTCTATAAAAAACTTTAAATATCTTTAACTTTTCTATAGTAAACTTCATCGGTCTTGAACTGTTTTTGGAGAAAAATTTAACTATTTTGAAATTTTCTATAGAAAACTTCAACGATCTTGAACTTGTTTATAGAAAACTTCAACGATCTTAAACTTTTCTGTAGAAAACTTTAATGATCTTTAACTTTTTTATACAAAACTTTTACAATCCATAGTTTTTCTATAGAAAAATATATGATCTTAAGTTTTTTTTTGTCGAAAACTTAAACGATTTTGAATTTGAATAAATAAATAATTACAGAGAAAAGTCCTAGACTTGAGTTTAAAAGATATTAATAATTTGAACAAAAAAGTGCAAAAGTGATTAATAAAGTAAAATCCAAAAGTTTGTTCTATTGAAAAACAAACCCTTAAATTTCCTGTCTAAACATACGCGAGTTTTGAAAACTTTCCATCCACATATTTCCTTCGATTGTGGCAATGCAAAATTGGTCTTATTATCAACATCATCAACCCATTAAAGTGCAACAGAACCCAAATCTACAGGAGAACTTTGTTCACGCAAACGAAAACGTTTATTATTACAACGATTTAAAAACGGATTCCAACAACGTAAAGGGCCTCTACTATGTCTACTACAGGGATATTAATGTAAGTTTTGAATTCAAAATAGTTTGACATCTTAAACATTTATTGTAAGTATTGGGATCACCCTTAAACTGAACAACATAAACTCTTACCTTATAAATACGAAATCCATGACTCTATCGCTATTGTCCTGGTGTCGTCTACCCGAGTATTTTAATAGTTCAAAATATTTAGCACTTCATTTCTTTAAAATCGTATTAAAGTCATTTTTCATTTGACTTTTTTGTTCATATTCTCTATATTTTACTTTATCTCTTTGATAATTTGTAATGTTTTTGAAATTTTTTGTATTATATCATTAAGGGAGTCTTTTATTTTAACTTCTTGTCGTATTTTGTTAGATATCCATCCGTCTGCTATTTTTGACCTCACCTCTCCATAACAAGAACCACCCCTTGGATGACTTCAAATATTGACAGCTGATATTGAAGTGCTGTTAAGTCATAAGAAAAATCCCCTTTTGGTTTCAATATTTCACTTTAACATTATTTTATTATTAACAAACAAATTTAAAATGTAAAACCAAGAATAAAATGTGATAAAAATTGTTTCAAATTAGCTTTTCTTTTGAAAGGAAACAATGTTTCGAAATTAACCCTTAAATTGAAATGATGAAATTTAAATTTAAATTTAATTTTTAATATTCAAGGTTATTTACCATAAATCCTGTTTAATTCTAAAAGGATCTCAATTTATTTGCAAAATTGAATTTTTAAAGATTGAGAAAATCTCTAATTTCAGAAACAAACTTGAATTTTCTTAAGAAAATTTCAAGATCTTTATAGTTTTCCAAAGAAAGGATTTTAAGTTAAAATTTGATTTTTTCGAAAAATTTAAATATTAAGTCAGAATTAAAATTTTTAGTGAAAATTTTAATTTTTGGTTAAAATTTGAATTTTTAGTGAAAATTTGAATTTTTAGTGAAAATTTGAATTTTTAGTGAAAATTTGAATTTTTAGTGAAAATTTGAATTTGTAGTAAAAATTTGAATTTTTAGTGAAATTTTAAATTTGTTGTAAAAATTTGATTTTTTTTGTGAAAATTTTAATTTTTGGTGAAAATTTAAATTTTTAGTGAAAATATTAATTTTTAGTGAAAATTTTAATTTTTAGTGAAAATTTGAATTTTTAGTGAAAATTTGAATTTTTAGTGAAAATTTGAATTTTTAGTGAAAAGTTGAATTTTAAGTGAAATTTTGAATTTGCAGTAAAAATTTGAATTTTTTTGTGAAAATTTGAATTTTTAGTGAAAATTTGAATTTTAAGTGAAAATTTTAATTTTTAGTGAAAATTTGAATTTTTAGTGAAATTTTGAATTTGTTTAAAAATTTGAATTTTTGGTAATATTTTTAATTTTTAGTAGAAAATTGAAGTTTTCTATAGAAAAGTTCAAGATCGTTGAAGTTTTCTATAGAAAAGTTCAAGATCGTTGAAGTTTTATATAGAAAAGTTCAAGATCGTTGAAGTTTTCTATAGAAAAGTTCAAGATCGTTAAAGTTTTCTATAGAAAAGTTCAAGATCGTTGAAGTTTGCTATAAAAAAATTAACTATCGTTGAAGTTTGCTTTAGAAAAGTTCAAGATCGTTGAAGTTTTCTATAGAAAAGTTCAAGATCGTTAAAGTTTTCTATAGAAAAGTTCAAGATCGTTGAAGTTTGCTATAAAAAAATTAACTATCGTTGAAGTTTGCTTTAGAAAAGTTCAAGATCGTTGAAGTTTTCTTTAGAAAAGCTCAAGATCGTTGAAGTTTTCTTTAGAAAAGTTCAAGATCGTTGAAGTTTTCTATAGAAAAGTTCAAGATCGTTAAAGTTTTCTATAGAAAAGTTCAAGATCGTTGAAGTTTTCTTTAGAAAAGCTCAAGATCGTTGAAGTTTTCTTTAGAAAAGTTCAAGATCGTTGAAGTTTTCTATAGAAAAGTTCAAGATCGTTAAAGTTTTCTATAGAAAAGTTCAAGATCGTTGAAGTTTTCTTTAGAAAAGCTCAAGATCGTTGAAGTTTTCTTTAGAAAAGTTCAAGATCGTTGAAGTTTTCTATAGAAAAGTTCAAGATCGTTAAAGTTTTCTATAGAAAAGTTCAAGATCGTTGAAGTTTTCTATAGAAAAGTTCAAGATCGTTGAAGTTTTCTATAGAAAAGTTCAAGATCGTTGAAGTTTTCTATAGAAAAGTTCAAGATCGTTGAAGTTTTCTATAGAAAAGTTCAAGATCGTTGAAGTTTTCTATAGAAAAGTTCAAGATCGTTGAAGTTTTCTATAGAAAAGTTCAAGATCGTTGAAGTTTTCTATAGAAAAGTTCAAGATCGTTGAAGTTTTCTATAGAAAAGTTCAAGATCGTTGAAGTTTTCTATAGAAAAGTTCAAGATCGTTGAAGTTTTCTATAGAAAAGTTCAAGATCGTTGAAGTTTTCTATAGAAAAGTTCAAGATCGTTGAAGTTTTCTATAGAAAAGTTCAAGATCGTTGAAGTTTTCTATAGAAAAGTTCAAGATCGTTGAAATTAGTAGTGTATGTATTTATAATTTTAAAAGCTAATCCATTTGAGTACCTAATGACTACCTTCACATTCTATTTGAATTACATTTTAATTTTTCGCATCAATTCACTTTCTAGTTTAACAAACAATAGAATTTTTCTATTTTTATTCATTTTTGCTTGTTATTTTCATCTCCTTCCTCTTTTGGTTTCTAGTATTCGTCTCTTTATGTCTTTAGAAAATTAATTTCCATTTAAAAATTTAATGCGTAATTATTACTTGTTTTTATTGTATTTTTATGGGTCCGTCTTCGTGTTTCGCATTTGAAATTTAATATTTGTTTTCACAAACAAACAACGACCGACTAATTCGCCCCTTAACAATTTCGATGAAATCTTTAATCTTTAAGGGTTGATTACACATATTTCGCAGTTTCTTTTCAAAAAGAATTTCAAATCATACGCAAATTGTTAAATGGATATTTTTATTTTATTTTTCGCTTAAACTCCTTCTTCTACCTGGTCCTTCTTTCCATCCTTTCTTTTCTTTCTTTCTTCATTTATTTATAGACGAAGTGTGTATCTGCTCATATTTCTTGGTTTTCATGTTAATCTTTAATTTGTCGATGAATAATATTTCCTTCTTTCCCTTTAAGATTTATTTTAATTTTTATTATTTGCTTATGTCTCTATTTTTGATTTGTGTAAAGAATTTAATTTCTTTCATTATCTTGAAACTATTTGCCCTTTTTTTGTTCGTTCCTGACCACAATGACTCATTTCTATTTCTTATATTTTCGTAAATATTTATAAGAAATTTATATTATTTGCTTTTGGAATGTTAAGAAAACACCCTGTATTTCTACAGGGTTGTTTGTTTTTGCACATTTACATTGTTCAATTTAAAGTCCCTTAAATGTATCATTTTTCTATAGTTCTGCGGGAAAAGGGGATATAATTTTTCAGCTGTTAACTTATTAATCTATTTTTAAGGGTATCATCACACCCCATCAGCAAATACGTGTCAGAATCTATTAGAAAATATGTAGTTTAAGTTTTTCAGAAATTTTCTATTGATTGAAAATTAGCTATATTTTTCTACAGAAATGTTAGCGATCGCCAAATTTTCTATACAAAATTATAGCGACCGCCATCTTTTCTATTGAAAATTTTAGAGATCGCCAACTTTTCAATAGAAAATTTTAGAGATCGTCAACTTTTCAATAGAAAATTATAGAGATCGCCAACTTTTCTATAGAAAACTATGGCTATCGCCAACTTTTCTATAGAATTCTAATGCGATCACCAATTTTTCTATAGAAAACTAATGCGATTGCCAACTTTTCTATAGAAAACTAATGCGATCGCCAACTTTTCTATAGAAAACTAATGCGATCGCCAACTTTTCTATAGAAAACTAATGCGATCGCCAACTTTTCTATATAAAACTAATGCGATCGCCAACTTTTCTATAGAAAACTAATGCGATCGCCAACTTTTCTATAGAAAACTAATGCGATCGCCAACTTTTCTGTAGAATTCTAATGCGATCGCCAACTTTTCTATAGAAAACTAAGGCGATCGCCAACTTTTCTATAAAAAACCAAAGCGATCACCAACTTTTTATATTTACTACTTTAATAGGAATTTCTATAAAAATTTACTATTTTTATAGGAAATTTTTCGAAAATTTCCTATTTTTATAGGAAATTTTTCAAAAATTTCCTATTTCTATAGGAAATTTTTCAAAAATTTGCTATTTCTATAGGAAATTTTTCAAAAATTTCCTATTTTTATAGGAAATTTTTCAAAAATTTCCTATTTTTATAGGAAATTTTTCAAAAATTTCCTATTTTTATAGGAAATTTTTCAAAAATTTCCTATTTTTATAGGAAATTTTTCAAAAATTTCCTATTTTTATAGGAAATTTTTCAAAAATTTCCTATTTTTATAGGAAATTTTTCAAAAATTTCCTATTTTTATAGGAAATTTTTCAAAAATTTCCTATTTTTATAGGAAATTTTTCAAAAATTTCCTATTTTTATAGGAAATTTTTCAAAAATTTCCTATTTTTATAGGAAATTTTTCAAAAATTTCCTATTACTTTTCAATAGAAAATTATAGAGATCGCCAACTTTTCTATAGAAAACTATGGCTATCGCCAACTTTTCTATAGAATTCTAATGCGATCACCAATTTTTCTATAGAAAACTAATGCGATTGCCAACTTTTCTATAGAAAACTAATGCGATCGCCAACTTTTCTATAGAAAACTAATGCGATCGCCAACTTTTCTATAGAAAACTAATGCGATCGCCAACTTTTCTATATAAAACTAATGCGATCGCCAACTTTTCTATAGAAAACTAATGCGATCGCCAACTTTTCTATAGAAAACTAATGCGATCGCCAACTTTTCTGTAGAATTCTAATGCGATCGCCAACTTTTCTATAGAAAACTAAGGCGATCGCCAACTTTTCTATAAAAAACCAAAGCGATCACCAACTTTTTATATTTACTACTTTAATAGGAATTTCTATAAAAATTTACTATTTTTATAGGAAATTTTTCGAAAATTTCCTATTTTTATAGGAAATTTTTCAAAAATTTCCTATTTCTATAGGAAATTTTTCAAAAATTTGCTATTTCTATAGGAAATTTTTCAAAAATTTCCTATTTTTATAGGAAATTTTTCAAAAATTTCCTATTTTTATAGGAAATTTTTCAAAAATTTCCTATTTTTATAGGAAATTTTTCAAAAATTTCCTATTTTTATAGGAAATTTTTCAAAAATTTCCTATTTTTATAGGAAATTTTTCAAAAATTTCCTATTTTTATAGGAAATTTTTCAAAAATTTCCTATTTTTATAGGAAATTTTTCAAAAATTTCCTATTTTTATAGGAAATTTTTCAAAAATTTCCTATTTTTATAGGAAATTTTTCAAAAATTTCCTATTTTTATAGGAAATTTTTCAAAAATTTCCTATTTTTATAGGAAATTTTTCAAAAATTTCCTATTTTTATAGGAAATTTTTCAAAAATTTCCTATTTTTATAGGAAATTTTTCAAAAATTTCCTATTTTTATAGGAAATTTTTCAAAAATTTCCTATTTTTATAGGAAATTTTTCAAAAATTTCCTATTTTTATAGGAAATTTTTCAAAAATTTCCTATTTTTATAGGAAATTTTTCAAAAATTTCCTATTTTTATATCAAATTTTTCAAAAATTTCCTATTTTTATAGGAAATTTTTCAAAAATTTCCTATTTTTATAGGAAATTTTTCAAAAATTTCCTATTTTTATAGGAAATTTTTCAAAAATTTCCTATTTTTATAGGAAATTTTTCAAAAATTTCCTATTTTTATAGGAAATTTTTCAAAAATTTCCTATTTTTATAGGAAATTTTTAAAAAATTTCCTATTTTTATAGGAAATATTTCAAAAATTTTCTTTTCTCAAATGATATAAAAAGTCTGTCAAACCTTAAGTAGAGCCAGTTGATACTATTTATAAATGGATGAAAAATATGAAATGTGAATACACATAGAAAAATATTAAAAAATTTATATTAAAAAAATGAAATATCTAAAAAATGTATATCTGCAGTGAGAAAGTACTTGTTTGTATATTTATTACTGATGGGTAGGAAAAAAATATAATACACAAACAAAAAATTCGTGCTTATATACAAAGTCATGCAATTACATTATGTATTCGCAGCATGTAAAGGAACAAGTATATAAAATGAGTTTTATATACAAAGTTAAGAGTATATAGACAAAAAAAATGTAGGTAGGTAAGTGGATACATATGTATACATCTATATAAACTGACTATACAAATGTATCTGTAAAATAAATATAATGCATTTGTAGATACATATGTATCTTTGTAGACAAAGCAGCTAAATTTTGCAATGTAAAAAAATACTGAAAAATTAAAAAAAAAGAAATGCAAAATAGAGTATTTTTTGTAGAGCAGCAAAAGTAACCAGAAGAAAAATGTAAACTAAATTGAAAAAAATAAAACCTAAAATGAAAACAACAAAATCATATTCGTTTACATACTCGTAGATACATACAATTCATATATACATATGTATGTACATATGTATATCTAAATGTATATAACCCACCATTCACTTCACTAACTTGCGAATTTATTCACCCAGCCGCTAGTTCACACACTCACTCACTTACTCGCGTTTCCAACAATCCAACGCCCGTTCAACACCCTCCTTTTAAGGCCTCCCCCTTCCCCTAAACACGAAAACATTTTGCATTAGGTTTTTGAAAATAAAAAAACAACGACAAATTTCTAAAAACACAAACAAATTGGAGTAAATAACGAAAAAAATACGACGTGTGTAATTGAAAAGACAAAACGTCTATTTGACTGTTTGACTAAACGTCAAAATAACAGAACCAAACCAACAATTCAAATACTAACAGACAAAACAAAAAAAAAAATAACATAAAATTTATTCAAACATCCATCCATTGAATATAAAGATATATTCAGACAAAATTCGGCTTTCAAGACTCCAACCCTATCATCTTTGCAAATTTAAATTTTTCGTGAAAATTTTAATTTTTAATAAAAATTATATTTTAGGGAAAATTTGAATTTTTAGTAAAAATTTGAATTTTTTAGTCAAAATTCGAATTTGTAGTCAAAATTTGAATTTTTAATAAAAATTTGAATTTTTAATAAAAATTTGAATTTTTAGTGGAAATTTGAAGTTTTATTAAAAATTTGAATTTTTTGTAAAAATTTGAATTTTTTAGTAAAAATTTTTATTTTTGGTGAAAATTTGAATTTTAAGTGAAAATTGAATTTTTTAGTGAAAATATGAATTTTTAGTGAAAATTTGAATTTTTATCGCAAATTTGAATTTTTGTAAAAATTTGAATTTTTAGTAAGAAATGAAAATTTAAGTAATTTTTTATAGAAAAGTTTGCGATCGCCCTAATTTTCTATAGAAAAATTGGCGATCGCCCTAATTTTCTATAGAAAAATTGGCGATTGCGAAAAGTTGAAATTTAAGTGAAATTTTTAATTTTTAGTGAAAATTTGAATTTTTAGCGAAAATTTGAATTTTCAGCGATAATTTAAAGTTTTAGTAAAAATTTGATTATTAATAAAAGTTTAATTTAAAATCGGCGATCGCCTTAATTTTCTATAGAAAAGTTGGCGATCGCCTTAGTTTTCTATAGAAAAGTTGGCGATCGCCTTAGTTTCCCATAGAAAAGTTGGCGATCGCCTTATTTTCTATAGAAAAGTTGGCGATCGCCTTATTTTCTATAGAAAAGTTGGCGATCGCCTTAGTTTTCTATAGAAAAGTTGGCGATCGCCTTAGCTTTCTGTAGAAAAGTTGGCGATCGCCTTAGTTTTCTATAGAAAAGTTGGCGATCGCCTTAGTTTTCTATAGAAAAGTTGGCGATCGCCTTAATTTTCTATAGAAAAGTTGGCGATCGCCTTAGTTTTCTATAGAAAAGTTGGCGATCGCCTTAGTTTTCTATAGAAAATTTGGCGATCGCTTTATTTTCTATAGAAAAGTTGGCGATCGCCTTAGTTTTCTATAGAAAAGTTGGCGATCGCCTTAGTTTTCTGTAGAAAAGTTGGCGACCGCCTTAGTTTTCTATAGAAAAGTTGGCGATCGCTTTAGTTTGCTATAGAAAAGTTGGCGATCGCTTTAGTTTGCTATAGAAAAGTTGGCGATCGCCTTAGTTTTCTATAGAAAAGTTGGCGATCGCCTTAGTTTTCTATAGAAAAGTTGGCGATCGCCTTAGTTTTCTATAGAAAAGTTGGCGATCGCCTTAGTTTTCTATAGAAAAGTTGGCGATCGCCTTTGTTCTCTATAGAAAAGTTGGCGATCGCCTTAGTTTTCTATAGAAAAGTTGGCGATCGCCTTAGTTTTCTATAGAAAAGTTGGCGATCGCCTTAGTTTTCTATAGAAAAGTTGGCGATCGCCTTAGTTTTCTATAGAAAAGTTGGCGATCGCCTTAGTTTTCTATGGAAAAGTTGGCGATCGCCTTAGTTTTCTATGGAAAAGTTGGCGATCGCCTCAGTTTTCTATAGAAAAGTTGGCGATCGCCTTAGTTTTCTATAGAAAAGTTGGCGATCGCCTCAGATTTCTATAGAAAAGTTGGCGATCGCCTTAGTTTTCTATAGAAAAGTTGGCGATCGCCTTAGTTTTCTATAGAAAAGTTGGCGATCGCCTTAGTTTTCCATAGAAAAGTTGGCGATCGCCTTAGTTTTCTATAGAAAAGTTGGCGATCGCCTCAGTTTTCTATAGAAAAGTTGGCGATCGCCTCAGATTTCTATAGAAAAGTTGGCGATCGCCTCAGTTTTCTATAGAAAAGTTGGCGATCGCCTTAGTTTTCTATAGAAAAGTTGGCGATCGCCATAATTTTCTAAAGTTTTCTATTAAACCGAATTTTGTATGTACCCTCTTCAATAACAATTTTTTCATTACCTTCAGTTAGTTGAAGCTTACCAGGCTATGGCTTTAAGGTATGTCTCAGGACGGTGGCGATACTGCTAAGGGGTTGTTGATAGCCCCTGTACTCGTTATAAAGTTGAAAAAGAATCAAACCCATAGCCAGATATTGGTTGTCGCTGGGCAGTTCTTGCGCCATCAAACAAAAATTATGGAATAAGAAAAAAATGGGTTTATATGAATAATATTTGGCTTTGGCCACTTAAATATATTAAACAAAGAATATGAACAAATTGAAAACTTTAGGAAAAATATTTAAAGAGCAGACAATGAAATTGGACACCAGCGACCAAAGAACGATAACGAACATGTTTGATGTGGAGTCGCAACCTAAAAAAGAGTAAAATTAAGTATGTAATTGCTTAATGTAAATGAATTTTTTAAAAGAATATTGCAAAAATGGAATTAATTATACTACAACTTTATTACAGAAATAATTATGGTCTTATTAAAAAAACTAGGGTTAGTTTTAAAATTAATTTAAAATAATTAATTCGCGAGATGCAAAAAAATTTTTTCTAAAAATTTTCCGAAAAATTTATTTATTACTTGAAACTTTTATTTTCGCTAAAAATTAAAATTAGGGTAGAAATAAAATTTTTATAAAAAATTTTAATTTTCTCTAAAAATTTAAATATTCTCTAAAAATTTAAATTTTCTCAAAAAATTTAAATTTTTTCTTAAAATTACATTTTTCGCTAAAAATTTAAATTTTCTCTAAAAATTTAAATTTTTTCTTAAAATACAATTTTTCGCTAAAAATTTAAATTTTCTCTAAAAATTTAAATTTTTAGTAAAAATTTAATTTTTTAGTAAAAATTTAATTTTGTAGTAAAAATTTTCTTTTACTGCAAATTTTAATTTTTAGTAAAAATTTAAATTTTTTGTGAAAATTTGAAATTTTAGTGAAAATTAAAATTTTTAGTAAAAATTTGAATTTTTAGTGAAAATGTGAATTTTTACAAAAAATTTTAATTTTTACAAAAAATTTTAATTTTTTAGTAAAAATTTAATTTGTTAGTAAAAATTTAATTTTTTAATAAAAATTTAATTTTTTAATAAAAATTTAATTTTTTAATAAAAATTTTATTTCTTAATAAAAATTTAATTTTTTAATAAAAATTTAATTTTTTAATAAAAATTTAATTTTTTAATAAAAATTTAATTTTTTAATAAAAATTTAATTTTTTAATAAAAATTTAATTTCTTAATAAAAATTTAATTTTTTAATAAAATTTTGGGCAAATTTTAGTTTTTAGTAAAAATTTAAATTTTTTGTGAAAATTTGAAATTTAATAAAAATTTAATTTTTTAATAAAAATTTAATTTTTTAATAAAAATTTAATTTTTTAATAAAAATTTTATTTCTTAATAAAAATTTAATTTTTTAATAAAATTTTGGGCAAATTTAAGTTTTTAGTAAAAATTTAAATTTTTTGTGAAAATATGAAATTAAATTTTTTAATAAAAATTTAATTTTTTAATAAAAATTTAATTTTTTAATAAAAATTTAATTTTTTAATAAAAATTTAATTTTTTAATAAAAATTTAATTTTTTAATAAAAATTTAATTTTTTAATAAAAATTTAATTTTTTAATAAAAATTTAATTTTTTAATAAAAATGTAATTTTTTAATAAAAATTTAATTTTTTAATAAAAATTTAATTTTTTTATAAAAATTTAATTTTTTAATAAAAATTTAATTTTTTAATAAAATTTTGGGCAAATTTTAGTTTTTAGTAAAAATTTAAATTTTTTGTGAAAATTTGAAATTTAATAAAAATTTAATTTTTTTAATAAAAATTTAATTTTTTAATAAAAATTTAATTTTTAATAAAAATTTAATTTTTTAATAAAAATTTAATTTTTAAATAAAAATTTAATTTTTTAATAAAAATTTAATTTTTTTATAAAAATTTAATTTTTTAATAAAAATTTAATTTTTTAATAAAATTTTGGGCAAATTTTAGTTTTTAGTAAAAATTTAAATTTTTTGTGAAAATTTGAAATTTAATAAAAATTTAATTTTTTTAATAAAAATTTAATTTTTTAATAAAAATTTAATTTTTAATAAAAATTTAATTTTTTAATAAAAATTTAATTTTTTAATAAAAATTTAATTTCTTAATAAAAATTTAATTTCTTAATAAAAATTTAATTTTTTAATAAAAATTTAATTTCTTAATAAAAATTTAATTTTTTAAAAAAATTTTGGGCAAATTTTAGTTTTTAGTAAAAATTTAAATTTTTTGTGAAAATTTGAAATTTTAGTCAAAATTTGAATTTTTTGTGACAATTTAAATTTTTAGTGAAAGTTTAAATTTTTAGTAAAAATTTGAATTTACAGTAAAATTTTTAATTTTTAGTGAAAATTTTAATTTTGAGTTTTTAGTGAAACGAAATTTTTGGTCAAAATTTAAAGTTAAACTTTTCCTTCAAAATTAAGTTTTTCAATAAAATTTTTTACTAAAATTTCATTTTTTCCCAAAAAAGTGAATTATTTGAACAAAATGTTCTTCAAAAACTAAATAATATATCTATCATCTACCTTTGCCCCTACAAATAATTTGTAAGTTCTTAAAAAACGGAATTTTTCTGTATTTTTGTAGTCTTCTAATATTTATTCCTACATTTTAATATAAAGATACATAAAAAATATCTGCTGTTCATATGTAAAACTGTATAAATTTGTTTTTTTGTCGCCTTTGATTCATTTTTTAATAGATTTGTTTTTTCAGAATTTTATATTATTTGCTTTACCAGTAAAACTTTTCTACCCCCCAAACCCCCTAATACTCGTATGTATATTCAACCACTTTATCATATAAAATTTTATAAACACAGAATTTTGAGGAAGCTATTTTTAAATATTGTAGTTTTCTATTTTGTCTTCTTCAGTCTTCTCGTCTTTAGAGTTAAAATTTTCTGTATATGCATTTAAAATTTTATACATTTATTTTATATCCTTTAGAACAACCACCTACTATTTATTGTACCTTCAAATCTAGCCCCGAATTGGTGTGATGATCACTGACTGGTCTTGAAATATGCCACCAAAAATCCACCTCAGGAAACTTTTTTAAACACCATTAAAAACACCCCTTTCCCCTCTATTTTTTTTCCCTAAAACTGTCTGCCCTTCATAGTTCCTGATTTTGGGATTCCCACAATTTCTTATCACTTTTTTTATTATACCCTTCACCACCATAGGTTTAAAGGGTATTATAAGTTTGTGCTGATGTTTGTAACGCATAAAAATATTTGTCTTAGACCCACCTTTTAGTATACCAATAGGCTTAGAATCACTTTCTGAGTCGATTTAGCGATGTCCGTCCGTCCGTCCGCCCGTCTGGCTGGCTGGACCCCCATGTAAACCTTGTAATCAAACTACAGGTCGCAATTCTAAAGATAATTCGATGAAATTTGGCACAAATAATTTTTTTGATAATGGGACCATGGCTATTGAAATTCGTCAAAATCGGTCCATTATTTATGGTACCTGCCATAGGTCCCACTTCCCGGAATTGCTATATTGCCCACAAATATCAATATTTTTTCATGAAATTTGAAACAGATACTGCTTATGTAAACCTAAATCACTGTACCAAATTTCGTTGAAATCGGTCCACATTTGACCATAGCTCCCATACAAACTCTTCTTCAAAAACGCACTAAAAGAAACAAAAAATCACTAAAACGCTCGTAAATCTAAAGATAATAAGAATTTTGAGTTTATTTTTTGAATACATAAGTTTTGTAAAAACTGTAATCAATTTGCCAAATTTCGAGATAATCGGTCCACATTTGACCCTAGCTCTCACATAAGTCCAAATGACGGAAACAGCTTAAATATATAAGTTTTGAGAAAATGTTTGTATGATGGCAAAATTTAGCAAATATTTGTCTTTATACAGGAAAAATAACACCTTTGACCTAAGTGGTGAAGGGTATCGTATGGTCGGCTTGACCGACTATAGCGCTTTCTTACTTATTTTTTCTTATTTTCTTGATTTGTTAAGAATTTTTATTTGACTTGATATTTTTTCTTTATTTTGACTCTTAAATTTATCATAGTTTTTATTTTATTTATATTATAGTTTTATAGTTTTTATTTTATTTATATTTTCCTCAAATTCCAATTTATTTTTAAAATTCGTTATTGTATTCGTTAAGCCTATTTTTACTTTGTATTATCTTTATCTGGCTCTATTAGATATTTTAAAATAAATATGATACCCTATAATCAGACATAGATATATTGTAAATAATCAGCTGATAAAGCAGAGTCTAAAATGTGTTATACTATTAAGAAATCACTTAAAATCAATTTGAAATTGAGTTTTCTATATCTAAAACAACGTTGGCCATTATTTGCTTGGCTGGAGAATAACAATAATTTAGAATGTCAAGTGCCAACCTTGATCTAAAACTGATTTTAATTCTGAAATATATGGGGTCCTACAATATTGGTTTGGAAATCGAATAAAGAAAATTAGCCAAAATAAATAGGGGTTACATTTACATCCCTTGGGATTTAAAACAATATTTCTTATATTTCAGATAAATCATTCCCAAAATATTCAGTATAAGGGTCTTTTTCTGAATATTTTATATAACATTTACAACTGATCCAATTGGTATCCGAAAGTTTTGTATTATCCCTCATAAAAGCAGCCCGAATCTTTAATTCCCTCTAAAACTCTATATTTCTTTCTTAAACGAATTTTAACTTTCCGCATCCGACAACATTTATTAAAAATATTTTTTAAGGTCCAACAAAAAACTCATGGACCTCTATTTTATAATAGATATGACAGAGAAAACTAGAAGGAAATTTTTAAATTTACAATTATTTGAAAGTAACTATAACTGCTCTACTAAAGTATGAAGACACGTCAGTTCATTTGCATCCTAATGTGAACAGTGCATCACAAAAGTATAAACACAATGCCTCATTTTCCATTTGAGATCGAAGGTCTTTATGGAGTCCTACTTCCAACTTCGTAGGTCTTTGTAGGATCCTATTTCCAATCGTAGGTCGTTATAGAGTCCTATTTCCAACCGTAGGTAATTGTTGAGTTCTATTACCAATCGTAGGTCTTTATAGAGTCCTATTTCTAATCACAGATCTTTATAGAATCGTATTTCCAATCGTAGGTCTCTATGGAGTCCTATTTCTTATCGTAGGTCTGTATAGAGTGCCATTTCTAATCGTAGGCCTTTAAAGAGTCCTATTTCCAATTGTAGGTCTCTATTAAATCCTTTTTTGAATCGTGATCTTAATGGAGTGCTATTTCTATTCGTAGGTGTTTATAAAGTCCTATTTGTAACCGTAGGTCTTTATAGGGTCCTATTTCCAATCGTACGTCTTTATATAGAACTATTTCCAATCGTAGGTCTTTACAGAGTCCCATTTCCAATCGTCTTTATAAAGTCCTATTTCCAATCTTGGGTCTTCGTAGAGCACTATTTCCAATATTACGTCTCTAAAAAGTCATATTTTTAAACATAGGGTCTTTATAGAGTCCCATTTCCAATTGCAGGGATTTATAGAGTACTATTTCCAATCGTGGGTCTTTATAGATCCCTATTTCCAATATTACGTCTCTATAAAGTACTATTTTTAATCATAAGGTCTTTATAGAGTCCTATTTCCAATCGTAGGTCTTTATAGAGTCATATTTCCAATTGTACGTCTTTATATAGTCCTATTTCTAATAGTAGGTCTTTATAGAGTCATATTTCCAATCGTACGTCTTTATATAGTCCTATTTCTAATAGTAGGTCTTCATAGAGTTCAATTTCTAATCATAGGGGTTAATAGAGTCCTATTTCAAAACATAGGATTTTTATAAAGTCCTTTTTCTAATCATAGATCTTTATAGAGTCCTATTTCCAATTGCAGGGGTTTATAGCGTCCTATTTATAGAGCCCTATTTCCAATTGTAGGTCTTCATAGAGTACTATTTCTAATCGTACGTCTTTATAGAGTCCTATTTCTGACTATAGGGTCTTTAAAGAGTCATATTTCTGATCTAGGGTCTTTATAGAATCCTATTTTTAATCGTAAGACTTTATAGAGTCCTATTTCCAATCATAGGTCTTTATAGAGTCCCTTTTCTAAGGGTCTTTATAGAGTCCTATTTCCAATTGTACTTCTTTATAGAGTACAATTTCTAATTGTAGGGTTTATAGAGTCCCATTTCTAATCGTAGGGGTTTATAGAGTCCTATTTCCAATTGTAGGTATCTATAAAGTCCTATTTTCAATCGTAGGTCTTTATGGAGTTCTATTTCCAATTGTAGGTGTTTGTAGAGTCCGATTTCCAATCGTAGGTCTTTACAGAGTCCTATTTCCTATTTAAGGGGTTTATAGAGTCCTATTTCCAATTGAACGTCTTTATAGAGTCCTATTTCCAATCGTAGGTCTTTATAGAGAACTATTTCCAATCATAGGTCTTTAAAGAGTCCTATTACCATTCATAGGTCTATATAGAGTCCTATTTCCAATTGTAGGTCTTTATAATGTCCTATTTTCAATCATAGGTCTTTATAGAGTCCAATTTCCGTTCGTAAGTCTTTATAGAGTCCAATTTCCAATCGAAGGTCTATATAAAGTACTATTTCCATTTGTAGGTCGTTAAGAGAACTATTTCCATTTGTAGGTCTTTAATTTCCATTTGTAGGTCTTTAAGAGAACTATTTCCAATTGTAGGACTTTATAGGGTCCTATTTTCAATTGTAGGTCTTTATAGAGAACTATTTCCAATCGTAGGACTTTATAGGGTCCTATTTCCAATCATAGGGTCTTTATATAGTCCTATTTCCAATTGTAAGACTTTATAGAGTCCTATTTCCAATTATAGGTCTTCATAGAGTCATATTTCTGATCATAGGGTCTTTAAAGAGTCCTATTTTTAATCAGAGGTTCTTTTTATAGTACTATTTCCAATTGTACGACTTTATAAAGTCATATTTCCAATCGCAGGTCTTTATAGAGAACTATTTCTAATTGTAGGTATTTATAGAGGCCTTTTTCCAATTGTAGGTCTTTTTAAAGTCCTATTTCCAATCGTAGATCTTTATAGAGTACTATTTCCAATCGTGGGTCCTTATAGAGTCCTATTTCCAATAATACGTCTCTATAAAGTTCTGTTTCTAATCATAGGGTCTTTATAGAGTCCTATTTCCAATCGTAGGTCTTTATAAAGTCATATTTCCAATGTAGGTCTCCATAAGGTCCTATTTCCAATCGTACGTGTTTATAGAGTCCTATTTCTAATCGTAGGTCTCCATAGAGTTCTATTTCTAATCGTAGGTCTTTACAGAGTCCTATTTCCAATAATAGTACTTTATCGAGTCCTATTTCCTATCGTACGTCTTTATAGTGTCCTATTTTTGATCATAGGGTCTTTACAGAATCCTATTTTCAAATGTACGTCTTTAAAGAGTCCTTTTTCAAATCATAGGGCCGTTGTAGAGTAATATTTCTGATTATAGGTTCTTTATTGAGTCCTATTTCCAATCATAGGGTCTCTCTAGAGTCCTATTTCCAATTGTACGTCTTTATAGAGTCCTATTTCCAATTGTACAATTTATTGAGTCCTATTTATAATCGTAGGGTCGTTATAGGGCCCTATTTCCAATCTGAAGTCCTATAAAACCATTTTTTGAATCGTAGATCCTTAAAGAGCCCTACTTCTAATCATTATAGAGTATTTTTCTAATATTAGGTAGGTCTTTTAATAAAGCCTTTTCCAATCATGGGCCTTTACGTTCTTAAGTCAGTTTCTGGCAGGTGATCGCCACACTTTTGTAAATCACTGTAATTATTTGTAGAAATATTAAAAAATAAATAGAAAAGTCTTTTATTGTAATGCAAGTAAAAGCAACTGCAGCAGCAGCAGGAGCAGCTAACAACAATTGCAACAAAGGGAAGGAGGCAGTAACAAGAGAAGAAAAAAAACTGTAGTAAATTATAGATGTGTGAGTAAAGTACTTGTTGTTGTTGTTGTTGTTTTATATTCCATCTGAATATTGCTGTTGCTGCTATTGTTGTAGGCAATGTTGCTGTTGTTGTTGTTGCTGCTGAATATATGCATTATTTCGTATTTAGATTGGAGACCAATTTCAACTTGTCAACACTGTTTAAAAAAAAAAAGTGAAATATAAAAAAAAAAATTAAAAAACTTATAAGAAAATATCGTATAAAAAATGTGACAACATTGCATTCATACCTACATACATACATGTATGTATGTATGGGGACATGTATGTTTGTAGACATGTGTGTAGTAGTTACATTCGAACATACTCGTTGTATCTTCAAACCTACAGAAACAGAAACGAATTTATTATAGAACTTTTTCATCTTATTTGTCTTATATCTTTTTTTTTGTGTTGTATTTCTTTTCTGCTTTTTCTTCTGCTTGATTTTACGTTTTCAGTTTTCCCCGTTGTTGTTGTTGTAGTTTTTCTTGCTGCTGCTGTTGTTGTTGTTGTTCTTATTGTAGGGTACATTGATGTTGTTGTTCAATTCTTTTTTTTTTTTCTTTCCTTAGCCACCAAACACATTATGTTCTTGTTGTTATTGTTGGATTTTATGTGATTCAATGTAAAATTATTTAATTGTAATATTGTTGTTGTTGCTGTTAGTACGTAGTTGTGAAATTTGGCAACGCGGCAAGAAATTTTAATATAAAACAATTTTTGTTGTTGCTCTTACTGGCATTTTTTTTTTGTTTTTTCATCGCATTTTATCTCTAACGAAACCTCAACAAAAACAAAGAACCAATTCGGAACATTTTTTTTTTGTTTTGTTTCGAATCGAAACGCATTGAACAATTTATTCTCATTATTACACCATTTAAGGCCTACACCCCGTTACAGGTTCCAAAAAAGTTGTTATTGCTCTTGTTTTAATTCTTAATACTTTCAGGTAGAATATCTCTAAATCTAATACAAAGTGCCTTCTCATTAATGTCTTCTTTAATTGTCATTTGGGTAAACAAATGTCACTTCTTCATTGAATTTATTTCAATAAAAAATTAAAAACAACATAATTTTCAATTTAAAATCTTAATCCCTAATGAATTTCCAAAACGTAGGTCCTTATTTAGTCTATATCCGAAGTCATGAAACAGAATTGTATTTTCAAGAGTATCTCCGGGTGGAATCGTCTCAGTTTAAGTAGTTTTTTTTAACCTGTAGGCGCATATTTTCTAATATTTTCTTTGAAAATTCCTATTTATACCCTTCACCACCATAGGTGGAAAGGGTATTATAAGTTTGTGCTGATGTATGTAACGCATGGAAATATTTGTCTTTTATCTTTTAGTATACCAATAGGCTTAGAATCACTTTCTGAGTCGATTTAGCGATTTCCGTCCGTCCGTCTGGCTGGCTGGACCCCCATGTTAACCTTTTAATCAAACTGCAGGTCGCAATTCTAAAGATAATTTGATGAAATTTGACACATATCATTTTTTTGATGAATGGGACCATGGCTATTGAAAATCGTCAAAATCGGTCCATTATTTATGATATCTCCCATAGGTCCCACTTCCCGGAATTGATATATTGGCCACAAAAATCAATATTTTTTCATGAAATTTAAAACAAATACTGCCTATGTAAACCCAAATCACTGTACCAAATTTCGTTGAAATCGGTCCACATTTGACCATAGCTCCCATACAAACTTTTCTTTAAAAACGCACTAAATGAGACAAAAAAATTACTAAAACGCTCGTAAATCTAAAGGTAATGAAAATTTTGAGTATATTTTTAGCATACATAATTTTTGTAACAACTGTAATCAATTTGCCAAATTTCAAGATAATCGGTCCACATTTGACCCTAGCTCTCATATAAGTCAAAATGACAAAAACAGCTTAAATATGTAAATTTTGAGAAAATGTTTGTATGATGGCAAAATTTAGCAAATATTCCCAGTAAAACTTTTCATTACCAAATAATGAGTTAAACAGTTAAATTATTGAACACGAACTACTTACTCATTCGCTGTTTAAGTCATTACATTAACATGGGGATGTCATTGGAGGCAAGTACTTACCAATTGCAGAAAAGTAATGACTTGGGTAAAGCAATATGAAAGCAACAACAACAGCAACAACTTTTTTGTTGTTGTTTTATTAAAAACATATATTTTTAAACGAAATACAAAAATTTTTTTATGATTCCATGGGGGCTCGAACCCAGACCCTCCGACTGCTAGGCAGAGACTCTTCCACTGAGCTACTTCATATGTTGAAAACTTAGCAGCTTATAATTAATATAAACAATTTTTATTTTTAGATCCAAAATCATGTGAAAATAACTTTGTTTTTCCCTGCTCTTTTTGCTTTGTTGTCATTATTGGAAAAATATTTTTATACGATTTTTTGTAATTATTATAAAACTTTTTTAAAATTATTTTAAAACTTAAACAATTTAAATCTTCTTTTTGGTATAAGTTTTTACATAAGATTGACTCTTACTTACTTAATTGTTACAATCTGTTAAGGTCAAAGCCCGAGCATATTTTAGAATTCCATGGATTTCGATCTTGTGCGAATATTCTCCAATTTTATAGGCCAAGCTTTAAAAAATGTTCCTCTACTTGGTCTTTCTATCGAAGTTTCGGACATCCTCCTCTAACATTAGGTAGTGGGACATTTTAATTCTAATTTTATCCTCTTCATTGTATTTTTTTTCAAGAGAGGGTTACTAGCCTGTAATCCTAACCCATTTTTATCGATCTTATGGGACAACTCTCGGAACATGTTAACTCACAATATTAATGGGTGTTAAACTAGCTCCCCGGGTGATACCATGAGGAGGTGTGTGTCCACAGTTGAGATGAAGGATGACCCAGATAAGTTGGGCTTACCAAGTTAAGACCAATAAGAATCGTGTTTGGTATTCAACATCCCCTACATAATCAAAATTGACTCATGATGATATTTTTTCATTAACGTGAGTTAGTTTTACAAATTTTTTTTACAGAAGATAATATTTAAGTTCTTAAAATTCAAAAATCATTTAAAAAATTCAAAAATCAATAAAAAAAAAAACTAAAAAAAATTGTTGCCCTTGGTGGGATTTGAACCGGGGCCATTCAGTTTAAATTACCATCTTAATTACAAATAAGTACTTCTGTAATAACTTATTATTTATTCGGATGGTATGTTGTAGTCGTTACAAGGTAACCAGTTATCAGAGTACTTGCCATTACCAAAGTTTTGCTGGGTTTGTCTTGATACAGGAAAAATAACACCTCTGACGTTAATGGTGCAGGGTATCGTATGGTCGGGCTTGACCGACTACACTGCTCTGCAGCCAAATCCTCCTTTTAATAAAACTATGTGGACTACATGGTTTTTGATGCGCTAAACTCAGATCCGTTGTCGGTTTTTTCCATCAGATCTGGATTTTTTTTATGGGCGTGGCAAATTTTTTCCCTTAAATTAGTCAGGTACGGAGACCTATTTCGTCCTAACTCGAGAACGACTCATCCGATTTTCAAAATTAAAACACTTGAAGATGCATTTATTTTAGTCTAATATAATGTTTCTGTATCTCTTATCGTTTTGAAGTTATTTAGAAATTAATGGAGAAAAACATTTTTTTCGTGCAAAATTCGTAATTTTTTTTAGGTTAAAAATGTAATTAAAAAAAAGAAAGTAAAATTTTAACATTTTAAACATTTTTCTAAGAGCTACATATCTTAAGATTAAAATAAGCTATAAACCATAAAAATCGGTTTAAAAATGTGAATTTTATTACATTTATTATATTAGACTAAAATAAATGCAATTTTGTTATGCATCTTCAAGTGTTTTAATTTTGAAAATCGGATGAGTCGTTCTCGAGTTAGGACGAAATAGGTCTCCGTACCTGACTTATTTATGGGGAAAATTTGCCACGCCCATAAAAAAAAATCCAGATCTGATGGAAAAAACCGACAACGGATCTGAGTTTAGCGCATCATGATCCATATAGTCCGCATAGTTTTATTAAAAGGAAAGACAAAAAATGAATTTTTTCAGAGCAGTTCTATAGCACTTTCTTACTTGTTTTTTTTAGATTTTTTTAGATTAATTTAAATAATTTATTTTGCAATAAACTTTAGATATTACATCACTTTTATAGGCAATTAATACGATTTTGAAGTCTAAACATTTAAATATAATCACAATTTTATTAAGGGAGTGACATCATTCGTGACTTTTATGTCTTAATCATTTGACATTTTTATCATTTACTTTTTGTATTTTTAAATTATTAAGTTTTCTAAAAATACCATAAAATTATTTGTTTATTAAACAATTTTTCTTCTTATCTTTTTTTCATTTCAGGTAAGTTTCAGACCGAGTGATGTAAATGTATAAATTAATTGTGAGTAAAAATTAAAATTTAAAAAAAAAAAATTCGAAACTGATGAGCCATGATTGTTTAAAGGATTTGTGGTTATTATTCTTAAAATAACTTGAATTAAATAATAAATTTGGAAATGTCTTTATACGACCTTTAACTACCAGGAAATGTTTGTTAATGACCTTCGTTTATCATTAAGATATTATGAAATTTCTTTATTGGCATGTAATGACATTAAGGTCCTTTCTGCTCTAGTCTCCTAAACTAATTTTTTCCTCAACTAAATTTTTTATAACTAAAACAATAAAACCCATAACCCTCCCCAAAACAAAGTCCATAAAAATTTTGATTGTTTTGTAGTCACATATTCGGTATATCTGACACGTGTTTTCAATTATTTCAACAATAATCTAAATACAAATAAACTTTTTATATAAAAATGAAAAAAAAAAATAATATTGAAAAAATATTCCATGACGTTTGTGAATATTTAAATAAATTGCCAATGCATTCAGTCGGTCGGTCGGTATTTCATTTTATATGTATCCATCGCTTAAGTATATTATGTACTTATTTTGTTTTACTTAAATATTATATTTTACTTTATTTTTACATATTCGTATTAAAAAAATCATACTCTCCTCGTATGTGTAGTTGAATTATAGATTTCTGTATCCATTATTTTATTTTATTCGACTTTTTTTTTGCATTTCGTCTATTTTTTCTATTTGTTTTAAGGTGACGTGTGACGTTTCTGTTTGATTCGAATACAAGTGACGGGAAAGTAATGAAACGAAATCAAAATGACTAGAATTTATAAACAATATTTTAAGAAAAGTTGACTATAGGCAAAGTTTTTTTCTAGGAAATTTTTCAAAAGTTTCCTATTTTTATAGGAAATTTTTCAAAAATTTCCTCGAAAAATAGGAAATTTTTCAAAAATTTCCTCGAAAAATAGGAAATTTTTCAAAAATTTCCTAGAAAAATAGGAAATTTTTCAAAAATTTTCTATTTTTATAGGAAATTTCTCAAAAATTTCCCATTTTTATAGGAAATTTTTCAAAAATTTCCAATTTTTATAAGAAAATTTTCAAAAATTTCCTATTTTTACAGGAAATTTTTCAAAAATTTCCTATTTTTATAAGAAATTTTTCAAAAATTTCCTATTTTTATAGGAAATTTTTCAAAAATTTCCTATTTTTAAAGGAAATTTTTCAAAAATTTCCTATTTTTATAGGAAATTTTTCAAAAATTTCCTATTTTTATAGGAAATTTTTCAAAAATTTCCTATTTTTATAGGAAATTTTTCAAAAATTTCCTATTTTTATAGGAAATTTTTCAAAAATTTCCTGTCTTTATAGGAAATTTTTCAAAAATTTCCTATCTTTATAGGAAATCTTTCAAAAATTTCCTATCTTTTCAAAAATTTCCTATTTTTATAGGAAATTTTTCAAAAATTTCCTATTTTTATAGGAAATTTTTCAAAAATTTCCTATTTTTATAGGAATTTTTTCAAAAATTTCCTATTTTTATAGGAAATTTTTCAAAAATTTCCTATTTTTATAGGAAATTTTTCAAAAATTTCCTATTTTTATAGGAAATTTTTCAAAAATTTCCTATTTTTATAGGAAATTTTTCAAAAATTTCCTATTTTTATAGGAAATTTTTCAAAAATTTCCTATTTTTATAGGAAATTTTTCAAAAATTTCCTATTTTTATAGGAAATTTTTCAAAAATTTCCTATTTTTATAGGAAATTTTTCAAAAATTTCCTATTTTTATAGGAAATTTTTCAAAAATTTCCTATTTTTATAGGAAATTTTTCAAAAATTTCCTATTTTTATAGGAAATTTTTCAAAAATTTCCTATTTTTATAGGAAATTTTTCAAAAATTTCCTATTTTTATAGGAAATTTTTCAAAAATTTCCTATTTTTATAGGAAATTTTTCAAAAATTTCCTATTTTTATAGGAAATTTTTCAAAAATTTCCTATTTTTATAGGAAATTTTTCAAAAATTTCCTATTTTTATAGGAAATTTTTCAAAAATTTCCTATTTTTATAGGAAATTTTTCAAAAATTTCCTATTTTTATAGGAAATTTTTCAAAAATTTCCTATTTTTATAGGAAATTTTTCAAAAATTTCCTATTTTTATAGGAAATTTTTCAAAAATTTCCTATTTTTATAGGAAATTTTTCAAAAATTTCCTATTTTTATAGGAAATTTTTCAAAAATTTCCTATTTTTATAGGAAATTTTTCAAAAATTTCCTATTTTTATAGGAAATTTTTCAAAAATTTCCTATTTTTATAGGAAATTTTTCAAAAATTTCCTATTTTTATAGGAAATTTTTCAAAAATTTCCTATTTTTATAGGAAATTTTTCAAAAATTTCCTATTTTTATAGGAAATTTTTCAAAAATTTCCTATTTTTATAGGAAATTTTTCAAAAATTTCCTATTTTTATAGGAAATTTTTCAAAAATTTCCTATTTTTATAGGAAATTTTTCAAAAATTTCCTATTTTTATAGGAAATTTTTCAAAAATTTCCTATTTTTATAGGAAATTTTTCAAAAATTTCCTATTTTTATAGGAAATTTTTCAAAAATTTCATATTTTTATAGGAAATTTTTCAAAAATTTCCTATTTTTATAGGAAATTTTTCAAAAATTTCCTATTTTTATAGGAAATTTTTCAAAAATTTCCTATTTTTATAGGAAATTTTTCAAAAATTTCCTATTTTTATAGGAAATTTTTCAAAAATTTCCTATTTTTATAGGAAATTTTTCAAAAATTTCCTATTTTTATAGGAAATTTTTCAAAAATTTCATATTTTTATAGGAAATTTTTCAAAAATTTCCTATTTTTATAGGAAATTTTTCAAAAATGTCCTATTTTTATAGGAAATTTTTCAAAAATGTCCTATTTTTACAGGAAATTTTTCAAAAATGTCCTATTTTTACAGGAAATTTTTCAAAAATTTCCTATTTTTATAGGAAATTTTTCAAAAATTTCCTATTTTTATAGGAAATTTTTCAAAAATTTCCTATTTTTATAGGAAATTTTTCAAAAATTTCCTATTTTTATAGGAAATTTTTCAAAAATTTCCTATTTTTATAGGAAATTTTTCAAAAATTTCCTATTTTTATAGGAAATTTTTCAAAAATTTTTCTATAGAAAAGTTGTCGATGGGAAGAGTTTTCTATAGAAAAGTTGTCGATGGGAAGAGTTTTCTATAGAAAAGTTGTCGATGGAAAGAGTTTTCTATAGAAATGTCGATGGGAAGAGTTTTATATAGAAAAGTTGTCGATGGAAAGAGTTTTGTATAGAAAAGTTGTCGATGGGAAGAATTTTCTATAAAAAAGTTGTCGACGAGAAGAGTTTTCTATAGAAAAGTTGTCGATGGGAAGAGTTTTTTATAGAAAAGTTGTCGATGGGAGGAGTTTTCTATAGAAAAGTTTTCGATGGGAACAGTTTTCTATAGAAATGTTTTCGATGGGAAGAGTTTTCTATAGAAAAGTTGTCGATGGGAAGAGTTTTCTATAGAAAAGTTGTCGATGGGAAGAGTTTTCTATAGAAAAGTTGTCGCTGGCAATAGTTTTCAAAAGAAAGGTTGCCGCTGGGACTTGTTTTCTATGTAAAATATGTCGCTGGGTCTAGTTTTCTATACAAAATTTGTCGCTGGGACTAATTTTCTTTAGAAAATTTATCGCTGGAACTAGTTTTCTTTAGATAATTTGTCGCTGGGACTAGTTTTCTATAGAAAATTTATCGCTGAGACTTGTTTTCTATAAAAAATTTGTAGCTGGGTTAGTTTTCTATAGAAAACATGTCGCTGGGACAAGTTATCTATAAAGTTCTCTTTTCAAAAGTTATCGCATAATCAAATTTTCTGTTGCTGTGCCTAGGAACCAAAGTTTTGTTAGCTTTTAAGTTTAAAATTATTATATACTTGGTTTACCCTATATTTTTGTCATTTTAAGTCTTTTACTAGTTAAAGATTTTTCGCCTGATTTTGTACATAAAAACAGCCAAAAGCAATATCTCCACTTGTGACCCCAGCTTCTTCATCACTTGAGCAGTTGCTGGGTTTGAATTTGTGGATACATACATGCAGATGAAAGACAGACATTAAACTGGAAAAAGAGTCATCATCGGCATCATGTAGCACCATGTACCTACTACCGATTCTTCCAAAACAATATTTAAGACATACGGACAAACATATTTGTAGTCTATATACAGAGACATATTTATATGCATACATACATCTGTTTGTATATATGTATATAAGCTATAAATGTATGTACAGATGTTTGTTAGTGAGTATATAGATACATTATTATGTACTCGTACACGAGTATAAATATTTATTCAGTCATACATATAAATTCTCAGACGGACAGACAGTCAAACCGACATACATACATTCATATAAATACTTTTAAACTTTTATTATTTTCGTATTTTTTTATTTTTTATTTATTTGTTCGTTTGGATATTTTTGCTCAGTTACTTGTACTCCTTCCTCCTCCAACTGCTCTTCAGCCTCATCCTCCTCTGAATTCATTCCATTTGCAGTAGAAATAAGTTTCATTTTGTACTTGTTTGTATCTGAGTGTTTGTATCTTTTATTTTTCCAACATTTATTTTAGCTTTTTATTATTATTTCTTCTATTTTTTATATTTTTTTTTGCTGTTGTACTTTTTTGTAGGTGATGTGTATCTATAACTGCGTTTTAATTTTTTTTTTTTCATACAAATATTTTTACTTCAATTTATACAATTTTTTTCTGTTGTTTCTACCTACGAAAACCTCTGCTCTATCATCATCATCACCTTTTGCATTGGATATCTAAAAGATTCGGTCACAAAATACTAAATCGAAATATAACAAAAATTCTAAACAAAATTTATATTTATACCTAAATCTAGTTGGGCATTTTTTTTACGTATTAAGATTTAACCGAATTATTAGGCTAAAAATAAACTTAATTTAACTTTTATGACAAAGAACGTTTGATATTAAGGCCGATAATTGTTAATTTTTGTTAAGCTTAAACTTGCGAGATAGTCTCAGGGACATGGAAAACTAGTCTCAAAGACAAGTTGCCGATAAAACAAGTTTTCTATAGAAAAATTGTCGGTGGGACTAGTTTTCTATAGAAAACGATGCAACAAGTTTCATCGACAACTTTTCTATAGAAAAATTGTTCCATCGACAACTTTTCTATAGAAAAATTGTTCCATCGACAACTTTTCTATAGAAAAATTGTTCCATCAACAACTTTTCTATAGAAAACTAGTCCCAGCGACAACTTTTCTATAGAAAACTAGTCCCATCGACAATTTGTCTATAGAAAACTAGTTCCAGCGACAACTTTTCTATAGAAAACTAGTCCCAGCGACAACTTTTCTATAGAAAACTAGTCCCAGCGACAACTTTTCTATAGAAAACTAATTCCAGCGACAACTTTTCTATAGAAAACTAGTCCCAGCTACAACTTTTCTATAGAAAGCTGGTCCCAGCGACAACTTTTCTATAGAAAATTAGTCCCACCCACAATTTTTCTATAGAAAACTTGTTCCATCGACAACTTTTGTATAGAAAACTTATTCCATCGACAACTTTTCTATAGAAAAATTGTTACATCGACAACCTTTCTATAGAAAACTTGTTATATCGACAACTTTTCTATAGAAAACTTGTTTCATCGATAACTTTTCTATAGAAAACTTGTTCCATCGACAACATTTCTATTGAAAACTAGTTCCATCGATAACTTTTCTATAGAAAACTAGTCCCACCGACAACTTTTCTTTAAAAAACTAGTCTTAACGACAACTTTTATATAGAAAACTAGACTTAGCGACAAGTTTTCTATAGAAAACTAGTCTTATCGACAAGTTTTCTATAGAAAACTAGTCTTATCGACAAGTTTTCTATAGAAAACTAGCCTTATCGACAAGTTTTCTATAGAAAACTAGTATTAGCGACAAGTTTTCTGTAGAAAACAACTAGTCCCACCATCAAATTTTCTATAGGAAACTAGTGTCACCGACAACTTTTCTATTGAAAACTAGTCCCACCGACAACTTTTCTATATAAAACTAGTCCCACCGACAACTTTTCTACATAAAACACCGTCAACTTTTCTATAGAAAACTTGTGCCACCGTTAACTTTTTATAGAAAACTTGTGCCACCGTCAACTTTTCTATAGAAAACTTGTGCCACCGTCAACTTTTCTATAGAAAACTTGTGCCACCGTCAACTTTTCTATAGAAAACTTGTGCCACCGTCAACTTTTCTATAGAAAACTTGTGCCACCGTCAACTTTTCTATAGAAAACTTGTGCCACCGTCAACTTTTCTATAGAAAACTTGTGCCACCGTCAACTTTTCTATAGAAAACTTGTGCCACCGTCAACTTTTCTATAGAAGACTTGTGCCACCGTCAACTTTTCTATAGAAAACTTGTGCCACCGTCAACTTTTCTATAGAAAACTTGTGCCACCGTCAACTTTTCTATAGAAAACTTGTGCCACCGTCAACTTTTCTATAGAAAACTTGTGCCACCGTCAACTTTTCTATAGAAAACTTGTGCCACCGTCAACTTTTCTATAGAAAACTTGTGCCACCGTCAACTTTTCTATAGAAAACTTGTGCCACCGTCAACTTTTCTATAGAAAACTTGTGCCACCGTCAACTTTTCTATAGAAAACTTGTGCCACCGTCAACTTTTCTATAGAAAACTTGTGCCACCGTCAACTTTTCTATAGAAAACATGTGCCACCGTCAACTTTTCTATAGAAAACTTGTGCCACCGTCAACTTTTCTATAGAAAACTTGTGCCACTGTCAACTTTTCTATAAAAAACTTGTGTCACCGTCAACTTCTCTATAGAAAACTAGTCCCACCGACAACTTTTCAATAGGAAACTAGTCCCACCGACAATTTTTCTATAAAAAAGTTGGCACTAGGACTGTTCAATCGTCCTACTTTTCTTAAAAAAAAACCTAGTGCAATCTTTAGTGAAGGAAAATTTTATACCTCAAATTTGGAGACCCTTTTTAATGTTTTCGATGTCATGGTATTCGAGATATGCAACGGCAGTTTTTATTTTATGTATTCGAAATGAACCGGTTATGTTCTTAAAATATTCGATATAAATCAGTTCAGTTTTAAAAATTAGAGATGAATCGGTTTAGTTTTCAAGATATACGAAAAGTTCGACTAACATTATCATATGATTTAAATCGAGCAGTTTCCGATTTCATAAGATTATAGATATGACATTCCCCTTTTAATGACTTTCGAGTTGTCAGGGAGACTTTTATTTTTTTTAAAATTGATACTTTTTATTAAAATTTCCACTTTTTAATTAAATATTTATTTAATAAAACAAATATTTGTCTCCGGTAATTACTAATTTAATCTAAATGTCATCATTAAAGTGCCACTTATTTGTACTATAAAAAAGTTACGTTATGACTTAATATAAAATCAAATAAATTAACTTTTTAATTATTTTCACATTAACTGTAATGAGGCGCCATTTTAGAAAAAATAAAACTCAATATGAGAAAAAATGTAAAGCAAACTGACAGATTACAATACAATTTGACGTCTATATAATTGGAATGTTAAGTATAAGAAACAAAAAAGCAAATAAATTAAAAAAAATGTAAATAATATAAAAAATTGTGTGTAAATATTTGTTTATAAATAAATAAAATTAAACAAAAAACGTTTGTGCTTTTTGCAAGGTCAATACAAATAATAATAAAATTGAAAAGAATCGATTTATATGTACTTAAAGTAGGTAATACAATCATTATGAAATCATTGTTTTTTTCCTTTATTTTGTGAATTTTTGTAAAATTTTTGCAATTTTTCTAAAGAAAACTTGCCCTAACGACAACTTTTCTAAAGAAAACTTGCCCTGACAACAACTTTTCTAAAGAAAACTTGCCCTAACGACAACTTTTCTAAAGAAAACTTGCCCTAACGACAACTTTTCTAAAGAAAACTTGCACTAACGACAACTTTTCTAAAGAAAACTTGCCCTAACGACAACTTTTCTAAAGAAAACTTGCCCTAACGACAACTTTTCTAAATAAAACTTGCCCTAACGACAACTTTTCTAAAGAAAACTTGCCGTAACGAAAACTTTTCTAAAGAAAACTTGCCCTAACGACAACTTTTCTTAAGAAAACTTGCGCTAACGACAACTTTTCTAAAGAAAACTTGCCTTAACTACAACTTTTCTTAAGAAAACTTGCCCTAACGACAACTTTTCTTAAGAAAACTTGCGCTAACGACAACTTTTCTAAAGAAAACTTGCCCTAACTACAACTTTTCTTAAGAAAACTTGTCCTAACGACAACTTTTCTTAAGAAAAGTTGTCGTTGCAAGTAGGCAAGAAAACTTTCCCTAACGACAACTTTTCTTAAGAAAACTTGCCCTAACGACAACTTTTCTTAAGAAAACTTGCCCTAACGACAACTTTTCTTAAGAAAACTTGCCCTAACGACAACTTTTCTTAAGAAAACTTGCCCTAATGACCACTTTTCTAAAGAAAACTTTCCCTAATGACAACTTTTCTAAATAAAACTTGCCCTAATGACAACTTTTCTAAATAAAACTAATGACTACTTTTCTAAAGAAAACTTTCCCTAAAGATAACTTTTCTTAAGAAAACTGGCCCTAACAACTTCTTTTCTATAGCCATTTTATTTCGAATCTCTGAAACCTGAACCCGTTGTAGAATTACTTAACTTCAATTTCAATAATAAAGATTCTGAAATTAAAATTTCAAAACTGACCTCGAATTTTGTTAAAAGATTATATTAAAATTTTGTATTATGAAATCATCTGTATTTAAACAAAATCCACAAGTAACTAAATAAATAAATATGTGTAAATGTTCAAAAGTTTATAAACAATATAAAACAAATAATTGAAACAAAACAAAAAAAAAGAACAAACAAATTAAACCGACAGCTGTAGATAATTTCGTTGGTTTTTGTTGGGACCATCAAAGAAACGACCAAAAAAGAAGGCGAAACTGCAAAGAAACCAAAAACGAAACATGGAAAAAATAAATCAATAAACCAAAATGTTAAGGCAGGTGCAAACTCATGAAATATTTGCAAACATTAACTATTTTTGTGAATATTTTAATAAACAAAACCATATTAAAATTAAGTTTTAAGGAATGGAACAAAAACTGTTACTAATTGCCAAGAAAATGAAAAACAAAAAGGAACCGAAATTTTAATTGGTTAATTTGCTTACAGGTTGAGGGATAGACAGGGTGTTATTATAGTAAAAACTTTAACTATATCATTTGTGGTCAGTCACCTGCTGCATAAGTGACTAACTTACTAAAACTTAAACGTTCTATCGAATATAATGGAAATTGAAAGAATACCCTTAAAGCTCTGGTCTATCCTCTAATACTAGGGAAATCAACCGACTCTAGCTCTGCTCTGCGAGAAATCAACCATCGCTAGCTCTGAGAAATCAATCATCGCAAGCTCTGCTCTTCCCTCTTTACAAGAGGAATCAACCATCGCTAGCACCGGGATATCCTCTTCACTAGAGAAATCAACCATCGCTAGCTCTGATCTATCCTCTTTACCAGAGGAATCATCAATCGCTAGCTCTGGTATATCCTCTTAACTAGAGGAATCAACCATCGCTAGTTCAGACAATCAATCATCTCTAGCTCTGGTCTATTCTATTTACTAGAGAAATCAACCATCGCTACCTCTGGTATATCCTCTTTACTAGAGGATCGCTAGCTCTGATCTATCTTCTTTACAAGAGGAATCAACCATCGCTAGCTCTGATCTAACCTCTTTACAAGAGGATCAACCATCGCTAGCTCTGGTATATCTTCTCTGCTTGTAGAAGAACGGGTTTTTTAATGAGAATGATCTTTTCTGTGCGCTAGAAGAAGGGAACTACAGTTTTGAACTATTACATTTTTTCGTCTCTACGAAAAATGCGGTCTCGAACTTCACGAAATTCGAATAAAAAATTAGCGTCAAAAGTCAAAACTATTCGAATAAAAGGGTTAAAGTCGAATCTGATGACCATTGGGAAGTACCAAAACGTCTTATTTTAGAAAAAATTCTGCGCCGGAGGAAATATAAAGTGGCATCGACATTAGTTTAAATTAAATTTAATTTCGGAAAAAGAATACTCAAGAAATTGTCCCATCATCTGCGTTTGCGGCAACCATTTCTGCAGTATCCTCTAGGGACACCATGTATCGAATATAATTTAAACAGAAGCCGTCCTTCCCGATATTTATATAAATTGATCCCGTTAGGATGTCTTGAAAATGGTTTGCCTCAAATTTCTTGCAAAGGATATCAATGAAATTCTTTATTCCTGTAAAAGCTCATTTAATATCATTATGTAAGGAACTCGATTCTTTTGCATGGCTACCACGGGCACGTCTGCAGAAGTCCAGACACTGAACAAAATTTTCGACGGCTTACAAGCATAAATTGGCCGCTACTGCTGCAATTTCACGTTCGATATTTGTACGAAGTTCATCAATCGTCGCTGGGTTTTTTTTTTTTTTTTTTTTTTTTTTTTGATAGACCCTAGACTTGACGCTGCTCTACAGGAAATAGTCTAACGGCGTCAAATCGCATGACCGAGGCGGCCAATCGACTGGACTATTTTGTGAGATAACACGTTTTCCAAACTGGTTTTTTTTAACAAATTGATTGTGACATTCGCTGTGTGGCTTGTGGCGCCGCCCTGTTGGAACCACAAGTCCATATCATCCAATATTCGGTTATCATTGAACGGTTGCGATTCCTATTCACAGTAACATGCTGGTCTTGATCCTCATGGAAGAAGTACGGCTCAATGACGCCGCCAGGATGCAGTGATGACTCATGGATTACGTGTCGATTGCTGCCTGATTAAGAAAGCATATTAAGTTTATGACGAAGCCATTCAACCAGAAATGAGCCTCATCATCATGTACGTAGCGCTTTTAACGTTGAGGCCACTGACTCCGAATTTCGGTATTAAATTTTAATAATTTCGACTCGTTGTTGGCTCGTGTATCTTTCCATCATAAAATGGCAAAACCTTACTGAAGAGAAATGTCAAAAGAGCAGCAAGAGATATGGCGTCGTCTGCTGTCCCTGTTGCTGTATTTTTGTAGCGTCCCTCTTAAAAAAAACCCGACATATGATAACGATTAGATCGAGTCTCTTGGAAACACTTTCTCATCTAATAAATATGTATTAGAAAAGAAGGCTTTGTATAGTTGAAGCTGTAGGAAGAAATAGATAAAGGTAGTGGAAAAAACCGGGTGATAATCAACCTGTTTAAAGTTAGTCACTTGTTCTCATTCACCCACTGAGTCACTTACTCACGACTTGAATTCACCTGAATATTTATAGGTTTTCCAAAAGATGTTGCAGGTAGTTTTTATAACAGTTTACATAGGAAGCTGTTGTAATGGTTTTAGAAAAAAAGTGTAATGCAAAAGACAAACAAAAAGGAGGAAGAGGAACAGATGACAAGCGAAGAGGAATATGGAACGTGCTACAGCTGTAAGTGAATGTACAATACTCGTACGTACATACTTACGTACTTGTATCTTGTATCTTGTATCTCGTATTTAGAATATGAATAAACGTGTGTAAACATAACTAGTGTGGGTTTTAGCATTTTCATTATTTTATATTTCAGTTTTTGTTTTTATTTTTTCTGTTTTCATAAAGGTTCATAAACAAATAAGGGCGTTTCCTGCTATTATGTGAATTATTATTTTTTGTTCTTTCTTTATTTTTTACATTGTGCTATTGCTGCTGTTCTTTGGAAGAACAAACCAAACCAACAAAGAAACAGCGGTACCGAGATACATTTACACTTACGCACATGATTTGAGCATTTTCCAGATACAAGTAACTCACAGAAGAAACTGAAACTGGTAAAATTTAGATTTTTCTTCATAGATTAACTAATGATGACAGACAAGTGTAGATTTTTCTATTTTCTCTTTAATTGTTGTGGAAATTTTTCTAATTTTAAGGAATTTTCCTTAAATGAATTGTAATAATATGATGTTTTCCCACAGCTAAACAGCTGTTTGATGTATGATCTCCGGGTGTTGGAGCAAAAACAATTAAAGACAAATGATGTTTGAAAAAGGGAATTGTTAGGAGATAAATCAATTTGGCTTTGAAAATGTGTGAGGAAGGCTCTAGGTTGTTAGTTTAGTATTAAACAGCTGGAAATTTTAAAATTTAAGTAGTTGTCTTTTAGAATTGGAACCTTTGTTTGGGAATAACATGAAAAGAGTGAACCAGTTTCATATCTATCGAATATTTTGCAAAATTGAAGCGGTTGAATCTCAAATAACATGAAACTCAGGGGATGACCCCTACTTATGCAATACATTGTGTTGGAACTAGGAAAATAAAGAGTGTTCTAAAAAAAATATGCATTTACTATTTTAGACAAAATTTATCCATAGTGCAAGAAATAATTTATTTTTTGATCAAGTTAGTTTCTATAGATATGTCAGATACTATTATTTTAGAAATTATTAATTTTCAATAGTTATTTCAATCAAAATGGACTGCGAAAAAAAAGTTCGTGAAAATATAATTAAAACTTTTCAAAAAAATCCGTCATGGACTTTTAAAAAAATAGCTAAAAATTTGAAAGTTGACCCTCGAACGGTTTCTAATGCCATGACAGTATAAGGAAAACCTGAGCATTGAAAGAAAACCTGGATCAAGGAGGAAAAAAGGTCCTACAGATATTGGTAAGGCAAAAGAAGTCGAGCGACTCTTTCGAAGAGCGCCTAACACTTCTTTAAGAAAAGCAGCTCGTTGGGTGAAATGCTCTACGAATTCTGCACATAGAGTCAAAGCTTATGCTGGACTGAAGACATACAAAGTCCAAAAGGTTCCAGATCGTAATGCTATAAAGAACTTAGAAGCAAAAAAAACGAGCGAAAAAATTGAAGTCTGATTTTATAAAAAAAATCACCTGTTGTGTGATGGATGATGAAACATACGTACTGGCAGACTTTTCTCAACTTCCTGGTCAAGATTTTTATGTTGCTGATAAACGGGGCAATGTTCGGCAAGAGTTTCGCACCAAAAAAAAACAAACAAAATTCCCTAAGAAGTTTCTCGTGTGGCAAACTATTTGCAGTTGTGGCAAAAGAAGTAAAGTATTTGTGGCATCTGGCACAATAAACACAGAAATTTATATAAAGGAGTGCCTACAAAAACGGTTGTTACCCTTTTTAAGAGAGCACAGAGTGCCTACTTTTTTTTGGCCCGATTTGGCATCATGCCATTATGGATGAAAGGCACTTGAGTGGTACTCAAAGAATAATGTCATTTTTGTACCACGAGAGGCAAATCCACCTAACTGTTCAGAACTTCGGCCTGTGGAAAGGTATTGCGCTCTGGTACAAAAGGAATTGAAGAACACAGAAAAGATTTCCAAGAACATGTCCGATTTTAAGCGCAGGTGGAACACATGCTCCAAAAAGGTATCAGAAGCAACTGTAAAATCTTTAATGGGAGGGTTTCCGAAAAAAGTCGATAATTTTGCAAAACCCGAGTACTAAGTAAACATTTTAATGCTAAATGATTTTGTATAATATGTCATTATATTTGCGTATTTTGTAGAGTTTTTATATTAAAAGGTTTGATTTTTATTTAAGAAAATCCAACTACAAATTTTATTTAGAGCACTCTTTATGTTATGGGAGGGTGGAATGATGGAGTAGTGTTTATAAACATTTGATTTGAACTTCCCTATATTGCAACTGGCAGGGAAATTTTCTGCGGAAAGCAGAAATTCCACATACGAACTGTGCGGCTAAAGAACGAATTTTCTCTGTCAATCGACTACGAAGGGATAAGCTCTAATAGATAGACATGTATTGCGTAAAAAAATTCGAGTTTCGGAAACGAGTTTATTGATTTCATTAGAGCACATTCCATAGAACATAGCGATATAACAGTGTGACACAACCCACATTTCGACGGTGCTCCAGTGAATCAATAGAGTTGAATACCTTATTCTCACCAATAAGCACCTTCGACCTCTCCTGTACTCGGTCGAGAAGCTCCAAAATAGACTTTGAAGCTCCAGCCCATACATGAGAGTTGTATTCCATTTTCGGTCGTATATAGGTGGTGTAAATAGTAAGGAGATCAGATGAAGTGAAGTATCTCTTAAATCGTTTTAGAAAACCGAGATACTTGAATGTTTCTTTCGACACTTGAAAAATGTGTTCAGTCCAACGGACATCACATTGAATTCTTATGCCCAGAACATCAAGAGTATCTGATTTCTCGATATTTTCGCCAACCATTAATACAGATGAAGTAACATATTCCGCCGTGCGTTTATGCGTGAGCATACAACATTGAGTCTTCCGCGCATTAAAATCGACGCTATTCACACGACCCCATTCTGAAACCGCTTCTAAATCGCGGTTTAATGATTCATTCTGCTGAAGGATTTAGGTGTAAAACTTTTTCAAATATATATGGTGCAGAAATTGAGGCCACATAACCTGGCAAAGTTCAATTACGACCTACTTGTTTATGAAGAAATCGGGAAGCATGTTCGGTAAACAGTTTATTTTACGTTAATTTTCACCGACCAATTGTCCGTTTAGATCATGCGATTCAACGACTATATTTTGTGTTGCTCTGTTACTGCTCATGCCAATATAGACAAGTCCACAACGATGCCGAACTGGAAGCCAATATTGAGGAATTTTTCGTGAAATACCTGTCGAAGTTTTGGATAGTGATCTTCTTCTGTTATCTTGACCCAGGGCCTCAACCATCCCTTTATATCAACCTCTATTGCGAGATTTTAGGCATACGTCATTCCATGAATAGTTTTCTGCTTGCAACTCCGCATCAATTGACCTTCTCCACGATAGAGAGCGCAGCCAATGGGCCTCTGTTAACCCACTACATAAAAATAGCGAAAGGATGAAGGTGTAAAACTTTTAGCCAATATATGTGTGCAGAAATTGAGGCCATATAACCTGGCAATGTTAGATTACGACCTACTTGTTCATAAAGAGATCAGGATGCATGTTCGGTGAACAGTTTATTTCACGTTTGATCCGACCAATTGGCCGTTTAGATCGCGTGATTCAACAACAATGTTTTGAGTTGATCTGTTGTTGCTCATGCCAATAGAGACAAGCCCACAACGACGTCGAACTGGAAGCTAATACTGAATAATTTTTCGTAAAACAGCTGTCCAAGTTTTGGATAGTGCTCTTCTTCTGTTATCTTTGACTCCCAGTGGAGCATAGTGCTTCAAACAAAATTTAAAATCGAACTCTATTGCGAGATGTTAGGCATACGTCATTCTATGAATAATTTTCTGTTTGCAACTCCGGGTCAATTGACCTTCTCCACGTTCTTTAGCAGGTGCACCAATACGACGGCCGCTTCCCTTTGGATTCCAACGAAGTGTTTGTCGAGCAATGTTGGTATTTGGCCTTCGAAGTGTGTGACATGTCCACTGCCATTTCCCTTGACATTATCTCTATAGAAGCAGGGATTTGGTTTGTCGCGTTAAGTAGATCTTCATTTCTTATACGATTCGGCCACCATATATTAAGGATTTGCCGCAAGCATTTTTTTGCAAAGGTTTGTAGGCGCTTATCGATGGCATTTGTGCGTTTCCAAGTTTCGCAAACCGTCGACACACATCAATGTGAGTAACAAGGTTATTTGATTTGTAGGTACCTTTAATTATGTTGGTCGTTAGAATCCACAGGGTAGCGGCTGTCGTGTTGCACCTGCTTGAACGTGGAGAAGGTCAATAGATGCGGAATCTATTCATGGAATGACGTATGCCTAACATTTCGCAAATAAAGTTCGATATAAAAGAATGGTTGAGGCCTTATGCCCCACTGGAAGTCAAGGATGACAGAAGAAGAAGAAGAAGTTCATCCCAAACATACTTAAAAATAAACCTGCTCATCTTAAACTCTATTAAAATGGAACTAGTTTATGTCGAATTTCATAATAATCCCAGCGAAATCATTGAATCTGAACTATTTCATTTTAACATCCTTCAATATGAATCGGTACAACTTAAATATCATGGAAACTAAACCAGTTCATCCCGAATTTCTTTAAAATTGATTCCATTTCTTTCAATTCTCTGAGAAATGTAATGCGTTTTTTTTTGGATATCAAGATCCTGATCAAGTTCTTATCGAAAATCGATTAAAATGAATTGGTTCATCTCAGATTTCAGCAAAACGTTCATTTTTAGAACTAATTCATGTCGAATTTTATAACAATCCTTCAAAATGAACCGATACATCTTAAATTTCATGGAAACTAAACCGGTTCATCCCGAATTTTAATAAAGCTTATCCCAGCTCTTTCAATTCTCTAAGAAATGTAATGCGTTTTTCTTGGATATCTCGAGCTTGAATCAGTTCATCTCGAAAATCTATTAAAATGTATAGGTTCATCGCAGATTTCAGCAAAACGTTCGTTCTTGGATATTTTAAAACTTCAACCAGTTTATCTCGAATATCCATTACAATGAAAAAGTGCCTCACTATGAATCACTTTGGATTTCCGGAAGTGAACGTAAACGGTTTTATCTCGAATATTCTTAATAATAAACTGGCTCATCTAAAAGAACTTGGAAACTGACCCGTTTCATCTTGGATGTTACTAAAACGATTTTTATTTAAACTAACCCGGGTGACATCCAATGAAAATCGAAGCATACATTTTTTATATGCAGCATTAATAGATCAATGTTTGACAAATTCAGAGAAAATCAAGGAGACTTTGCCTAACATTGAGCTAGATCAACGCTGGCCAATTGGAGACCGTTTCGCTCCAGTCTCTTCAAATTTCTTCACAATTTTGCCAATTGCTTAAAGCACGATATGTGGCTGTTGCAGAATCACCATTTTTCTTATATGTTTTGATCATTTTTAGGTGTTGTATGATACTTAAGCGATCCATTTTCGTCAATGTCAGACTTTCAACTGAAAGGAAAAAAATTGATTTAACAACTTAGTTTGACAGATGTCAAATTCTAGTCCTATACTTTTGAAACCACGAAATGGATAACCTTTTATATTTTTTAATGGTTATGTATTGTTATTGTTAGTTTAGTATGAAAATTACCGCCCAATAGCAATTTGTTCCGCGCTTTCCAAAGTGATGGAAAGTATGGTAAACTATCATTTAGTTAAATACTTGGAGTCTAATAACCTACTTAACGGCCGGCAATATGGATTTCGTAGGGGTCGCTCTACGGGTGATGTATTAGCCTTTTTATCGGAAAAATGGTGTCGTTCTATTCACCGTTTTGGCAAAAGTAAAGTTATAGCTCTCGATATTTCTAAGGCGTTCGATAGGGTATGGCATAAAGCACTTCTATCAAAACTTATTGCTTTTGGTGTAGGTAACAATTTCTCTCGGTTTATATCGAGCTTTCTCAGAGATCGTACTATAAGAGTTGTTATAGATGGGATATCGTCCGACGAGTTCAAGATCAATTCGGGGGTACCACAAGGCTCCGTTCTTTCTCCTACTCTATTTCTTATTTTTCTAAATGACCTTCTATGTCAAACTTCCAACCCTATCTACTCTTTTGCAGATGATAGCAACATCTGTCATTCGTATTCATTTAACTACAGGCCAAGCATATTGGAGATTAATTCCAAGAGGCAAACCATGAATGATACGCTTAATTCTGACCTATCTACAATATCCGATTGGGGTCGTTGAAATAGGGTCGATTTCAACGCTCGAAAGACCCAATGTTGTGTGTTAACACATAAACGCGTTACGGACAATGTTGCATCATCTGTAACTATGGGTGGTATAAATATTGAGGAATCGGAAACTCTTGATGTTCTAGGCATGAAAATTCAGTGTCATGTCCGCTGGACTAATCACGTTTTCCAAGTGTCGAAAGAAGCATTCAAGTGTCTCGGTTTTCTAAAGCGGTGTAAGACATACTTCACTCCAACTGATCTCCTTAATATCTATACCACATATATCCGACCGAAAATGGAATACAACTCTCATGTATGGGCCGGTGCTTCAAAGTCTATTTTGGAGCTTCTCGACCGCGTACAAGAGAGGGCGAAGGTGCTTATCGGTGACAGTAGAGTAGCCAACTCTATTGCCTCATTGGAGCATCGTCGTAATGTGGGTTGCGTTTCACTGTTCTATCGCTACTATAATGGGATGTGCTCAAATGAAATTAGAGATCTTGTTCCTGAAACCCGTACATTTCTTCGTAGCACACGCAACTCTACAAGGGTCCATCCCTTTGTAGTCGATTTTCCAGTGGATCGCACGACGCACTATAGAGAAAACTCGTTTTTTAGCCGTACAGCGCGAATGTGAAATAAACTTCCTGCATCAGTCTTTCCCTCTAATTACGATATCCTAAGGTTCAAATCAAATATCCACAAACACTACTCCCTCTATCCTCCTTCCCACAACCTATTTTCCTAGTTCCATCACAATGCATATGCATATGTAGGGGTCATCCCCTGAGTGTTGGTCCAATACAAAAAAAAAAAAAAAAAAAAAAAAAAAAAAAAAAAAACTAAACTGGTTCATTTTGAAATTCTTCAAAAATTACACTGACTCTTACCACCTTATACCATAGCAAACACTTCCTGGTACTTTTCTTATGGCCACTACTGTAGGTTCTTGAATATATGCATAAAAATGTCAATATACGTTCAAAGTGAATGTCAAAGAGCTTTGATCTGGTAACACAACTAATCGCCTATTAGTTGTACAAAATAAACTGCATTTTTTTTGTTGTTTAGTTTAGAGGTGTATATTTGTCTGTCTATTAAGTCTGTTTTGCTCCCTTTTTTTCGATTTAGCAAACATACCACTTTCTCTTTGCCAATGTGGAACCAACTTAGAAACAAACAAAGAAGAAAGAAACCAAAGAATAAATCTTGGAATATTAAAACATAACAGCCAAAGCCAAGCCAAGCAAGTACATTAATCTAGAAATAAACTAAATTTTGTCACGCCATTTTTAAAACTCTACTCGTATACCGGATTTATTCATAATTTGTCCATGAGTTGTTGTTTTTCCTCTTCGGTCTGTCTTATGACTGAAGACATAACACTGACGGACGGACGGACGGACGGGCGGACAGACAATCAAACCATTAAAACAACCTGACGTCGTTGTCTATAAACAAATTTCGAAATCTTGATGTGGTGGTAAATTCATGAATGTATCTACTAAATTCTTTAGACAATATTTAGCAAATTTTATTATTTTTGCTATAAAGGTCCGTCATATGAAGAAAAAATAAAATAAAAACAAAAAACGTTTAGAAATTCAAGATTTTTGTAAGAGGTTTGCTTATCATGTTTTGAGACGTTTTTTTTTTATAGCTAAGTTCGTAATTTTTAACAATATATCTGTGGCTTGGTGCTAAAATTGCTAATGTCAAAAAAGTAGATTTGGGAAAATTTGAATTAAAGTTTTTATTTTCCATATAAATTCTTAGTAACATTTCCCATAAATCTGTCCAGAGTAAAGTTAGAGATTAGCTGTAGAAGCCAAGAAGTAAAGAAGGAGATATAATGCTATGATTAACTCAAAACAGCAAAAAACTGGCATTGGCTCTTTTAGCACCAAGCCACAGAAAATTTTTGATAAATTTTTTTTTTTTCTATAGAAAATTTTTTTATCAAAAATTTTTCAATAGAAAATTTTTTTATTAAAAATTTTTTTATAGAAAATTTTGTTATTTAAAACTTTTCTATAGAAAATCTTTTTATCAAAAATCTTTAAAATTTTTCTATAGAATTTTTTTTTTATCAAAAATTGTTCTATAGAACATTTTTTATCAAAAATTTTTTTATATAGAAAATTTTTTGATGAAAATTTTTTATATAGAAATTTTTTACATAGAAAATTTTTTATGACGAATTTTTCTATAGAATTTTTTTATAGAAAATCTTTTTAAAAATATTTTTCTAAAAAAATTTTTTTATCAAAAATTTTTCGATATAAAAAAAAGTATAGAAAATTTTTCGATATAAAAAAAAGTATAGAAAATTTTTTACATTATCAAAAATTTTTCTATAGAAATTTTTTTTAGTTTTTTCATCAAAAATTTTTCTGTAAATTTTTTTTTTTTATTTTTTTTTTCATCAAACATTTTTCAATAGAAATTTTTTATTAAATATAAAAAATTTAATTTTTTTTTTATAGAAAATTTTTTTGATAAAAAATTTTCAATAGAAAAATGTTTATATAGGAAATCTTTTTTATCAAAAATTTTTTTTGTAGAAAATGTTCTATAGAAAATTTCAAAAATTTTTATATAGAAAATATTTTTTATCAAAATTTTTTTTATAGAAAATTGTTTTAATCAAAATTTTTCTATTTAATAAAAAAATAAATAGAAATATGAACATTTTTTTTTTTATAGAAAATTTTTTACATTGAAAATTTTTTTATCAAAAATTTTTCTATAGAAAATTTTTTTATTACAAATTTTTCTATGGAAAATATTTTGGTCAAAAATATTTCTATCGAAAATTTTTTTATTAAAAATTTTTCTATAGAAAATATTTGTATATAATTTTTTTAATAAATTTTCTACAGAAATATTTCTTTGAAAATTTTTCTGTAGAATTTTTTCTCTAAAAAATTTTCTATTGAATTTTTTTTATAAAAAATTTTCCATTTTTCTATAGAAATTTTTCTATAAAAAATTTTCTATAGATATTTTTCTATAAAAAATTTTCTATAGAAATTTTTCTATAAAAAATTTTCTATAGAAATTTTTCTATAAAAAATTTTCTATAGAAATTTTTCTATAAAAAATTTTCTATAGAAATTTTTCTATAAAAAATTTTCTATAGAAATTTTTCTATAAAAAATTTTCTATAGAAATTTTTCTATAAAAAATTTTCCATAGAAATTTTTCTATAAAAATTTTCTATAGAAATTTTTATATAAAAAATTTTCTATAGAAATTTTTCTATAAAAAAATTTCTATAGAAATTTTTCTATAAAAAATTTTCTATAGAAATTTTTCTATAAAAAATTTTCTATAGAAATTTTTCTATAAAAAATTTTCTATAGAAATTTTTCTATAAAAAATTTTCTATAGAAATTTTTCTATAAAAAATTTTGTATAGAAATTTTTCTATAAAAAATTTTCTATAGAAATTTTTCTATAAACAATTTTCTATAGAAATTTTTCTATAAAAAATTTTCTATAGAAATTTTTCTATAAAAAATTTTCTATAGAAATTTTTCTATAAAAAATTTTCTATAGAAATTTTTCTATAAAAAATTTTCTATAAAAAATTTTCTATAGAAATTTTTCTATAGAATAATTTCTATAGAAATTTTTTTATAAAAAATTTTCTATAGAAATTTTTCTATAAAAAATTTTCTGTAGAAATTTTTCTATAAAAAATTTTCTATAGAAATCTTTCTATAAAAAATTGTCTATAGAAATTTTTCCATAAAAAATTTTCTATAGAAATTTTTCTATAAAAAATTTTCTATAGAAATTTTTCTATAAAAAATTTTCTATAGAAATTTTTATATAAAAAATTTTCTATAGAAATTTTTCTATAAAAAAATTTCTATAGAAATTTTTCTAAAACAAATTTTCTATAGAAATTTTTCTATAAAAAATTTTCTATAGAAATTTTTCTATAAAAAATTTTCTATAGAAATTTTTCTATAAAAAATTTTCTATAGAAATTTTTCTATAAAAAATTTTCTATAGAAATTTTTCTATAAAAAATTTTCTATAGAAATTTTTCTATAAAAAATTTTCTATAGAAATTTTTCTATAAAATATTTTCTATAGAAATTTTTCTATAAAAAATTTTCTATAGAAATTTTTCTATAAAAAATTTTCTATAAAAATTTTTCTATAAAAAATTTTCTATAAAAATTTTTCTATAAAAAATTTTCTATAGAAATTTTTCTATAAAAAATTTTCTATAGAAATTTTTCTATAAAAATTTTTCTATAAAAAATTTTCTATAGAAATTTTTCTTAAAAAAAATTTTCTATAGTAATTTTTCTATAAAAAATTTTCTATAGAAATTTTTCTATAAAAAATTTTCTATAGAAGTTTTTCTATAAAAAATTTTCTATAAAAATTTTTCTATAAAATTTTTCTATAGAAATTTTTCTATAAAAAATTTTCTATAGAAATTTTTCTATAAAAAATTTTTCTTTACGAAATATTTTTATCAAAATTTTTATATAGAAAACTTTTTAATCAAAAATTTTTCTATAGAAAATTTTCTTGTCAAAAATTTTTCTATAGAAAATTTTTTTATTTTTTTATCAAAATTTTTTCTATAGAAATTTTTTTCTAAAAATATTTAAAAAAAAATTTTACATAGAAAATTTTTTTATTAAAAATTTTTCTATACATATTTTTTATAAAAATTTGTTTTTGTAGAAAATGTTCTATAGAAATTTTTTATATTCAAAATTTTTGTATAGAAAATTTTTTTATCAAAAATTTACTATAGAAAATTTTTTTATAAAAAATTTTCCTATAGAAATTTTTTTTATCAAAAATTTTTCTATAGAAAATTTTTTTATCGAAAATTTTTCTATAGAAAATTTTTTTATCAAAAAAATTTTAATCAAGAAAATTTTTTTGTCAAAAATTTTTCTATCGAAATTTTTTTTATTAAAATTTTTTCTATAGAATTTTTTTTTATCATTTTTTTTTTAGAAAATCTTCTTTATTAAATATTTTTCTATAGAAAATTTTTTTCAAAAATTTTTCTATAGAAAACTACTTATGCAAGAAAGTGTTGTTCTTCATGGGAAATGAATATTTTAAAAGGCAATAAAGCCACTTTCAATGACAAATATTTTTTTGTTTTCTCTATGTTCTTTAAGCATAAAACGCATCCCTCGTATTCGCTTAATAATTTGCGAGTGTTAATGTTTAATGTAAGTGGCTTTTGCTATGAATTCTTAAATGGTTTGCAAATAAATGGTAAATCAATAAAAATACAAAATATTTTTGCAAAGTCAGCTTAACGAAAAAAAAAAATCAAACTACATACTACCTACGACATACGAGTACTACTTACAATAAAGTAACAAACAACGGCCGATTTCGAATAGAACATGAAGGGCAAATGGGTGGGACAGACGGACAGATGTAGAGACAAGTATAGAAGGACAAACGAACGTAGTTATAATAAAATACAACCCAAAACTCTAGTATTTTCGTATTCATATTCAAACTCTTAGTTCAAATACATTTATATTAGCTTTGAAAGAAAATCAACCAAAAAAACGGCTTAAGTAAAAGATACTTAGAGAGATACCAACAAATAATACAAGAAAAAGATATAGATATTCATATATATAAGAAAAACAACAACTACAGCAATTTGAAAACGGCAGTAGCAAAAAAAAAAAATCAAGAACAAAAACCTAATGGAAAAATCCACTTAAATCTAAAACCAAATGTCGTCAAAACATTACAACATTATTGAAGAAAAAAGTAGATTTGTAGTAGATACATATTCAGATACTTAAGAATTTCTAAACACAAATACACATACATGTTCACATACATACATACATACCTTTATTCTCAAGTACAAGCCTAAAGATTAAAAATGAAGAAGTACAAACACACAAAAAGAAAAACCAAATATATCCATAAAAAGAAGCCAATAATAACGACGAAAAATCCACATAAGAAGGCGAAAATATCACAAAAAAGCAAATCAGCCACAAAAATTATAAAAGCTACAAAAACTTGGAAAAAAGTTAAAAAGAATAAAACTAATACGAAAAATAAAACTTAACAAAAACAACAGAAAATTCAATAAAAAAAAGAGTCAAGAACAAAGTCAGTAAAAATCACCCAAATTTATCCACTTTTTAACACTGGCCGGCCTCTGTAACTCTTCTTCCTTATAAAAATTATTTGAAAGTCTTGAATGTTTTTCTTCCTCTACAGATGTTAAATGTCAGAGCTTAAAAGCTTTTAATCATCTTAAAATGATAATATGACATCAGTTCAGCAAAATATTTGATTGTTTTAATGTAAGAATTTCATCAATTAGGTTAGAGATAGTTTAAGTGGTAGCTAAGTTTTTTCTTTGATTGATTGATACTTAGGCTAGGGCAGAGTCTAAAAGGTATATGGTTTTTTGGCTTTATAAAAGTTTTATGAACATCTTGAAAACTTGTAAGGTCTCCCATACCTGATAGGCTTAGAGATAGTGCTACCCTTCCTTTTATGTCTTAGTCTATATCTTAGTCTATGTCTTAGTCTATTTCTTAGTCTATGTCTTAATCTATATCTTAGTCTATGTCTTAGTCTATGTCTTACTCTTTGTCTTAGTCTATGTCTTAGTCTATGTCTTAGTCTATGTCTTAGTCTATGTCTTAGTCTATGTCTTAGTCTATGTCTTAGTCTATGTCTTAGTCTATGTCTTAGTCTATGTCTTAGTCTATGTCTTAGTCTATGTCTTAGTCTATGTCTTAGTCTATGTCTTAGTCTATGTCTTAGTCTATGTCTTAGTCTATGTCTTAGTCTATGTCTTAGTCTATGTCTTAGTCTATGTCTTAGTCTATGTCTTAGTCTATGTCTTAGTCTATGTCTTAGTCTATGTCTTAGTCTATGTCTTAGTCTATGTCTTAGTCTATGTCTATGTCTTAGTCTATGTCTATGTCTTAGTCTATGTCTTAGTCTATGTCTTAGTCTATGTCTTAGTCTATGTCTTAGTCTATGTCTTAGTCTATGTCTTAGTCTATGTCTTAGTCTATGTCTTAGTCTATGTCTTAGTCTATGTCTTAGTCTATGTCTTAGTCTATGTCTTAGTCTATGTCTTAGTCTATGTCTTTGTCTATGTCTATGTCTTAGTCTATATCTTAGTCTATAACAAATTTTCATTAGAATTTGTTTCTATACAATTTTTTGTTATAAAAAATTTTCTATAGAACTTTTTGTTATCAAAAATTTTTTGTAGAAATTTTTCTATAAAAAATTTTCTATAGAATTTTTATTTTTAAAAAATTTTCTGAAGAAATTTTTTTATAAACAATTTTTTGTAGAAATTTTTCTATAAAAAATTTTCATAAAAATTTTTCTACAAAAATTTTGTTCTAAACAAATTTTCCATAGAAATTTTTCTATAAAAAATTTTCTGTAGAAATTTTTGTTTAAAAAATTTTCTGTAGAAATTTTTCTTTAAAAAATTTTCTATAGAAATTTTTCTTTAAAAAATTTTCTTTAGAAATTTTTCTATAAAAATATTTTCTAAGAAATTTTTGTATAAAAATTATCTATAGAAATTTTTCTATAGAAAATTTTCCTTAGAAGTTTTTCTATAGAAATTTTTCTAAAGAAAATTTTCCTTAAAAGTTTTTCTATAGAAAATTTTCTTTAGAAGTTTTTCTTTAAAAAATTTTCTTTAGAAAATTTTCTATAAAAAATTTTTCTATAGAAATTTTTCTATAGAAATATTTCTATAGAAATTTTTCTATAAATATTTTTCTATAAAAATTTTTCTACAGAAATTTTTTTATAAAAATTTTTCCATAAAAATTTTTCTATAAAAAATTTTCTATAGAAATTTTTCTGTAAAAAATTTTCTATAGAAATTTTTCTATAAAAAATTTTCTATAGAAATTTTCTACAGAAAAATGCCTATTACTATAAAAAAAATTTCTATCGAAATTTTTCTACAGAAATTTTTCTATAGATACTTTTCTAGTTTTTTTATAGAAAATTTTCTTTAGAAACTTTTCTATAGAAAATTTTCTTTAGAAATTTTTCTACAAAAAATTTTCTTTAAGAATTTTTCTACAAAAAATGTTCTTTAGAAATTTTTCTACAAAAAATGTTCTTTAGAAATTTTTCTATAGAAAATGTTCTTTAGAAATTTTTCTATAGAAAATTTTCTTTAGAAATTTTTCTATAGAAAATTTTCTTTAGAAATTTTTCTATAGAAAATTTTCTTTAGAAATTTTTCTATAGAAAATTTTCTTTAGAAATTTTTCTATAGAAAATTTTCTTTAGAAATTTTTCTATAGAAAATTTTCTTTAGAAATTTTTCTGTAGAAAATTTTCTTTAGAAAGTTTTCTATAGAAAATTTTCTTTAGAAAGTTTTCTATAAAAAATTTTTTTAGAAATTTTTCTATAGAAAATTTTCTTTAGAAATTTTTCTATAGAAAATTTTCTTTAGAAATTTTTCTATAAAAAATTTTCTTTAGAAATTTTTCTATAGAAAATTTTCTTTAGAAAATTTTCTCTAGAAGTTTTTCTGTAGAAGTTTTTCTATAAATAATTTTCTATAGAAATTTTCCTATAAAAAATTTGCTATAGAAATTTTTCTATAGAAATTTTTCTATAAAAAATTTTCTATAAAAATTTCTCTATAGAAACTTCTTTATAAAATTTTTTCTGGTAAAATTTTTCAATAGACATTTTTCTATAAAAAATTTTCTATAGAAACTTTTTTATAAAAATTTTTCTATAAAAAATTTTCTATAGAAAGTTTTCTGGTAAATATTTTCTATAGACATTTTTCTATAAAAAATTGTCTATAGAAATTTTTCTATAAAAAATTTTCTATAGAAAGTTTTCTGGTAAATATTTTCTATAGACATTTTTCTATAAAAAATTGTCTATAGAAATTTTTCTATAAAAAATTTTCTATTGAATATTTTTCTATAAAAAATCTTTAGAATTTTTTCTATAAAAAGTTATTACCTACAGTAGTAGGTCAGTTTTAGCATCAGTATTAGTATCAGTATTGGTATAAGTATCAGTATTAATATCTCTATTAGTATCTGTATGAAAATCAGTATTAGTATCAATAATACTTTTAGTTTTACCATCAGTAGAAGTGTCATAAATAGTGTGTATCAGTATAAGTTGACGTATCAGTGTTATTGTTATTAATAGTATTAGTATTATAATTAGTATTAGTGTCATTATTAGTTTCAGATATAATATCAGTACCAATATTTGTGACACTTCTACTGATACTTATAGAAGTGTCATAAATAGTATGTATCAGTATATGTAAGTAGAAGTATCAGTATTATTATCAGTATCAGTATAAGTATCATAATTAGTATTAGTATCAGTATTGGTATCTGTATTAGTGTCGGTATTGGTATCAGTATTACTAATACTACTATTATCAGTGTTAGTGCCAGTATCAATATTTGTATCAGTATTAGTATAAGTATTGATATTAGTATCGATATTGTTATCAGTATTAGGTTGTCATTCTTTGTCCATTTCTCTTGCTGAAGAATTCATTCTTTTCCTTTCCTGTCTAGAGGTTAGAAGGATTTATTTCATTTTATAAGGTTGAGTGATATAAAACTTATAAAGGTTAAATTGGTTTATTTATCTTGTTTATTTCGTTAATTTTTTGTGTGTCTTCACTTTGTGGGAGCAGACAAACTCGAGAAAACTTTTTTTATTCCACTTAAATAGAGGGAATTGTGTGTATGTATCCCATTACTTGCCACCGTTTCGACTGGGTTAAATGGTGGTAAGCAGAAGATTAAGGAAGTTGTGGCGTTTTACTTATTTATTTGTGGTGATTTTTTGTCTTCAGCATCAGCTTGAACTTCATTTCATGTATGACTGTCGTTGTCTTTAAAAAGATTTGAGCGAAAAAAGGACCACAATAACTATATAAGGCAGAATTTTACTAAGCTTTTACAACATTAAAGCTTTAAGGCAGAAGCTAAAGAAAAAAACAAGAACAAAAACGAATGTATAGAAATAATAAGAACAAAGATTCTAAAAGTTTTTAAAGGTATGTGATGATGAGGATGAGGAAAATGATGATGTGGTGGCTAAATGTAAAGAAATGTACAAAAAAAATACTTTTTAGAAGCTACAGTTTGAGTAATTCAAGTTAAAGTACTATAAAATGGTTGGCTACATCTAAAGGATGACACCAATAGATAGAAGGAAAGAATATGGAATAGGTAAAGAGGCAACTACATACTTGGGAAAAGCGAAGGAAAATGTAATAGATAAATGGTTAAACTAAAAGCGGAAAAAGAGAAAATCATGTGAATATTTATGTTTTTAAAGATACTAATTCTATATTAAAGCAACAAGAACAACTGCCAACGACTACTTGTATCTTTTGTTCTTTAAGGAAGAAAAGAAAATTCTAGAAATATGCAGAATATACATATACAGACAGACAGAAAGGCTGGCAGATGGTGGTTATGGGGAGGTTATGAGGAAGATTGGACAATTTATATATAGATAGAAAATATAACTTTAAGAATCTTAGGAATTTAAAATTTGTTATTGATTTTATTTAAATGAAAAAAAAAAAAACCAAATAGTCATCTCAAAAATTTCTTAGTTACTAAACAAGATTTTTTTATTTTTTATAAAATTCCTATTTCCATCAACCCTGTTTTAGTTTTAGCGTAGACACTCAGAATATTATGCAATATTTTTACATTCTTTGCACTTGGCACGTCTTTAACACTTTTGTCTTCTCTACCTTAATAAATATATTCAGAACACGAAAAAAATCAATAATTACTGGGCAAAATATTCGTCGTATATTAAATCTGCATTAAATCTATTGTAACCTCAGTCTGTCTCTCCGTTAGTCCGTCAGTCAGGCAGTCCGTCATTTAGCCTGTTTGTACAGCGCACCTCAACAATTTTGTGTCGAATTGTTGAGTTCTCTGTATTATACAAAAGTTGTGTAAATTTGTCAATATTTAAATTAAATATCATTATATATTGAATGGATGATTGTATGAACATAATGAGTAGGTAACCCAGTTAACATTTTAATCGGCAGAAAATATCTTTGTCTTATAACAACATTATTATTAGTATCAGTATTCGCATAAATGTCAGTCTAAATCAGAATTAGTCTCAGTATTTGTATCAGTATTAGCATAAGTATTACTATCAGTATAGTGTCAGTATAAGTATCAGTATTAGTATCAGTATTAGTATCAGTATTCGTATCAGTATTAGTATCAGTGTTAGTATCAGTATTATTAGGATCAGTATTAGTATCAGTATTCGTATCAGTATTAGTATCAGTATTAGTATCAGTATTAGTATCAGTGTTAGTATCAGTATCAGTATTAGTACCAGTATTAGTATCAGTATTAGTATCAGTATTAGTATCAATATTAGTATCAGTATTAGTATTAGTATCAGTATCAGTTTTAGTATCAGTATTATTATTAGTATCAGTATTCGTATCAGTATTATTATAAGTATTAGTATCAGTATTAGTATCAGTATTCGTATCAGTATTAGTATTAGTATCAGTATTAGTATTGGTATTAGTATCAGTATTAGTATCAGTATTATTAAGATCAGTATTAGTATCAGTGTAAGTATCAGTATAAGTATCAGTATTAGTATCAGTATAAGTATCAGTATCAGTATAAGTATTATTATCAGCATAAGTATCAGTATAAGTATTAGTATCAGTGTTAGTATCAGTATTATTATCAGTATTTGTATCAGTATTAGTATTAGTATCAGTATTGGTATCAGTATTAGTATCAGTATTAGTATCAGTGTTAGTATCAGTATTAGTATCAGTGTTAGTATCAGTATCAGTATTAGTATCAGTATAAGTGTCAGTATTAGTTTCAGTATTAGTATCAGTATTAGTTTCAGTATTATTATCAGTATTAGTATTAGTATCTGTATGTACTATAATCAGTATTCGTGTCAGTATTAGTATCACTATTAGCATCAATATTAGTATCAGTATAAGTATCAGTATAGGTATCAGTACTAGTATCAGTATTAGCATCAGTATTAGTATCAGTATTATTATCAGTATTAGCATTAGTATTACTATCAGTATTAGTATCAGTATTAGTATCAGTATTAATATCAGTATTAGCATCAGTATTAGCATCAGTATCAGTATTCGTGTCAGTATTAGTATCAGTATTAGCATCAATTTTAGTATCAGTGTTAGTATCAGTATAAGTATCAGTACTAGTATCAGTATTAGTATCAGTATAAGTATCAGTATAAGTATTAGTATCAGTGTTAGTATCAGTATTATTAGGATCAGTATTATTATCAGTATTCGTATCAGTATTAGTATCAGTATTAGCATCAGTATTAGTATCAGTATTAGTATCAGTATCAGTATTAGTATTAGTATCAGTATTTGTATCAGTATTAGTATCAGTATTAGTATCAGTATTAGTATCAGTATTAGTGTCAGTATTAGTAAAAGTATCAGTATTAGTACAGTATTAGTATCAGTATTAGCATCAGTATTAGTATCAGTATTAGTATCAGTATTAGCATCAGTATTAGCATCAGTATTAGCATCAGTATTAGCATCAGTACTAGCGTCGGTATCAGTGTTAGTATCAGAATAAGCATCAGTATAATCATCAGTATCAGTATTAGAATCAGTATTAGCATCAGTATAAGCATCAGTATAATGATCAGTATTAGTATCAGTATAAGTATCAGTATTAGTATCAGTATTTGTATCAGTATTAGTATCAGTATTAGTATCAGTATTAGTATTAGTATCAGTATCAGTATTAGTATCAGTATTAGCATCAGTATCAGTATTCGTGTCAGTATTAGTATCAGTATTAGCATCAATATTTGTATCAGTATTAGTATCAGTGTAACCATCAGTATTAGTATTAGCATCAGTAGTAGTATTAGTATAAGTATAAGTATCAGTATAAGCATCAGTATTAGTTTCTGTAATAGTATCAGTATCAGTATTAGCATTAGTATTCATGTCAGTATTAGTATCAGTATAAGTATCAGTATAAGCATCAGTATTAGTATTAGTATTAGTATCAGTATTAATATCAGTATTAGCATCAGTATTAAAATTAGTATTGGTAACAGTATTAGTATCAGTGTAAGTATCAGTATAAGTATAAGTATCAATATTATTATGTCTTAGTCTATGTCTTAGTCTATGTGTTATTCTATCTCTTAGTCCATGTCTTAGTCTATGATTTAGTCTATATCGTAGTCTTTTTTTTAATCTATTTCTTAGTCTATGTCTTAGTCTATATTCTAGTCTATGTCTTAGTCTATGTCTTTGCCTATGTCTAGGTCTTTACCTTAGTTTATATTAAAGATACATTCGACTTTTATGAGGAAGTTAATGCTTTAGTGTACGTGTTTCAGGCTATATCTAAATCGGTGGTAAGTTTTTAATACCTAATTTTGTTTGCTGGGCTATAGGCCGATTGCTTATATTATATTCATGTGTCTAACGGACAAATCGGAGAGTGAGGGATTGAATATTTATGTGATTACATTTCAGTCGGTTACAGATTTGAATGCGTGTATTATTGACGCAGGTAATTTTCAGAGAATTTCTAGATGAAATGTATTTTTTTTTTATCATTATTGTTATCATTATTAAAATAATAATTATAATTATTACTATTTAGTTGTTGCTATTGCTTTAATAATATATAACAAATCAAAACATATACAAATCTACATATAGAAATGAAAAGCTGTTGCCAAAGGAAATTGTTAATAACTTTATGCATAAGTTGTATATAAAATGTTTGTGAATTACATAAAGACAACTTATGTATAACATTTAAATTATACTTATTTATATACCAAGTATATATTTAATTGTTATAATAAAGTATATAATTATAATTTAAGTATTTATGTACATGAAAAATGCATACGAGTATATAGCAAATTTTCGCATTTCTCTTCTGTTGCTAATGAAAGGATTTCTGTATAATTTTGTAACAGTCTTACAATTGGTTTGTAATAGAGCTTTTGGCCTGAGGAGGTAAAATCAAAAGTTGATGTTGGGTTAGGGCTAAATTGGTTATTATATTGTTTGTATTATAATTTGAGTAGGTGGATATGACGGAGGAGATATGGAATGATTTGGTGGGATTAGATTTTTCATATAATGAATTTACATAATTAGAATTTTAATTAAAATTATTTTGAATTTGTATATGTTTAGTGATTTTGACACTTTGTCTATGTTTTAGAGTATCTGTTTGTATTTGTTCATCTTTTTGTCTTTAACTTTGTCTATGTGCTAGTTTTTACCAATTATTTGAAGATATAAAGGCCGACGATTTGATAAAGATAGATGATTTGATTATATATCCTCTGAATTGATACCACTAGGAGGTAAGTCTCCGAAATTGAGTGAAGGATAGAACAAGATTAGCCTGGGTTTACCAAGTTAAACCGATCAGAACCGTTGCATGGTATCCAACATCCCCTACGTCATCCATTAATATTAGTATTAGTATAAGTATTAATATTAGTATAATTATCAGTATTAGTTTTAGTATTGTTATTGGTTTAGTATTGATTTGGTATTAGTATTGGTATTAAGTATATGCCTTAGTGTATGTCTTAGTCTATGCCTTAGTCTATGTTTTAGTCTATGCTTTAATCTATGTCTTAGTCTATGCCTTAGTCTATGTCATAGTCTATGCCTTAATCTATGTCTTAGCATATGTCTTTGTTTCCATAGAAAATTCCTACGATAAGCATTTGATGATATCATAATTTGTTTATGAATTAGGGAGTTAATCTATGTCTGAGTCTATGTCTTTGTTTATATCTTAGCCGATGTCTTATTCGATGTCTAAGTCTATATCTTAGTCTATATCTGTGACTATGTCTTATTGTATGTCCTGAAAGGTTACTTTTATAAAACATAGAATTGTAATTCATTAATAAGTGTATGGGAAATATTTATGCCTACTTCATGTCTCCATAAAAATTTCTTCTAGACCAAAAAATTCCAGCAAACCGGTTCAGGATTTTCAATCTTAAAAAAATGTTTTGCCTGCAAAAAAATCGATAACTACAATAATGTAACTCAACAAACAAAGGAAAAGGAGATGATAAAAAAATTTACAGAACAAGTACAAAAAAGTGTATTCATTACCCCAAAACATATTTACAAATTACAAATAAAGATACTAGCAAACATATTAACATACAAAGAAATCTAAGTATGTACCTAGATTCATCTATATCTAAATACTAATATAAATACATATGTATATAAATATTTAAGTATTTATGCCCACCGTGCACTAGAATTTCTCGCATATTGACAAATCTCACGAACCTCATCTTACACGAGTGTTAAATAAGCATCATATTCCATTCGAGCGCAACCCCTTCCTTCCGTTATGTTCCTTGATCCTTAAGCGAAACATACAGTTTCCTTTCTTCTTTCATGATGATGTTGCTGTTGTTGTTGTTATAGTCGTTTGTTGTTGCTTTAAAGGAAAATTTTATCATCTTTTCGTAGAACACCTACACACAAATGGGAAAATTGTATATCCTTCATAATCGTGTTTTAACAAAAATTGTTATACACACACGCACAAACACACACGTGTATGTGTGAATGTGTAAAAGGACATGCACAGAACTACACGGAGAAACACTTGTTTGTATATACTTAAACAAATAAATACGAATATAAACTAAATTTAGACAAATATACTTAACTAAATATATACTTACGTACACAAATACATACAATTGTATGTATGTTATATATTATATTTATATGTAGGTTTACTATATTTGTTCTTATTATTTACATGTTGTTGTTCATCCATTTAATACATAATGCAAAATATTTCATACATTTTAGTTATACAAAACTAATAGTACCCCCAACTCCAACTAAATACTATCTATAGAGGAAATACCACTTTGTCGAACTATCGCCAACATCCCAAACATTCATCTATTTTAAGTCGTATCCCAGTCTCCTCATCTTGTCACAAATGTTAAGGCTTCAGAGCTTTGGAGATTGTAATGAATAGGGAAACCACAAATATGATAAAAATTATAAATAATTATGTATATAAACCCACAATTTTACTTTTAAAGACTCTACGATTTGACAATGCGAAGTCATAAGATTTTACTATAAAAAGTAACTACGATTGGACAATATGAAGACCCACAATATTTGACTTTATGAAGACATACGATTTGACTATATAAAGACATACGATTTGACTATATAAAGACCCACGATTTGACTATATAAAGACCCACGATTTGACTTTATAAAGACATACGATTTGACTTTATAAAGATACACGATTTGACTATATAAAGACCCACGATTTGACTATATAAAGACCCACGATTTGACTATATAAAGACCCACGATTTGACTATATAAAGACCCACGATTTGACTATATAAAGACCCACGATTTGACTATATAAAGACCCACGATTTGACTATATAAAGACCCACGATTTGACTATATAAAGACCCACGATTTGACTATATAAAGACCCACGATTTGACTATATAAAGACCCACGATTTGACTATATAAAGACCCACGATTTGACTATATAAAGACCCACGATTTGACTATATAAAGACCCACGATTTGACTATATAAAGACCCACGATTTGACTATATAAAGACCCACGATTTGACTATATAAAGACCCACGATTTGACTATATAAAGAGCCACGATTTGACTATATAAAGACCCACGATTTGACTATATAAAGAGCCACGATTTGACTATATAAAGAGCCACGATTTGACTATATAAAGAGCCACGATTTGACTATATAAAGAGCCACGATTTGACTATATAAAGACCCACGATTTGACTATATAAAGAGCCACGATTTGACTATATAAAGACCCACGATTTGACTATATAAAGAGCCACGATTTGACTATATAAAGACCCACGATTTGACTATATAAAGACCCACGATTTGACTATATAAAGACCCACGATTTGACTATATAATGACCCACGATTTGACTATATAAAGACCCATGATTTGACTATATAATAACCCACGATTTGACTATATAATTACCCACGATTTGACTATATAAAAACCCACGATTTGAGTATATAAAGACCCACGATTTGACTTTATAAAGACATACGATTTGATCATATAAAGACCCACGATTTGACTATATAAAGACCCACGATTTGACTTTATAAAGACATACGATTTGACTTTATAAAGACCCACGATTTGACTATATAAAGACCAACGATTTAACTATATAAAGACCCACGATTTGACTATATAAAGACCCACGATTTGACTATATAAAGACCCACGATTTGACTATATAATGACCCACGATTTGACTATATAATTACCCACGATTTGACTATATAAAGACCCACGATTTGAGTATATAAAGGCCCACGATTTGATTATATAAAGACCCAGGATTTGACTATATAATTACCCACGATTTCACTATATAAAGACCCACGATTTGACTATATAATTACCCACGATTTGACTATATAAAGACCCACGATTTGACTATATAACTACCCACGATTTGACTATATAAAGACCCACGATTTGACTATATAATTACCCACGATTTGACTATATAAAGACCCACGATTTGACTATATAACTACCCACGATTTGACTATATAACTACCCACGATTTGACTATATAAAGACCCACGATTTGACTATATAATTACCCACGATTTGACTATATAAAGACCCATGATTTGACTGTATAATTACACACGATTTGAATATATAAAGACCCACGATTTGACTATATAATTACCCACGATTTGACTATATAAAGACCCACGATTTGACTATATAATTACCCACGATTTGACTATATAAAGACCCATGATTTGACTGTATAATTACCCACGATTTGAATATATAAAGACCTACGATTTGACTATATATTTACCCACGATTTGACTATATAAAGACCCAGGATATGACTATGTAATTACCCACGATTTGATTATATAAAGACCCAGGATTTGACTATATAATTACCCACGAATTGACTATATAAACCCCCACGATTTGACTATAAAAAACCCACTATTTGGCTATATAAAGTCTCACGATTTGACTATATAAAGAACCACGATTTAACTATTAAAATACCCTCGATTTTGGCTTTCTAAAGACCAAATATAAATACCAACGATTTGACTATATAAAGTCCCACGGTTTGACTATATAGAGACTATAGAAAGAAAAAAACTTAGGTTTTCTGTTAGCGGTTCCATTTTTGCGGTTCCCCTGCTTATTAACTACAACTACGACCTAAAACCAAACAAAATATTTAGCAAATAGAAAATCGTTGAGATAATTTGATGCTACTTTTAGTCAAACTGCTGACGTCTTATGATATTATGTATCTTTATGTAATCAGGTCCATCTATATATATTTGTAATCGTATGTCTAAATGTGGTTTCATCCGTTCGCCACAACTTATGTATTATAATATTCTATTCTATATACATTTGCCACCATTGTTCGTTAGAGGTTTCTTAGCCGCTCTGGTTCTTGGACTCGTTGTTTCGTTCATGATGTGTTTTCTTTATCCTTAAGGGATTCATTATAATATTAGTTTTCATTATTGAAATTATAATTATGTATAAAATAAACTACTACATATACTAAGTCAAATACGTGCATACGTACCTTTACATTAATTTTTTTGGGGTGAAAAATTTAAAGGCCGCTGATTTTGACCAATTTTGTACTTGCGAGAAATCTTAGAGTCATAGAGTTACATATATCCTAGACGCGGACAAATACAGGGACTTGGCTATATGAAGAGTGAAAATTTGAATATAAACACCCACGATTTGACTATATAAACTCACACGATTGGTCTATATAGAGGCCAACGATTTGACTATAAAACCCTCTATATAAATAGACTCCCAAGATATGACAATGTAAAATTTGGTTGCCATGCAAAATATTCATTGCTAAGAAATGAATGTGTATATGATAGACACATATATATATTAACTTGTAAACTTCTACAAAGAAACGGGAAGACTATAGGCAAAAAAAAAATTCCAACAGCCAACTCTAAACTTGGCAACATAGAGCCAAACAAAATACACTAATGAATGCAGAAGTCCGATGCAAACATTCATGTGATACCTTCATTTCTGCTACAATCTCACTCATACTCATATACAACTGCCTCATGAATGCGTTAGTTTGTTAGTCGTCAGTCACTCAGTCAGTCATTCAATTCGTGTTTAGTCGTCATTCGTCTTTGTTGCATTAACAAGTTGATTTTGACCAAAACTACGATTGCAATTAATTATATTTTTCAACGAAAAGTTTGAGGTTTTCAGCTGCATTTTGATGCCTGTTCTTTTCTTTCATTCGGTCTCATATTGGGAGTTCTAGCACCTGCAAAAGGGTAACACTCACATACATACTCGGATACAAAAGGGTAATTGTTAACTTTTTTATGAAATACAGAATATATGTGTTTTTAAATATTAGGGGGCATACATAGAAAGACCCATGAGTTGACGATAAAAAATCCCACGATCTGAGTATATAAAGACCCATGATTTGGCTATCTAAAGGCCCATGATTTGAGTATATAAAGACCCCACGATTTGACTATATAAAGACCCATGATTTCGCTATATTAAGACCCATGATTTGTCTATATAAAGACCCACGATTTGACTATATAAATACCCATGATTTCGCTATATTAAGACCCATGATTTGACTATATAAAGACCCACGATTTGACTATATAAAGACCCATGATTTCGCTATATTAAGACCCATGATTTGACTAAAGACCCACGATTTGACTATATAAAGACCCATGATTTCGCTATATTAAGACCCATGATTTGACTAAAGACCCACGATTTGACTATATAAAGACCCATGAGTTTGCTATATTAAGACCCATGATTTGACTATATAAAGACCCACGATTTTGCTATATTAAGACCCATGATTTGACTATATAAAGACCCACGATTTGACTATATAAAGACGAATGATTTGACTTTATACAGAACCACGATTTGACTATATAAAGACCCACGACTTGACTATATAAAGACGAACGATTTGACTTTATACAGACCCACGATTTGACTAAATAAAGACCCACGATTTGACTAAATAAAGACCCACGATATGAATACATAAAGACCCACGATTTGACCATATAAAGATCCACGATTTGATTATATTAAGACCCACGATTTGACTTTATAAAGACCTACGATTTCACTATATAAAGAGCCACGATTTGACTTTATAAAGACCCACGATTCAACTATATAAAGTGCCACGATTTGACTATATAAAAACCCACGACTTGACTATATAAATACGAACGATTTAAGACCAAATGTAAAGACCCACGATTTGACTATAAAAAGATCCATGATTTGACAATATAAAACCCCTTGGTTTGACTTTGGAACGACCAACGATTTGAAAAGGTGCATTATTTGATGATATAAACACCCATGATTTGACTTTGGAAAGACCAACGATTTGACTATATAAAGACCCACTATTTGACTATATAAAGACCCACGATTTGACTATATAAAGACCCACGATTTGACTATATAAAGACCCACTATTTGACTATATAAAGACCCACGATTTGACTATATAAAGACCCACGATTTGACTATATAAAGACCCACGATTTGACTATATAAAGACCCATAATTTGAGTATATAAAGACCCACGATTTGACTATATAAAGACCCACGATTTGGCTATTTGACCCAAGTTTGACTATTTATAAAAAGACTCACGTTTGACTATTTATAAAAAGACCTACATATAAACCCCACCAATATTTGACTATATAAAGACCCACGATTTGACTATATAAAGACCCACTATTTGACTATAAAAAGACCCACGATTTGACTATATAAAGACCCACTATTTGACTATATAAAGACCCTTGATTTGACTATAGAGACCCACTATTTGACTATATAAAGACCCACGATTTGACTATATAAAGACCCACTATTTGACTATATAAAGACCCACGATTTGACTATATAAAGACCCACTATTTGACTATATAAAGACCCACGATTTGACTATATAAAGACCCACTATTTGACTATATAAAGACCCACGATTTGACTATATAAAGACCCACTATTTGACTATATAAAGACCCACGATTTGACTATATAAAGACCCACTATTTGACTATATAAAGACCCACGATTTGACTATATAAAGACCCACAATTTGACTATATAAAGACCCACGATTTGGCTATATAAAGACCCACGATTTTACTATATAAAGACCCACGATTTTACTATATAAAGACCCACGATTTGACTATTTGACCCACGTTTGACTATTTATAGACCCACGATTTGGCTATTTATAGAAAGGGCCCACGATTTGTCTATATAAAGACCCACGATTTGACTTAACAAAGACCTACGATTTGACTTTATGAAAACCCACGGTTTGACTTTATAAAGACCACCATTTGTCTATTTCAAGATCCACGATTTGGCTATATAAAGACCCATTATTTGACTAGTTAACTATATAAAAACATATTATTTTGACTATATAAAGGCTCACGATTTGACTATATAAAGACCCACGATTTGACTATATAAAGGCTCACGATTTGACTATATAAAAACCAACGATTTGACTATATAAAGACCCACGATTTGACTATATAAAGACCCTCGATTTGACTATATAAAGACCCACGATTTGAGCTTATAAAGAGGGCTTAACTCGATTTCAATCCGATGGTCGATAATGGAAAATATTGAAAAATTATTACCTTTGCCCTTTTAGTTATAAATAAAAACCTTGGAAATTTGCATTGAAATAGATATTTCTACCTTTGTCTCCCCAAAAATTTCCACGAGTGCACTTCAGGTATATTCTTCCCTGTAATCGTATATATTTCGTGGTTTAATTGGTTTCACATTTTCCAACTGAAATTGTTGTAGTTGTTTTGATTTTATATTGTATTCGGGTGTTTGTGGTGAAAATATTTATTTATACTCCATATCCTACCTCTTCCCCACATTCGACTACTTCAAAGAATTTCTGGTGGGAGTTGAATAGATGAAATACAATGTTACTCAAATATGGAGAAATGTTGGGTGTTGTTGGGCTATCTTTGGCCTGATAGCAGGAAAATCATAGAATTAGTATTTTAGTTTGGTTACATTTTAGTGAATGTTGTCGACATTCTGCCGAGCTGCTGTCGCTGCGACTAAAGAAAATCCTTTGTTTTCTAAATGTTAGTTTAAACACAACATTATTTTGAATTTATATATTTTCACTTTGGTTTTCTTCATGATTTTTTTTTTTGCGCTTCTATCCTTTAGTTTTAATATGCCGCTTTGTCGCTGAATATTGTCGCTTTAGCAATCGTCATCATCATCATCACCACCATGAGCCTGACGAATCCTTTTAGCTGAAGTAGTAATCGTCGTCTTTGTGTTGTAGTTGTTATTCGCCATTTTTATTCGTTATTATTGTTGCTGTCAATTGTGGAATCCTGCATAACTGAATGCCTGACTGCAATGCTTATTGTTTCTATAACTAGTTTCCTTTTTTTTTGTTTGCAGCTAACGGTCGCGTGGTATCTGTGAAAAGTTTGGTGTTTTAGAAAACAGGATACTATTTTTGATTGTAGGAATAGGTTTTGAAGTTCCGTTACTAGGCACTTGGGAATAAAATTCTAGATTTGGCCCATAATTTAAATACGTGAGCCCCAGAGATCCACCTATTTCATTATATAAAAATGCACGATTCTACTATATAATACCCACAATTCGATTATATAAAAACGATTTGTCTATACTTATGTAAAGACCCAAAACTTGTCAATATCAAGAGGCATGATTTGACTTTATAAACATCCACAATTAGACTGTATAAAGTCCCAATACTTAACTATATAAAGACCTACGATTTGACTATATGTAGACCTACGATTTGGCGATATTAAGATCCACGATTTGACTATATGTAGACCTACGGTTTGACTATATGTTGGCCCACGATTTGACTATATGTGGACCCACAATTTGACTTTATGTGGTCCCACGATTTGACAATATGTGGACCCACGATTTGACTTTATGTGGAACCACGATTTGACTATATGTGGACCCACGATTTGACTATATTATGACCCACGATTTGACTATATAAGGCCCACGATTTGACTATATAAAGATCCACTATTTGACTATATAAGGACCCACGATTTGACTATATAAAGATCCACGATTTGACGATATTAAGACCTACGATTTGACTATATAAAGACCCAAGATTTGATAATATAAAGATCCACGATTTGACTATGTAAAGACCCACGATTTGACTATATAAAGATCCACGATTTGACTATATAAAGACCCACGATTTGACTATATAAAGTTCCACGATTTGACTATATAAAGACCCACGATTTGACTACATAAAGATCCACGATTTGACTATATAAAGACCCTCGATTTGACGATATCAAGACCCACGATTTGACTATATAAAGATCCAGGATTTGACTATATAAAAACCCACGATTTGACAATATAAAGATCCAGGATTTGACTATATAAAGACCCACGATTTTACAATATCAAGACCCCACGATTTGACTATATAAAGACCCACGATTTGACAATATCAAGACCCCACGATTTGACTATATAAAGACCCACGATTTGACTATATAAAGACCCACGATTTGACAATATTAAGACCCACGATTTGACTATATAAAGACTCACGATTTGACAATATCAAGACCTACTATTTGACTATTTAAACACCCACGATTTGACTATATAAATACCCACGATTTGACTATTTAAACACCCACGATTTAACTATTTAAACACCCACGATTTGACTATTTAAACACCCACGATTTGACTATATAAATACCCACGATTTGACTATTTAAACACCCATAATTTGACTATATAAGTACCCATAATTTGACTATATAAGTACCCACGATTTGACTATATAAATACCCACGATTTGACAATATAAAGACCCACGATATGACAATATAAAGACCCACGATAACAATATAAAGACCCACGATTTGACTATATAGAGACCCACGATTTAACTATATAATGACCCACGATTTGACTGTATAAAGACCCACGATTTAACTATATAATGACCCACGATTTGACTATATAATGACCCACGATTTGACTATATAAAGACCCACGATTTGACTTTATTAATACCCACGATTTGACCATATAAAAACCCACAATTTAACTATATAACCCACGATTTGACTATTTAAAGAACCACGATTTTACTATTTAAAGATCCACGATTTTACTATATAAAGGCCCACAAGTTCACCATATAAAGACCCCCCAATTTGACTATTTAAAGAAATTAAAATTTTTACTAAAAATTTTAAATTTTACTTAATATTAAAATTATTACTAAAAATTTGAATTTTTAGTCAAAATTTGAAATATTACTAAAAATTTTAAATTTTTCTAAAAATTCATATATTTGCTAAAAAGTAATATTTTTACTAAAAATTCAAATTTTCACAAAAAAATTTAGATTTTTCAAAAAATTTAGATGTAAACTGAAAATTTTTTACTAAAAATTTGAATTTTCAGTAAAAATTTTAAATTTTACTGAAAATTTTTACTAGAATTGTAAATTTGTACTAAAATTTCAAGTTTTTACTGTAAATTCACTTGAATTTATTAAAAACTCAGTATTTTTACTAAAAATTCTAATTTTTACTAAATATTCTAATTCTTACTAAAAATTAAAGTTTGAAATTTGAAATTTTACTAAAAATATAAATTTTTGCTAAGATTTTAAATTTGTACTTAAGTTTCAAATTTTTACTAAAAATTCAAGTTTTTACTAAAAACTCAGTTTTTACTAAGAATTCGTATTTTTACTAAAAATTCTAATTATTACTAAAAATTCAAATTCTTACTAAAAATTCAAAATTTTACTAAAAATTAAAGTTTTTACTAAAAATTAAAGTTTTTACTAAAAATTTAACTTATTACTAAAAATTAAAGTTTTTACTAAAAATTTAAGTTTTTACTAAAAATTATTAAATTTTTTACTAAAAATTCAAAATTTTTACTAAAAAGTCAAAATTTCACATTTTTTTTACTGAAAATGAATGTTTTTACTTAAAATTTAAATTTTTACTAAAAATTCAAATTTTTACTAAAAATTAAAATTTTTACAAAAAATTCAAATTTTTACAAAAAAAATTCAAATTTTTACTAAAAATTTAAACTTCTACTAAAATAAAAATTTTTACTCAAAACGAAAATTTTTACTAAAAATTCTAATTATTATTAAAAATTAAAATTTTTACTAAAAATTAAAGTTTGTACTAAAAATTCCAACCTTTACTAAAAATTCAAATTTTTACTAAAAAATCAAGTTTTTACTTAAAATTCTATTTGGTATTAGAATTCAAATTTTTACTAAAAATTCAAATTTTTACTGAAATTTCAAATTTTACTAAAAATTTAAACTTTTACTAAAATAAAAATTTTTACTCAAAACGAAAATTTTTACTAAAAATTCTAATTATTATTAAAAATTAAAATTTTTACTAAAAATTTAAATCTTAAAAAAAATGAAAACTTTAACTAAAAATAAAATTTTTACAAAAAATTAAAAATTTCTTAATTGAACTTTTAACTTTTTAATCCTACCCCGTATCAAAATATTTGCAACACTTTTACCCTGGGAATCCTGGTTAAAGCCTTTTTAACTTAGATGCTATTGTTTAGTTATTTATGTGTGTATGTAAATCTATCGGTGAGTGTGTGTGTGTATGTAAAATACAGTACAAGTGTTTTGTTGTTGTTGTTTTTGTTGAGTTACATTATGTTTGAGTTCACCATCAAGTCATACAAAAATACTCCCCGTAAATCATAGTATGTTTTGTAAAATATCTAGAACCAACAGAGATTCTCGAGCAATAATTGTGAATTTGATGCAGTTCTCAGTTGGAAAAGCCACAACAACAAAAAAAACTGCAGTTGAAAAGAAATAGGAAAAAGTGATGTTGAGCATATAGAGAGGAGCCTATAAACATAAATACAAACTTAGTTATGAGGATATGTACTTATGTGTTGATATTCCCCCCTCCCCCTTTAAATCATTTTCTTTGGGGTCCTAGTGAAGATACAAATAGGATTTTCAACTAAAATTTTAAACTAAAAAGTGAGAATAAGGACCTTCTTGCCTTGTTTGTATGCAAATGCATTTGGTTGTTTGTATGTGTGCGATGTATGTATGTATTCATAAGTTAACTGAGTGCATTATTTAGAAGTGCGTTTGCATATTTTTTCCCTTTATACATTTCATATAGTCAGCTTAAATGGAAAAGTGAAAGGTGAGATTTTTCTCACCTTTTGATTGATTTTTTTTATAAAATTATACATATTTCGGTTAGGAACTTATGAAAACTATGGAAAAATATTTGCTACTTAGGTCCTTTTGCATTTTAGGTGACCTTATGTATTCTCCTGTTTTTATAAAGTTTCATGAATACTTTAATATTTTACTTCTACTACTTTTACTTGTATTTTTTTCATTATTTTTCATATATATATATTTTTTTTTTTTTTTTTGTGGAGAAAGTAGAATTTTCATATAATATCAACCAACATATTTTGCATTTTGTTTGAAAAATTTAGATATTTGTTATTTTTACATAAAATACATACATATAAATTGAATGAATGGCTTGTGCTGGTACTACAACCTCCTCCACCCACTTGAGTTTGGAATTATATTTTATGCTCATACACTTGTGCCATATATGATCCACAACTCCACGTCCATAACCCAACGACCAACGAACACTTTTGTGATGCTGCCTGCAATTCGTTGTCAGGGCACAATGGGACGAGTAAGCAAAATAAAATTGCAATAGAAACTTTGATGATATAGTTTAAATATTTAATTACTATTTTCTTTGTGAACTATTTTCGATAAGAAATTTAATTTTTTACTTTTTTGTATATTTTTAGGTAAGATTTGGAATTTTTTGAGGACTAAAAACTTTTTAAATTTTTAAAACTATGAACAAGTAAGAATATAGATTAAGTGCTGGTAATGTTGTATAGTAACTTTCCTCTTAAAATGACCTCAAAGTAGACAATTTTACTACGAAATAGTCAATTTGACTATAAGATAGTAAGTTTTTCAACGAGATAGTCCATTTGACCAAAAGATACTTAATTTGACTATAAGGTAGTCAATTTAACTATAAGGTAGTCAATTTGACTAAAAGGTAGTCAATTTGACTATAAGGTAGTCAATTTGACTATAAGGTGGTCAATTGATCAATTTTTATACCGAAAAATTTTCTATTTAAAATTTTTATACCGAAAAATTTTCTATATAAAATTTTTATACCGAAAAATTTTCTATATAAAATTTTTATACCGAAAAATTTTCTATATAAAATTTTTATACCGAAAAATTGATCAATTGACCACCTTATAGTCAAATTGACTACCTTATAGTCAAATTGACTACCTTTTAGTCAAATTGACTACCTTATAGTTAAATTGACTACCTTATAGTCAAATTAAGTATCTTTTGGTCAAATTGACTATCTCGTTGAAAAACTTACTATCTTATAGTCAAATTGACTATTTCGTAGTAAAATTTGTATACCCAAAAATTGTCTATATACAATTTTTATATAGAAAATTTTCTATATACAATTTTTATACCAAAAAATTTTCTATATCAAATTTTTATACCGAAAAATTTTCTATATAAAATTTTTATACCAAAAAATTTTCTATACAAAATTTTTATACCCAAAAATTTTGTATATAAAATTTTTATACCGACAAATTTTCTATATAAAATTTTTATACCAAAAAATTTTCTATATAAAATTTTTATACCGAAAAATTTTCTATATAAAATTTTTATACCGAAAAATTTTCTATATAAAATTTTTATACCGAAAAATTTCCTATATAAAATTTTTATACCGAAAAATTTTCAATATAAAATTTTTATACCGAAAAATTTTCAATATAAAATTTTTATACCGAAAAATTTTCTATATAAAATTTTTATACCGAAAAATTTTCTATATAAAATTTTTATACCGAAAAATTTTCTATATAAAATTTTTGTACCGAAAAATTTTCTATATAAAATTTTTATACCGAAAAATTTTCTATATAAAATTTTTATACCGAAAAATTTTCTATATAAAATTTTTATACCGAAAAATTTTCTATATAAAATTTTTATACCGAAAAATTTTCTATAGAAAATTTTTATACCGAAAAATTTTCTATAGAAAATTTTTATACCGAAAAATTTTCTATAGAAAATTTGTATACCGAAAAATTTTCTATATAAAATTTTTATACCGAAAAATTTTCTATTTAAAATTTTTATACCGAAAAATTTTCTATAGAAAATTTTTATACCGAAAAATTTTCTATAGAAAATTTTTATACCGAAAAATTTTCTATAGAAAATTTTTATACCGAAAAATTTTCTATAGAAAATTTTTATACCGAAAAATTTTCTATAGAAAATTTTTATACCGAAAAATTTTCTATAGAAAATTTTTATACCGAAAAATTTTCTATAGAAAATTTTTATACCGAAAAATTTTCTATAGAAAATTTTTATACCGAAAAATTTTCTATAGAAAATTTTTATACCGAAAAATTTTCTATAGAAAATGTTTGTACCGAAAAATTTTCTATAGAAAATTTTTATACCGAAAAATTTTCTATATAAAATTTTTGTACCGAAAAATTTTCTATATAAAATTTTTATACCGAAAAATTTTCTATAGAAAATTTTTATACCGAAAAATTTTCTATAGAAAATTTTTATACCGAAAAATTTTCTATAGAAAATTTTTATACCGAAAAATTTTCTATATAAAATTTTTGTACCGAAAAATTTTCTATAGAAAATTTTTATACCGAACAATTTTCTATAGAAAATTTTTATACCGAAAAATTTTCTTTAGAAAATTTTTATACCGAAAAATTTTCTAGAAAATTTTTATACCGAAAAATTTTCTTTAGAAAATTTTTATACCGAAAAATTTTCTATAGAAAATTTTTATACCGAAAAATTTTCTATAGAAAATTTTTATACCGAAAAATTTTCTATAGAAAATTTTTATACCGAAAAATTTTCTATAGAAAATTTTTATACCGAAAAATTTTCTATAGAAAATTTTTATACCGAAAAATTTTCTATAGAAAATTTTTATACCGAAAAATTTTCTATAGAAAATGTTTGTACCGAAAAATTTTCTATAGAAAATTTTTATACCGAAAAATTTTCTATATAAAATTTTTGTACCGAAAAATTTTCTATATAAAATTTTTATACCGAAAAATTTTCTATAGAAAATTTTTATACCGAAAAATTTTCTATAGAAAATTTTTATACCGAAAAATTTTCTATAGAAAATTTTTATACCGAAAAATTTTCTATAGAAAATTTTTATACCGAAAAATTTTCTATAGAAAATTTTTATACCGAAAAATTTTCTATAGAAAATTTTTATACCGAAAAATTTTCTATAGAAAATTTTTATACCGAAAAATTTTCTATAGAAAATGTTTGTACCGAAAAATTTTCTATAGAAAATTTTTATACCGAAAAATTTTCTATATAAAATTTTTGTACCGAAAAATTTTCTATATAAAATTTTTGTACCGAAAAATTTTCTATATAAAATTTTTATACCGAAAAATTTTCTTTAGAAAATTTTTATACCGAAAAATTTTCTAGAAAATTTTTATACCGAAAAATTTTCTAGAAAATTTTTATACCGAAAAATTTTCTAGAAAATTTTTATACCGAAAAATTTTCTTTAGAAAATTTTTATACCGAAAAATTTTCTATATAAAATTTTTGTACCGAAAAATTTTCTATATAAAATTTTTGTACCGAAAAATTTTCTATATAAAATTTTTATACCGAAAAATTTTCTATAGAAAATGTTTGTACCGAAAAATTTTCTATAGAAAATTTTTATACCGAAAAATTTTCTATAGAAAATTTTTATACCGAAAAATTTTCTATAGAAAATTTTTATACCGAAAAATTTTCTATAGAAAATTTTTATACCGAAAAATTTTCTATAGAAAATTTTTATACCGAAAAATTTTCTTTAGAAAATTTTTATACCGAAAAATTTTCTTTAGAAAATTTTTATACCGAAAAATTTTCTAAAGAAAACTTTCTATAGAAAATTTTTATACCGAAAAATTTTCTATAGAAAATTTTTATACCGAAAAATTTTCTATATAAAATTTTTATACCGAAAAATTTTCTATAGAAAATTTTTATACCGAAAAATTTTCTATAGAAAATTTTTATACTGAAAAATTTTCTATAGAAAATTTTTATACCGAAAAATTTTCTATATAAAATTTTTGTACCGAAAAATTTTCTATATAAAATTTTTATACCGAAAAATTTTCTATATAAAATTTTTATACCGAAAAATTTTCTTTATAAAATTTTTATACCGAAAAATTTTCTATATAAAATTTTTATACCGAAAAATTTTCTATATAAAATTTTTGTACCGAAAAATTTTCTATATAAAATTTTTATACCGAAAAATTTTCTATATAAAATTTTTATACCGAAAAAAATTTCTATATAAAATTTTTATACCGAAAAAATTTTCTATATAAAATTTTTGTACCGAAAAATTTTCTATATAAAATGTTTATACCGAAAAATTTTCTACATAAAATTTTTATACCGAACAGTTTTCTACTTGATTATAGTTATAGGTAGTCAATTTTACTATAAGGTAGTCAATTTGACACTAAGGTAGTCAATATGACTGTAATATAGTCAATATGACTAAAATATAGTCAATTTGACTATAATTTGAATAAAAGGTAGTTCATTTGACTATAATATAGTCAATTTGACTATAAGGTATTCAATTTGGCTATAAGGTAGTGAATTTGACTACAAGGTATTTAGTTTGACTATAAGGTAGTCAAGCTAAATACCATTACCTGTAAGACATTTCTGTTTACTTTCTTTAGTTTTCAGCCCATAGTACAATTGTTTCAGTGACTGACAGTTGGCCCAATAGTCAGACGTAACTATTTATTAAATTCTTTATTTCCTTACTTCATTTTCGTTTGTGTTTTTAAGATTTTACTTTTTCTTTTTTTAAACTATTTATTTGTATCTTTGTTATTTCTGCAGTTCCTTCTCAGTTTTTAGAGCATAAAAATGTGAAAAGTAGTAAAAGAAGATGAACGAAAGAAAAATATATCAGCTACCACTTTTCGACACTTAAGCATTTGTGTATGTTTACAAGTGTGTTATGGGTGAATGTCGTCAGTATATATGTAAGTCCAAGTCGCTAGGGAGGGGGTACATGGAGCAATAGTACCTTTTTCGGCCGGTTGTGGGTTTAAATGCGTTTTTTGTTCATGTTAACAAACAAAAAAAAAATTCGTTAATTTTTGGGGATGCTGATATGGACTAGCCTGCCTTAATGCTTAATGTTTATAACACCCACATGCAATTGAATAGTCGAGTCGGTACGAGTAGCAGCATCAAATCCTTTTACCAGTTTTGCTCTATTTCGTTTCATATTTTTTTTTTTTGTATTTGCTTTTAGTTTTCATTTCTTGATTTTGAGGCGCATCCATTTCCACCATTTTTCAATCGCATCATGTGTTGCTGCTGCTCCTGCATACTTTAACTTGGCTAAAATAATAGTGATGTTGTTTTATTTTATGCTTTTCATTTCCTTAAGGACTGAGACTAATCTAAGATAAATATTAAAGAAATATGGAAATTTTGAAAATCTTCAAATCTTTATAACTTTTGAACAAATTGAGATATTTCAAAGAAATTTTGGGTTCAGATACTAGAAATAGTAGACAACAAACTGACATTAAAATAATTTTAAGTTTTTGTTTAAAATTAAAAAAAAAATCCTAAATATGTTCAAAAAAGTTTTTTTTTTCAAAAATTTTAGATTTTTTCATTACTTTAAAATGTTAATATCCTTAACATATTACAACCCCAATATGATTAATCCCCTTCCTTCAGTATGTGAAATTAGTCGCATTGTTGTTGTGGTTCATGCCTTTTTTTCGCCACAGTACCGTCACTTGTAAAGGATTTTTTTCTTGTTGCAAAAAAAAAACGAAATCAAAACAACAACAGCAATATTTGTATGTATATGTTAGTTTAAGGATGTCTATCCTTTCCAACACTTAGCTTAATATTTTTCTCCATCTACCGCCCAGTTTAATATTGAACGTTTGAAACGAAACTTCGCGTTACGCAAAATTCTTGAGTCTTTAAAATCAGAAAATAATAACCTGTAAAACTTGATATTATCGTTGTTGTTGTTGTTTGTACATGTCCTTATTTCCTTCATGAACTAAGGGTTGAATCCTGACTGGTATTTGAATTTAAAAAGTTTCAAAGAAAATTTAATGTGACTCTTTGTAAGTATGAAAATATAAATCAGATGTCGATAAACTTCTTAAGTGATTATCTCTATCTCTCTTCATCATTAGCTAAAATGTAGTCTAGTTCATTTCTAGTTCAGTTCTAGTTCAATTCTAGTTCAGTTCTAGTTCAGTTCTAGTTCAGTTCTAGTTCAGTTCTAGTTCAGTTCTAGTTCAGTTCTAGTTCAGTTCTAGTTCAGTTCTAGTTCAGTTCTAGTTCAGTTCTAGTTCAGTTCTAGTTCAGTTCTAGTTCAGTTCTAGTTCAGTTCTAGTTCAGTTCTAGTTCAGTTCTAGTTCAGTTCTAGTTCAGTTCTAGTTCAGTTCTAGTTCAGTTCTAGTTCAGTTCTAGTTCAGTTCTAGTTCAGTTCTAGTTCAGTTCTAGTTCAGTTCTAGTTCAGTTCTAGTTCAGTTCTAGTTCAGTTCTAGTTCAGTTCTAGTTCAGTTCTAGTTCAGTTCTAGTTCAGTTCTAGTTCAGTTCTAGTTCAGTTCTAGTTCAGTTCTAGTTCAGTTCTAGTTCAGTTCTAGTTCAGTTCTAGTTCAGTTCTAGTTCAGTTCTAGTTCAGTTCTAGTTCAGTTCTAGTTCAGTTCTAGTTCAGTTCTAGTTCAGTTCTAGTTCAGTTCTAGTTCAGTTCTAGTTCAGTTCTAGTTCAGTTCTAGTTCAGTTCTAGTTCAGTTCTAGTTCAGTTCTAGTTCAGTTCTAGTTCAGTTCTAGTTCAGTTCTAGTTCAGTTCTAGTTCAGTTCTAGTTCAGTTCTAGTTCAGTTCTAGTTCAGTTCTAGTTCAGTTCTAGTTCAGTTCTAGTTCAGTTCTAGTTCAGTTCTAGTTCAGTTCTAGTTCAGTTCTAGTTCAGTTCTAGTTCAGTTCTAGTTCAGTTCTAGTTCAGTTCTAGTTCAGTTCTAGTTCAGTTCTAGTTCAGTTCTAGTTCAGTTCTAGTTCAGTTCTAGTTCAGTTCTAGTTCAGTTCTAGTTCAGTTCTAGTTCAGTTCTAGTTCAGTTCTAGTTCAGTTCTAGTTCAGTTCTAGTTCAGTTCTAGTTCAGTTCTAGTTCAGTTCTAGTTCAGTTCTAGTTCAGTTCTAGTTCAGTTCTAGTTCAGTTCTAGTTCAGTTCTAGTTCAGTTCTAGTTCAGTTCTAGTTCAGTTCTAGTTCAGTTCTAGTTCAGTTCTAGTTCAGTTCTAGTTCAGTTCTAGTTCAGTTCTAGTTCAGTTCTAGTTCAGTTCTAGTTCAGTTCTAGTTCAGTTCTAGTTCAGTTCTAGTTCAGTTCTAGTTCAGTTCTAGTTCAGTTCTAGTTCAGTTCTAGTTCAGTTCTAGTTCAGTTCTAGTTCAGTTCTAGTTCAGTTCTAGTTCAGTTCTAGTTCAGTTCTAGTTCAGTTCTAGTTCAGTTCTAGTTCAGTTCTAGTTCAGTTCTAGTTCAGTTCTAGTTCAGTTCTAGTTCAGTTCTAGTTCAGTTCTAGTTCAGTTCTAGTTCAGTTCTAGTTCAGTTCTAGTTCAGTTCTAGTTCAGTTCTAGTTCAGTTCTAGTTCAGTTCTAGTTCAGTTCTAGTTCAGTTCTAGTTCAGTTCTAGTTCAGTTCTAGTTCAGTTCTAGTTCAGTTCTAGTTCAGTTCTAGTTCAGTTCTAGTTCAGTTCTAGTTCAGTTCTAGTTCAGTTCTAGTTCAGTTCTAGTTCAGTTCTAGTTCAGTTCTAGTTCAGTTCTAGTTCAGTTCTAGTTCAGTTCTAGTTCAGTTCTAGTTCAGTTCTAGTTCAGTTCTAGTTCAGTTCTAGTTCAGTTCTAGTTCAGTTCTAGTTCAGTTCTAGTTCAGTTCTAGTTCAGTTCTAGTTCAGTTCTAGTTCAGTTCTAGTTCAGTTCTAGTTCAGTTCTAGTTCAGTTCTAGTTCAGTTCTAGTTCAGTTCTAGTTCAGTTCTAGTTCAGTTCTAGTTCAGTTCTAGTTCAGTTCTAGTTCAGTTCTAGTTCAGTTCTAGTTCAGTTCTAGTTCAGTTCTAGTTCAGTTCTAGTTCAGTTCTAGTTCAGTTCTAGTTCAGTTCTAGTTCAGTTCTAGTTCAGTTCTAGTTCAGTTCTAGTTCAGTTCTAGTTCAGTTCTAGTTCAGTTCTAGTTCAGTTCTAGTTCAGTTCTAGTTCAGTTCTAGTTCAGTTCTAGTTCAGTTCTAGTTCAGTTCTAGTTCAGTTCTAGTTCAGTTCTAGTTCAGTTCTAGTTCAGTTCTAGTTCAGTTCTAGTTCAGTTCTAGTTCAGTTCTAGTTCAGTTCTAGTTCAGTTCTAGTTCAGTTCTAGTTCAGTTCTAGTTCAGTTCTAGTTCAGTTCTAGTTCAGTTCTAGTTCAGTTCTAGTTCAGTTCTAGTTCAGTTCTAGTTCAGTTCTAGTTCAGTTCTAGTTCAGTTCTAGTTCAGTTCTAGTTCAGTTCTAGTTCAGTTCTAGTTCAGTTCTAGTTCAGTTCTAGTTCAGTTCTAGTTCAGTTCTAGTTCAGTTCTAGTTCAGTTCTAGTTCAGTTCTAGTTCAGTTCTAGTTCAGTTCTAGTTCAGTTCTAGTTCAGTTCTAGTTCAGTTCTAGTTCAGTTCTAGTTCAGTTCTAGTTCAGTTCTAGTTCAGTTCTAGTTCAGTTCTAGTTCAGTTCTAGTTCAGTTCTAGTTCAGTTCTAGTTCAGTTCTAGTTCAGTTCTAGTTCAGTTCTAGTTCAGTTCTAGTTCAGTTCTAGTTCAGTTCTAGTTCAGTTCTAGTTCAGTTCTAGTTCAGTTCTAGTTCAGTTCTAGTTCAGTTCTAGTTCAGTTCTAGTTCAGTTCTAGTTCAGTTCTAGTTCAGTTCTAGTTCAGTTCTAGTTCAGTTCTAGTTCAGTTCTAGTTCAGTTCTAGTTCAGTTCTAGTTCAGTTCTAGTTCAGTTCTAGTTCAGTTCTAGTTCAGTTCTAGTTCAGTTCTAGTTCAGTTCTAGTTCAGTTCTAGTTCAGTTCTAGTTCAGTTCTAGTTCAGTTCTAGTTCAGTTCTAGTTCAGTTCTAGTTCAGTTCTAGTTCAGTTCTAGTTCAGTTCTAGTTCAGTTCTAGTTCAGTTCTAGTTCAGTTCTAGTTCAGTTCTAGTTCAGTTCTAGTTCAGTTCTAGTTCAGTTCTAGTTCAGTTCTAGTTCAGTTCTAGTTCAGTTCTAGTTCAGTTCTAGTTCAGTTCTAGTTCAGTTCTAGTTCAGTTCTAGTTCAGTTCTAGTTCAGTTCTAGTTCAGTTCTAGTTCAGTTCTAGTTCAGTTCTAGTTCAGTTCTAGTTCAGTTCTAGTTCAGTTCTAGTTCAGTTCTAGTTCAGTTCTAGTTCAGTTCTAGTTCAGTTCTAGTTCAGTTCTAGTTCAGTTCTAGTTCAGTTCTAGTTCAGTTCTAGTTCAGTTCTAGTTCTGTTCTAGTTCTGTTCTAGTTCTGTTCTAGTTCTGTTCTAGTTCTGTTCTAGTTCTGTTCTAGTTCTGTTCTAGTTCTGTTCTAGTTCTGTTCTAGTTCTGTTCTAGTTCAGTTCTAGTTCTGTTCTAGTTCCATTCTAGTTCCGTTCTAGTTCTGTTCTACTTCTATTCTAGTTCAGTTCTGGATCAATTGAATTATTCTTCTATTTAAAAGAATTTCTGTGTAAACACTTTATTAGACTTATTGGTATTTAATAAAATGCCTGGTTAAACTTTATTTGCCTTAGCTAAAAGTTTGAGCTTTTGTTAGTTTTTCCTACTTTTTATATATTTAAGTTATTTATGAGCTTATGTTGGTAGAGACCTACCATCACCCATTTCGTCATTCAAGTGCTTTCAACATAAAAAGTAAATCTTAAATGTCTGTATTACAACATTTTTGGGGGAACTTTATGAAAAATGTTCTCGAAAACCTAAAACACAAACAGACGAAGGACATTTCATTCAATATAATCATACAAACGACAATAGCAACAACTACAACATGAACGACTATGAACTTAACGCAACCAAATAATGAAAGGAAACAGTTACAACAAACATAGGAAAGAAAGGAGGTATTAAAGAACCCACAGACGGAAGAATGAAAATGAATAATATTCAACACTTGTTTAAAGTTTAGTGTAGTTGTAGTCAGTCTACTTGCAACATTTGACTCGTTGTGTCGTGTTGTATCCTTTTTTCTCGTTTGGGATAATGGTCTAGATTTTCTCGTTGTCGTGTGAAATAAATATCAAAACTTTTTTTTGTATTCGTGTGAGAGTGTAAAAAAAAGAAAAGCGCGAACAAACCAAAATAAATGATATCTAGAAAATTTAAGCGTGTGCGACTTGTTAAGGATTGAGTTTGATCAAACATGTGTAAGGATTTGTAAATAAAAGTGTTAAAAGAAAGATTAAAACTTAAATTGGATAAATCAATAACTAAATAGAAAGTGAGAACTAAGCTAGAACTAGAACAGAACTAGAATAGAACTAGAACAGAACTAGAACAGAACTAGAACAGAACTAGAACAGAACTAGAACAGAACTAGAACAGAACTAGAACAGAACTAGAACAGAACTAGAACAGAACTAGAACAGAACTAAAACAGAACTAGAACAGAACTAGAACAGAACTAGAACAGAACTAGAACAGAACTAGAACAGAACTAGAACAGAACTAGAACAGAACTAAAACAGAACTAGAACAGAACTAGAACAGAACTAGAACAGAACTAGAACAGAACTAGAACAGAACTAGAACAGAACTAGAACAGAACTAGAACAGAACTAGAACAGAACTAGAACTAGAACAGAACTAGAACAGAACTAGAACAGAACTAGAACAGAACTAGAACAGAACTAGAACAGAACTAGAACAGAACTAGAACAGAACTAGAACAGAACTAGAACAGAACTAGAACAGAACTAGAACAGAACTAGAACAGAACTAGAACAGAACTAGAACAGAACTAGAACAGAACTAGAACAGAACTAGAACAGAACTAGAACAGAACTAGAACAGAACTAGAACAGAACTAGAACAGAACTAGAACAGAACTAGAACAGAACTAGAACAGAACTAGAACAGAACTAGAACAGAACTAGAACAGAACTAGAACAGAACTAGAACAGAACTAGAACAGAACTAGAACAGAACTAGAACAGAACTAGAACAGAACTAGAACAGAACTAGAACAGAACTAGAACAGAACTAGAACAGAACTAGAACAGAACTAGAACAGAACTAGAACAGAACAAGAACAGAACTAGAACAGAACTAGAACAGAACTAGAACAGAACTAGAACAGAACTAGAACAGAACTAGAACAGAACTAGAACAGAACTAGAGCAGAACTAGAGCAGAACTAGAACAGAACTAGAACAGAACTAGAACAGAACTAGAACAGAACTAGAACAGAACTAGAACAGAACTAGAACAGAACTAGAACAGAACTAGAACAGAACTAGAACAGAACTAGAACAGAACTAGAACAGAACTAGAACAGAACTAGAACAGAACTAGAACAGAACTAGAACAGAACTAGAACAGAACTAGAACAGAACTAGAACAGAACTAGAACAGAACTAGAACAGAACTAGAACAGAACTAGAACAGAACTAGAACAGAACTAGAACAGAACTAGAACAGAACTAGAACAGAACTAGAACAGAACTAGAACAGAACTAGAACAGAACTAGAACAGAACTAGAACAGAACTAGAACAAAACTAGAACAGAACTAGAACAAAACTAGAACATAACTAGAACAACACTAGAAAAGAACTAAAGGTTGCTGTGGCTTAGTTGGTTAGAACGTCTACTACTAAGCATAACACACTAATTTCTGCCTAGGTTCCAGCCCCAGACACGTCAATATCAATTATCACCGGTGGTAACTTGCAGCGTAAACCCCCCAAAATATTTCAGATAAAAAACTTTTTATATAAAACTTTCCAATAGAAAATTTTCAATATCAAAAGCTTTTCCTATATATAACTTTAATATCTAAAGCTTTCTTAAAACTGTTTATATTAAAAATCCTATATAAAACTTTCGATGTCGAAAGGTTATCTATAATAAATATTCGATATCGAAAGATTTCTTATATAAAACTTTCCTACAAAAAATATTTAATATCAAAGCTTTCAACTAAAAGCGTGAAATATCGAAAGCTTTCCGGAAAAAAGATTTTCTATATAAAACTTTCAATTTCGAAAGGTCTCCTATAATGAACTCTTGATATTGAAAGGTTTTTTAGAGAAAACTTTCGATATCAAAAGATTTCTTATATAAAACTTTTGTCGTTAAAACATTTCGGACTGAATAATATCCAAAGCTTTTTACTTAAGACATCCCATTTCAAGAGCTTTCCAATATAAAAATGCCAGTATCTAAAGATTTTATATATAAATCTTTCTATTTCGAAATGCTTCCTAATAATAAACTTTGTGTATGGAAAGATTTTCTATAGACAACTTTTGATTTCCTTCATAAAACTTTGAATATCGAAAGATTTCATATATTCCAAACTTTCAAAACTGAAAGTTTTCCTATAGAAACTAGCGAAAGCTTTCCAGTAGAAAGCTGTCCTATAGAAAACATTCGGTATATAAAGATTTCCTTAATATATAATATATCATATAGAAGACGTTCCAAGTCAAAATTTCAATACCGAAAGCTTTCCTATAGAAAACATTCGCTATATAAAGCTTTCCTTTATATATAATATATTATATAGAAGAATTTCCAAGTCAAACAATCAATACTGAAAGCTTTCCTATAGAAAAATATCAAAAGTTTTAATGTAAAAAACTTTTTTTTATCGAAATCTTTCCTATAGAAAACATTCGCTATGTAAAGCTTTCCTTAATATATAATATATCATATATAAGACGTTCCAAGTCAAGCTTTCAATACCGAAAGCTTTCCTATAGAAAAATATCGGAAGCTTTCCTGTAGAAAACTTTTAGTATCGCAAGATCTCTTCCTATAAAAAAACATTCGCTATGTAAATCTTTCCTTAATATATAATATATCATATAGAAGACATTTCTAGTCAAACTTTAAATATCGAAAGCTTTCCTATACAAAAATATTAAAAGCTTTCCTGTGATATATAATATATCATATATAAGACGTTCCAAGTCAAGCTTTCAATACCGAAAGCTTTCCTATAAAAAATATCTAAAGCTTTCCTGTAGAAAACTTTTAATATCGTAATTTCTCTTGAAGAAAGCATTCGATATCGAAAGCTTTCCTATAAAAAACATTTGCTATGTAAAGCTTTCCAAGACGTTCCAAGTCAAATTTTCAATACTGAAAGCTTTCCTGTGGAAAAATATCCAAAGCTTTCCTGCAGAAAACTTTTAATATCGCAAGATCTCTTGTAGAAAACATTCGGAATCGAAAGCTTTCCTTTAGAAAACATTCCATATGTAAAGCTTTCCTTAATATATCATATAGAAGACATTCCAAGTCAAACTTTCAATAGCGAAAGCTTTCGTATAGATAAATATCGGAAGCTTTTCTGAAGAAAACTTTTAATATTGTAAGATCTCTTGTAGAAAGCCTTCGGTATCGAAAGCTTTCCTATAGAAAATATTTGCTATGTAAAGTTTTCCTTAATCTATATATATAAAACTCTAACGTGACTGACTGACTGACTGACTGACTCATCATCGCACAGCCCAAACGGCTAAAGCTAGAGAGCTGAAATTTTGACAGCTGGTACCTTTTTCAAAGTATAGATCCACTAAGACGGGATTTTTGGAAATTCGGCCTCTAAGGGGGTAAAAAGGGGTAAAAAAGGGAAAAATTAGTAATGCTGTATCTCCGGAAGTAAACGTCATAGGCCCAAAATTGAAATTGCGTTGGGATCAGCTGCAAAAATAAGTAGACACGTGTTTGGTACTTTTTAGCAGATGGGACAAATAGGGGGTAAAAAGGGTAAAAATGAAATGTTGGTACTTTTTTAAACCCATGTGTATCTTTTAAACCAATCAACAGAGTAACAAAATTCAAAACGGAGCCGGTAAACAAGAAAAAAATATTAGACACGTGTTTGGTACTATTTTGATTCAGGGTTCAAAAAGGGGGAAAAGCGGGGAAAAAAATTTAGGGTAGGTCCATTTTTCTTTTTCTTTGTATTTGACTTGAACCAATAAAGCTACCAATAAAATTTATAGGGAGGTCGATTGCCCAGTACAAAATATTAAATATGTGTTTGGTACTTTTTTCAATTAAAAGGGTAAAAAAGGGAAAAATCGGTAACATTATATCTCCTTAACCAACAGCGATAGAAGCGAAAATTAAATTGGCTTGAGATTAGCACTAAAAATTAAGGGACACGTGTTCGGTACTTTTTTGAAAATCGGCCGCCTAGCGGGCAAAACAGGGTAGAAAAGGGAGAAATTAGTAACATCATATCTCCGAAACCAACATAGACAGAAACAAAGTTGAAATTGGATTTGAATCGCCTACAAAAATAAGGGGACACGTGTTTGGTACTTTTTTGAAAATGGCACTAATAAGGATAAAAAAGGGTAAAAACTATATTTTAGTACTTTTTTTAACCCATATGTATCTTTTGAACTAATAAACATAGAAACATATTTTATATCGCAACCGACAGATATTAAAAAAGAACTAAATACGTATTTGGTACTTTTGCGATTAATGGGGTACAAAAGGGTAAAAAAAGGGAATATATTCAAGGATAGGTTTTTTGCTTTTTAGCCATGGATATCTTTTAGGCTAATGAAGTTAGAAGTATAATTTATTGACTGGTAGATTTACATTGAAAAGAAATAAGCTACGTGTTTGGTACTTTTTTTAATTTTGGGGGTAAAAATCGGTAAAGTATATCTTCTAAACCCAAAGTGATAGAAACAAAAACTAAATTGGTCTGAGATTGGCACTTAAAATTAAGGAACACATGTTCGGTACTGTTTTGAAGTTCAACCTCTTAGAAGGTAAAACAGGGTAGAAAAGGGAGAAATTAGTAACATCATATCTCCGAAACCAACATCGATGCAAACAAAGTTGAAATTGGATTTGAATCGGCTAGGAAAATAAGGAGGCACGTGCTTGGTACTTTTTTGGAAATGGCATTAATAAGGATAAAAAAGGGTAAAAACTATATTTTGGTACTTTTTTCAACTAATATGTATCTTTTGAACTAATAAATACAGAAACATAATTTATATCGCAACAGATAGATATTAAAAAACAATTAAATACGTATTTGGTACTTTTGCAATTAATGGGATACAAAAGGGTAAAAAAGGGAAAATATTTAAGGGTAGGTTTTTTGTTTTTAGCTATGAATATCTTTTAGGCTAATGAAGCCAGAAGTATAATTTATTGACTGGTCGATTGACAAAGAAAAAATAAAATACATTTTTGGTACTTTTTTTAATTTTGGGGGTAAAAATATATCTTCTAAATCAAAAGTGATAGAAACCAAAACTAAATTAGTCTGAGATCAGCACTAAAAATTAAGGGACAAGTATTCGGTACTTTTTTGAAATTCGGCCTTTTAAAGGGTAAAACAGGGTAGAAAAGGGAGAAATTAGTAACATCATATCTCCGAAACTAACACCGATGCAAAAGAAGTTTAAATTGGATTTGAATCGGGTAAAAACTATATTTTGGTACTTTTTTAACACATATATATTTTTTGAACTAATAAACATAGAAACATAATTTATATCGCAACTGATAGGCATTAAAAAACTATTAAACACGTATTTGGTACTTTTGCGATTAATGTGGGACGAAAGGGTAAAAAAAAGGGAAAATATTCAAGAGTAGGTTTTTTGCTTTTTAGCTAAGAATATCTTTTCGGCTAATGAAGCCAGAAGCATAATTTATTGGCTGGTAAATTGACACTGAAAAAAGTAAAATAAGTGTCTGGTACTTTTTTTAATTTTGGGGGTAAAAATCGGTAAAAATATATCTTCTTAGCCAAAAGTGATAGAAACAACAACTAAATCGGTCTAAAATCGGCACTTTAAATTAAGGGACATGTATTCGGTACTTTTTTCTTTAATTCGGCCGTTTTGGGGTTAAAACAGGGAAAAAATGGGAAATATTAGTAACGTCATATCTCCGAAATTCAAAACGATAGGAATAGAGTTGAAATTTGCTTCGGATGGGCTGAAAAAAAACGAGAAACGTATTTGGTACTTTTTTGAATATGGTACTAATAAGGGTAAAAAAGGGCAAAAACTATATTTTGGTACTTTTTTGAACCCATACGTATCTTTTGAAATAACAAACATAGAGAAACAGTAAACGTCACAATTGATAAGTAACAAAGAATTATTAGACACGTATTTGGTACTTTTACGATAATTGAGGTAAAAAAGATAAAAAAATATTCAAGGGTAGGTTTTTAACTAATGAAGCCAGAACTATAATTTACAGACGGGTGGATTCATATTGAAAAAGTAAATTGAAAAAAATTGAAAAAGAAAATGGATAAATTAGTAACATCATATCTCCGAAATTTACATCGTTAGAAACAAAGTTGAAATTGGATTTGGATCATCTTGCAAAAAAAGGGGACACGAGTTTGGTACTTTTTTGGAAATGGAACTAATAAGGGAGAAAAAGGGAAAAAACTATATTTTGGTACTTTATTAACCCTATAAGTATCTCTTGAACTAATAAACATAAATACTCTATTTACATCACAATTGATAAGGACTAACAAAAATTAAGAAGGTGCTTGGCGCTTTTACGATAAATGAGGCACAAAAGAGTAAAAACTATGAATATCATTTAAACAAATAAAGCCAGAAGTATAATTTACAGACAGGTCTATTCACATTGCAGAAGTATAAGACACGCGATTGATTCCTTTTTTTAATGTTTGGAGTAAAAAGGGGGAAAATAGGTAACGTAATATCTCATAAATCAAAAGTGATAGAAACAAAGATTAAATTGGTCTATGATCAGCATTAAAAATTAAAGGACACGGGTTCGGTATTTTTTTTAATTTGGCCGCTTATGGTTAAAACAGGCTAGAAAATGAATAAATCATATAATCGGCTAGAAAATGAAAGGGACATGTGTTCTGTACTTTTTTTGGAAATGGCACTAATAAGGGCAAAAAGGGTAAAAACTATATTTTTGTACTTGCGTATCCATGCGTATCTTTTGAACTTATAAACATAAAGACTCACTTTATGCCACAATCAATAAGTATTAACAAAATATTAAACATGTGCTTGGTACTTTTACGATAAATGGGGTTCCAAAAGGTGAAAACGGGAAAATATTCATTTAAGCTAATGAAGTCAAAAGTATAAATTAGAGATGTGTCAATCAAAGGGGTAAAAAAGGGAAAAATCGATGACATTATATCTTCTAAACCTAATGGATGGAAACAAACACTAAAATGGTCTAAGATCAGCCCTAAAAATTAAGGGACTTTTCAGTACTTTTTGCAAATTAAACAGTTTTGGGGTTAAAATAGGGTAGAAAATAAAAACATTAGTAAAGTTATATCTCTGATACTAATATCGACAGAAAAAAAATTTAAATTGGATTTAGATCGAATAGAAAAATAAAAAGTCATGTTTTTAGTAGGTACTTTTCGTAAATGAGCTAAAAATAGGGAATAAAAAGGATAAAAACTAAATTTTGGTACTTTTTTGACCCATATATAATTTTTGAATCAATTATTATAGAAACAAAATTTATACCGCAATCGAAAATAACAAAAACGGGTCAAAAATTTAAAGATAGGTTTTTTCCTTTTAAACTGTGCATGTTGTTTAAATCAATAAAATAATAAATAAATCAATGATTTATGGACTGTTCTATTGACATTGAAGAAATATGTGACAGGTGTTTGGTATTTTTTTCAATTAACAAAAATGGAGTTAAGATCAGCAATAAAAATATTAGGACATGTATCCGGATTTTTTTTTTTTTAATTTGGCTGATCAGGGGTAACCAACGGGTAAAAAAAGGAAACTTTTGTAAAATATTCAAAATCAAAAGCGACAAGAACAAGATTTAAATTGGGTTAGCAATCAAAATTGGGTCAGCTACAAAAATAAGGGAGGCGTGTGTAGTACTTTTTTGAAAATGTAGAGGGTAGGTACTTATTTTGTCCTATATGTATCTTAAGAACCAATAAGTATTTAATTTAATTTATATCGGAATTGATAAATAAGTGAAAAAGTTATTTTGGTAAATTTTGTAACTTTGTCAATTCAAATGGTGCCGCTAACGAAGTAGCGGGTTATAAAGCTAGTATATCATATAGAAGACATTCCAATTAAAACTTTCAATACCGAAATCTTTCCTATAAAAAATATCGAAAGTTTTCCTGTAGAAAACTTTTAATATCGCCAGATCACTTGTAGAAAGCATTCGGCATCGAAAGCTTTCCTATAGAAAACATTCGCTATGTAAGCTTTCCTTAATATATAATATATCATATAGAAGACGTTCCAAGTCAAACTTTCACTTTAGTTTTTTTATAGGTTTACAACTTTTTTTAAATCAGTTTTTACTTTATACATGATACCAACTACACCTACAACTGGTTTTAGAACGAAGCTTTAAGTTTTTTATTTTAAAATTTTATTGTGTTCACTGACCCATTGTGCGCTTTATCGTCTATTGACTGCACTAAAGACGCATTTCATAACATGTTCCTAACTTGTGTGTTTGTGATTTTTCCCTTTTCCATTTGTAAGGTTTCAATTTAACTTGTTAAACACCAAAGCCTAAGAACCATAGAGAAAACACACAATGGGCCTGGGCGCCAGCACAAGGAAGAGCAAGTGGAAGGTGAAGAACATCAAGAAAAACAAGCAAAAGATTCATTACTCAAACATTAACAACAACCTTAAGGCTTTTCTATAAACACAAAACAAGCAAAAAAAAAAAAAAAAACAAGAGCATAACCCCACACAACCAGCTCCCAATCTTTGCCAAAAGCCTTAAAGCAACATCAAGCAATTGAATTCATTTAAACACCCTCTCCCACCCACTTGTCCAATGAAACCTATCCGAGAGCTACTACCCATCTCCGCCCACTAACGCTCTATTTGTTTTACTTTGTTTTGTTGTATTTAAACTTTACAAAAGGGTTGTGTTGTTGGTTTCGTGTTAAAAAATACAACAAAAAAACAAAAAGGACATTATATTATTTTTTTAAAGCAACAAGGATAAAACAACTACAACTACAACAATGGAAATGTATTACATTCACTTATTCAGCCATAATGCTCGTACTTAACTCACTCACACACACAAACACACAAGCACACTCACATACACACATTTTTACTTTAATATTTTCATGAAAAAAAGAAAAAGTTTTTCTTTTTTTTCATTTGTTTAAGAAAAAGTTTATATTTTTGTTCATTGTTGTACAATATTATATTTTTGTTATCGTGTATTGGGTGTGGTTTTTTCGTTTATCAGCCAGGATTCTTGTATAATATTTCGCGTTTTCTTTTCGTTTGTAAAAAACATATTTTTCTCCCCATTTTCCAAAAAAAAAGCAAAAAAAAAACAATATATTGTCCCTATATTTTTTCTCCGAAACGGTTAGTTTTTTCTTTTTTTTTTTTGTCATTTGACGTATCAACCGCCACAACAACAACAGCAACTCATGTGCATTTTTGAAAACCCTCATTACAATAAGAAATTTGAGCAGTCCGTGAGTGTCAATGAGAGCAAATTTATTTAAGATTTTCTTGAATTTTTATTAGGAAAAGTTTTGTACTCAATATATAGAAAAATCGTGTTACATTTCTCCTCTGAGGAAATAAATAAAAAATGTTTGAATAAAAAAAAAAATTGTATAATAAGAATGTGAACCATAATATTGCCTTGTAGTAAAAGTAAAACTAAGTTACTGGGATTTATTACCTTCTTTTAATGGATTATCGCTGCGAAACAATAATGATTATTCAACAAAATGGATTTAGAACGTAAGTTACCTATTTTCTCTTTTCTCTCATTTTCTATTTTTTATTATGTTTACTTTTCTATTTAGCTTATTTACATGGGCAACTATTTCTTGATCATTTTATGTGGAATTTTCAATACTTTTCTATAAATGGCCTTTAAATGGTCCCCAAACAAAAAGTTTATTGGATCATTTAGTTCCATGATAGCGTCCAAAATCGTGGGTAATTTAACTATCTACATTTAAACTATTTTTAAACTTACCCAGTCAGTATTTAGAAGATTATTTTTTGAAAAACCACCAAAGAGAGTCTTTTTCGACCATTTTGGAAGATCAAAAAACGATTTGTCGTCTGCGCGATTAAAAAACTAATCAAAGGAGATTCGCGCTTATGCTTTAAAACTTACTGTTTAAAAATACAATAACAAAAAGTATATCAATTTTAAATTAACGCTATTTTGCAATCAGATTTTGCACAGTTAGATGATGAAAAGGTTACCCCTATAGTGTTGTTTTTGAAATACTATTGATAGTGAAAAATAAATAAAATAACAAGAAATAGCGCAACTTCTTCAGAGCTCTAAAAATAGACTTTTCACTACACTTCACACTCTCTCTCTGTCACTTCACACTCTCTCTCTCTGTCACTTCACACTCTCTCTCTCTGTCTCTATCTATTGTAAAGGCAATGTTACTTTTTTTAAATCAGCTAAAAATATAATCAAATTCGAGTCAAAAATGGCTCGTAAAAGACTCATAAACTATTCAGAAAGGTGTTTTTTCAAATCGAAAATAATGGCATATTCGATTGTTTTAATCATCTGCTGCAGTCGAAAAAGAGTCAAATATGATCACAAAATAACAAAAATAGCTGACTGGGTAGTTGGTTATCACGTCGACTGCTAAGCAAAACATATCGTTGGTCGCATGTAGAAGGGCCCTAACTCGCATACTTAAAACTTTACAGGAGAAGGTAAAAACAGATTTAAAGCAGTAATTGACAAAATTTTACGCTTTTTTCAATGGTTATTATTTAAATAAAAGATGAAATTGGTTACTAAAAGTTTTTTAGACATGTAAAAAATTAAATTTAGATAGTGATCAAAACAAATTATATTAAGGAAAGCTTTACATATCGAATGTTTTCTTTAGGAACGCTTAAGTTTTCTGTAGAAAAGCTTTCGAAATCTTACGATAGTGAATGCTTTCTATGTAGATCTTGCGATATTAAAAGTTTTCTATAGGAAATCTTTCGATGCAAATGTTTTTTTTTTTTTTTTTTTTATAGGAAAACTTTCGATCTTGAAAGTTTGACTTCGAATGTTTTAAATAAGAAATATTTGGATTTCTTAAAAAAACTTTATATTAGAAATCTTTTGATATCGAAAGTTGTCTATAAACAGTTTTACAATATCAAAATTTAAAAAAATTTGTTGTATCTTATATATTTTAAAAATTTTTAAAAACGAAAATATTAAGAAAGAAAAATTTTTCTGTGTAAATTGTATGATATCTCTAAAACGACTAAGCAGGTGAAGAACAATTTGAAGAGGACTTAAATATAAAATTGTTCTCGAATTTCGGTTTTTCTTATTAGCTCACTATAACCAGCAATTTTGGAGTTATATTAAGATTATTTGCAAAAATCGTGTTTTTCGAAAAAAAAAAATATATTTCGAAAACTAAAAATTTTACCGATACTTAACATTTAATGAAATGAAACGCTCTTGGTCGATTTCAACACGATATAGCTTATTTTGTTTAACACATATTTACCTTTCTGATAATATTAAAAAATTAAACTTTTGTAGTATTTATTTTATATTTTTTATGATTTTTTTTTTAAAGAAACATTTTTTCGGTCTTAATTGTATAATATCTCTAAAACGACTAAGGGGATTAAGAAAAATGTGAATATGACTTAAATATAAAATTGTTCTCGAATTTCGGTTTTTCTTATTAACTCACTATAACCAGCCGTTTTGGAGTTATATCGGGTGTTTTTTATTGAGGTATAGAACTTTAAGTTGGCATCACTTTTGTAACTGGCGGCCATTTTGTCAGCTGTCAAGTGATTAATATTTAGTTTGGTTTGCCATTTCATCATGAACAGGTTGACAAAAGAACAACGCTTGCAAATCGTGCAAATTTATTTGCGAAGTTTACCGCAAGCTCCGTCCATTTTATGGTCGACATAATCGTCCATCAGAGCAATTAATTCGGTTAACCATGGATCGTTTTCGCACTACGTTTACTCTATGTGATAATACGCATCCGCAGCGACGTCGAACAGTGCGCACCGAAGAAACAATTGCCGCTGTAGAGCAAAGTGTTGAAGAGGACCCGAATGAATCGATTCGCCACCGTGCACAGCAATTGAAGCTTTGTCCATCAACTTTATGGAAGATTTTGCGCAAAGATCTTGGCTTGCGACCTTACAAGATCCAGCTTGTGCAAGAATTAAAGCCGCGAGACCATGCAATGCGTCGTGATTTTGGTGTATGGGCCGAAAATGAGATTGATCTCGATGCTGATTTTCATCGCAAAATTTTGTTCAGTGATGAGGCTCATTTTTGGTTGAATGGCTACGTCAACAAGCAAAATTGCCGCATTTGGAGTGAAGAGAATCCACATGAGACCCTTGAGACGCCATTACATCCACAAAAACTGACTGTTTGGTGTGCTCTATGGGCTGGTGGAGTCATTGGGCCATACTTTTTCCGAAATAATGCTGGAGAGTCAGTTACCATAAATGGAGACCGGTATAGAGCCATGATAACCGACTATTTTGTTCCCCAATTGGATGGCATGAATGTGGATGAGTTGTGGTTCCAACAAGACGGCGCTACATGCCACACAGCGCACGTCACAATTGATTTATTGAAGGAAACATTCGATGAGCGCATCATTTCGCGGAATGGACCTGTCAATTGGCCACCAAGATCGTGCGATTTGACACCACTGGATTATTTTCTTTGGGGATATGTGAAGTCGCTCGTATACGCCAACAAACCAGAAACGTTAGGGGACATGGAAGCCAACATTCATGGCGTTATTGCCAACATACGGCCCCATATTCTCGAAAAAGTAGTTGAAAATTGGACCTGTAGAATTGGCTTTATTCGAGCCAGCCGCGGCGGCCACATGCCCGAAATCATATTTAAACATTAATGGCATAAAATTATCCTTCCAATAAAGCCAAATTGATGGACATTAAGACGATTTTCTTGTGTTTTATTTCAATTCGAAGTTCTATACCTCTAAAAAAAACACCCATTATTAACATTATTAGCAAAAAACATGTTTTTCGGAAAAAAAAAATAATCTCGAAAACTAGAGCCAACTCGGAAAAAGTATCACTTTTGAATTAAGCAGACCAAAATCATCTAGATTTAGTAGCAATTCTCGTACCGCAAAATTTTGTTGATCTGTGTTATTTTTGTCTTTAGTCATGAGCATATATTTTTTGATATTACGATATATCCATATCATATATCAATAAATTTTAGCTTAGTCATAACTTTTTTTTTTGTAAATTAAACCTAAACATTTTATTGGTATAACTTTAAAACAATATGTCCCTTTGTGAATCCCCCAAATATGGATTTAATTGATAAGCCCATATAAATCTATAACCCAAAGAAACTATAATAAGATTTAGTTACCCCTTGAAACAAAAACCAAAAAAAAAAAATAAAAAAAATAACATAGATTAAATACATATTTTTCCGACATCATCAGCCCCACAACAACGACTACAAAGAATTTTCCATTTTACTTTAATATAACAAACAACAAAAAAAAACAATTTCCCATGAGAACGATTTTTCCGATTTCGAATCAAACACATAAAATTCACGCACACTTGCAAAACACACAAATTTTCCTACACACACTAAAAGTCGTCTAACAAACAAAAGAGGAAGGACCTCATCTTCTGCCTTCCCTTGACTTGATGGAGTTGAGTCCTTAAATGTTCGAGGAAGAACAACTACAACAATAACGTTCAGTTTTATACTCCTCTCAGACATGATTCAGTTGTTGTTGTTCTGTTCGTATTGTCATGTTTTTTCTAGTCATTTTTTACACAAATTTACTTTTATTTTTCCATTTCTCTAAATATTTTACTCTAAGAATTTTTAAGGCTTTAATAACAAATTTATTTTTTTGCTGACTTTAATAAAATGAAAAGAATATGCAAGAAGAGAAATAAAAATATAGAACTTTTTTTTTGCTAACTTTAATAAAAAGATTTTATGAAAAAAGTAACAGAAAGCAAATATGATCATAAGACCTTTGTAGAAATATAATAACATAGAAAAAAATATATAACTAGTTACTTTTTCGAGCTCCTTCTAACAAAATTGAACATCAACCCCAAACCCCACTACTCTCCTTCCCAGCTAACAGAAACAGATTTTTATTTCCTTTATTTTTCTACTTTAAGTTTTATATTCAGAGGTGAATTTTATATATTTAATACTAAATGTATTTATATGGGTGTAAGTAGAAAAATATATTTTCCTTTTTTTTATATACATACATACATATTTTGTTGGTATTTGCTTTCCGGTATGCATCCTGTTTTCACACACATCTTTATTGATGCTCTCATTCATACACACACAGACACATTCAAATACTTCTGCACTCTTTCACTAACTTTTCAACAAACTGGAAACGGAAGTAGAATTTTAGCATATTAACATCCCAACCAACTTCTTTAGAAATAGAATTTTATAAATGTTGTAACTAAGTAAAAACAGTTATTATTTGACTCCAAATATAACCGTTACATTACACTCTTGATTACCGTTAAATGAAATGTATTCTTCATAACAAACTTAACCTCACTTTTGAAAGGAAACACTAAACTCTTTCTTTTCCAAAACGACAGTTTGTCATGGGAAAATGTGAAAGGATTTTAAGGACTTTATTTTGTTTATAACACTTAGTTCATAAATTTATTAAATCCTTTTAGAATTTGAAACTATTGCTCGTATATCAGCCTTAAAAACTATTTCATCGCCTTGAATATTTTAATTCACATCCAAATATCAACAAATATTTATATAGATAAATTGTTTAAGATTAAAATATTCCAAAACAAAAAGTTTTTAAATTTATAACACATCTGGTTTATTAGCTTTACATATACAAAAATATATGTTTCTCGAAATGTATTTAAGAAAAATGTTTTCATACGAAAAAAAATTTCGTTACAGGGATGGCAAAATCTAAACAATTTCCAATGAATCTGAAAGATTTCGAGAAAATTGACTTGGTTTTGTCAACATTTTTGAAAAAAACTTTCCATTTTAAAAAGAAAATTTTTAAAAATATACTATTTTTCTAGCAAATTTTTCAAAAATTCTCTATTTTTAAAGGAAAATTTTCTATTTTTTTTAAAGAAAATTTTTATTTTTCAAATTTTTCTATTTTAAAAGCAAGTTTTTAAAAAATCTTCTATTTTTATAGGATTTTTTTTATATTTATAGGAAATTTTTAAAAAAATTTATATTTTTATGAAAAATTCAAAAATTTTGTATTTTTAAGGAAAATTTTCAAAAATTTTCTATTTTTATAGGAAATTTTTCAAACATTTTTTATTTTTAAAGGAAATTTCACAAAAGTTTTCTGTTTATAAAAATTTTTTAAAAATTTACTATTTTTATAGGAATTTTTTTAAAAATTTACTATTTTTATAGTAAATTTTTCAAAAATTTACTATTTTTATAGGAATTTTTTCAAAAATTTCCTATTTTGATAGGAAATTTTTCAAAAATTTCCTATTTTTATAGGAAATTTTTCAAAAATTTCCTATTTTTATAGGAAATTTTTCAAAAATTTCCTATTTTTATAGGAAATTTTTCAAAAATTTCCTATTTTTATAGGAAATTTTTCAAAAATTTCCTATTTTTATAGGAAATTTTTCAAAAATTTCCTATTTTTATAGGAAATTTTTCAAAAATTTCCTATTTTTATAGGAAATTTTTCAAAAATTTCCTATTTTTATAGGAAATTTTTCAAAAATTTCCTATTTTTATAGGAAATTTTTCAAAAATTTCCTATTTTTATAGGAAATTTTTCAAAAATTTCCTATTTTTATAGGAAATTTTTCAAAAATTTCCTATTTTTATAGGAAATTTTTCAAAAATTTCCTATTTTTATAGGAAATTTTTCAAAAATTTCCTATTTTTATAGGAAATTTTTCAAAAATTTCCTATTTTTATAGGAAATTTTTCAAAAATTTCCTATTTTTATAGGAAATTTTTCAAAAATTTCCTATTTTTATAGGAAATTTTTCAAAAATTTCCTATTTTTATAGGAAATTTTTCAAAAATTTCCTATTTTTATAGGAAATTTTTCAAAAATTTCCTATTTTTATAGGAAATTTTTCAAAAATTTCCTATTTTTATAGGAAATTTTTCAAAAATTTCCTATTTTTATAGGAAATTTTTCAAAAATTTCCTA